>KB672009.1:554722-592383 GCA_000349105.1 Anopheles epiroticus | reverse complement strand
GTCTGCGGCTCTCCTATGTGGCGGAAGCCTACCAAAGGATCGAGCAGGCGGCAGAAGACCTCGGGTTGCAGATTAACGAGACAAACACCAAACTGATGGTGGCACCACCAGCGACCCTACTAACAAATACCGATTTACGTAGAGGTGACGTACGGATAGGTGAACGCACTTTAGAAGTCGTCCCAAATTTCACCTATCTCGGGTTAAAAGTCAGCACCGACAACAGCATAACCTGGTGGCCAGCCGGTCATTCTATAGCCTGAGGAAGCATTTCACCTCACAAAACCTGTCGCGACGGACGAAGCTGGGACTATATCGTACCCATATAGTTCCAGTACTCACGTATGCCTCTGAGACATGGACTTTGTCCAAATCTGACGAAACCCTCTTAGCCGCGTTCGAGAGGAAGATGCTCAGGAGGATTGTTGGCCTCTTACGTGAGGAGGGACAATGGAAGAGCCGATATACGTACGAGCTGTACGAGCTGTACAACGACCTTACTGTTGTGCCGCGAATTAAGCTCGCCTGGCTCCGGTGGGCTGGCCATGTTATACGCATGGACCTGGACGACCCAGCCCGTAAAGTCCTCTTAGGTAATCCACATGGACAGAGGAGGCGTGGTAGGCCCAAGCTGAGGTGGGAAGCTGGCATTGCGGCGTCCGCCATCAAGGCCGGGATAACGGATTGGCAGACGACGGCGTTTGTTGCAGCAGCGCCCGATAAGTAAGTTAGTATATCGATTTTAAAGTTGCTCTCGCGTTATTTTAAAACTGAAGTCATACAAGAACTCCTCGAAGTAGTCCAAGATTAGCTCTCTAAGATGTGTGTAGTCGTTCATTCGTAGGAAATGCGAGAATTGAGTTATTTTATAACAAAAATAATTGTGAAAATTCAACGAAAAATATTGTTTTTTAACAATCAAAGATATCCTTCCATATGCACTAATGCACTTCTTCTTGCAAGCTCCTAACTTGCAAGTAAAGAATTGTGATGATAACTGCTTGGTGCACTGCTTGTGGTCAACAACCACAACTGCCATAGATAATTTTCTCCTCTTGGAGCTTTGTTGATTGGAGGTGTTGCGATGGTTGTATATCATGTGAAGGTGTTATCTTGTTGTCCACCACTTAGGTCATGATAGAAGAAAGGTAGACGATAGTGTTACATGAAGTCCTTTTCTTTTTCTATGCTCTTCTGCAGAAGGCCTTCAGGTAAATAAGCACACAAGTTAAACGGAATTCATTCTTGTCTTCCTGCGGTGAATTGTTTTTCAAAGATGGCTAATTATATAGTCTAGTCGGTTTTCCCCCCTTTTTTTACATGAAATATTAAATGACATAAGACAGTTTGAACGGAAAAGTCTAAGCTGTTTGAGCTGTCAGTGCCTTGGACTGTATTACAACTGCATTACAAAACGCTTAAAATTACTAACAGAGTTTTTATACATACATAACTAAGCATCTGATTCCTAAAAGTGATATCAATTTATACTTGAAGTGGTTCGTAAACAATCGTAACTTTACATTTATGACCTCACCTTAAAAAAAAATTCCCACAAATACTACCCCCCTTTTCCCTCCCTTAATTTCACAGCAACTTCTGCAAACGGTACCGATTATCCAAAAGTGCGCAATACCAATTTACCGGAACCGGAAACAAAAAAAAAACAATTTACACTCGCACGCATGCCCTCCGCCAGTGATCCGGTGTGCATATGGGACCAAAGTTAGCGCCAAACTTTTCACACTTCCACGCGGGCAATTATCGTTCGTTCGCCAAAGTGCAACTTTCAGCTGAGGGTCGTTAACCAAAATAAAAGTAGCAAAGGAAGAGGGGAGGGGTAGGGGAGGTGGCGGAAACACACACAGCAAAATGATATTATCCTGTTTCGGCACATATTATCGGCAGAACCGGCGTATGCGTGAAAACGGGGAGGAGAAGAGTGTGCACGAAACCATATGGCCGTGTCATGGAACGCACTTTAGATTTTAATAGTGTTGTGCAGGGAAAAGCTGATGACGGGAGCCAGACAACTTGTGTGATAAGACGTGTAAAGATAACTTTAGCGCGTTGCTGTTTTCTCACTCTTGTCCCGATTGAATGGCAAAGTCGTCAGCAAACTTTCAGCATTTCGCTTAGCACACTCAAAACTCACCGTCCGTAGATGCTTATTGGCATTAAGCAAGCTCACCGCCCCGGTGCTGCCCCGTTTGATTAACATGCATGCCAAACCAAACACCCGGCGAGACCTGCCGTTGCCTTTCCACCGTAGAGCTAATGCTAATGGCCATAAACCTGAAACCGATTGCCAGTTTCCAGTGTGTGGCTGCTCAGTCCTGGTGGAATTCCAGGATAAACTACCTTACCCCCCGCTTTACATCCAGCAAGTTGTTCGTGTGTCCGTGCATTTGGCTCCGGACTGGTCGAGGGTATCGTGCAACTTTACGACACGAGATACATTACGCTATTCCCACGTCTCACACCACGACTTTCCCACTTACCCAACAGTTCATCTGTACACTAATAAAATGATACATTGGATGTCGTGTTCTGAGGCAATGGAACGGAGGAGGCGCAACGTGCAAAAACTTTCACCCATAAACGGAACATCCGCACATCTACCCCACGGCACGGCAGCATCAATTCGGGTGATTGAATTATGCGACCGTGCTAGCGGGCCGTCAACTACGATCATTAAAATGTTTGAGCCCGGTACGTTTGACCCAATTCCGTTAGCTCGTGTCCCTTCGAGCTGGTGTCTCTTCCGTCCCTTCCCTTTCACTGACCAGCTAGTGCGAGGGAAGAATCCGCTCGCACACACATTATCAATCTTTATTTTCATAAATTAATCCCCATTTCCAGCTTCATCTTCGAATTTAAATGGCTTAGCGTGAAAAGGTTAAGCTATTTGAACAGTCGCATGTTTTTTTTGTAATCCTTGGATTACAAGTTTCCTTTTAAGGCATCATTCATACTGGTTGGGATATAGTTTTACCGACGGATAGTCGGTTGTACTATATGCTTTGCTTGTTGATCTACACGGCCCTAGGCCCCAGAGAGTTATGGATTGTTAATTTCTTTAGGCAAGAGTGTTAGAAAAGAAAATATTTATTAGATACTACTTTTTTCTTATTGGTCTGCTTGTCTCCCTTGTCGGATTTTCGTTAACAGTTTTAATTTGTCCATTGCTTAGTTAGCCTTATATTTCGTTCTCATAACTTTCAATTCACTTCAATTATTTTAAAGAGCCAATCAGTGAGCAGTTCCATTACGATTCAAGCTTAAATGGGTTAATTGTTATATGAAGTATATTGAATGAACTTTAAAAAAACGCTCTTTGGAGGTCTTACAATAGTTTAAGCCTACAGCCTGCACTCTTCAACAAGCCCTATATGGATGCTATTACAAGAAGCAACGAAATGGATAGCTAGCAATACGGCCTGGCCGTTACTACCGATTAAAAAAAACGGATAGCTGAAAATTAAAAATAAAATTTCAAAAAACTAGCTATAATATGCTGTTATTGAGCGACACTGCCAAAAAAACTAATTCGATTTTTCTATTTAAAGTGGCAATTACGGTAAAATTAATCGCAAAAACCAAGGTGTATGAAATGATACATTTACAACGGCGGTTTCAAATCATTATTGAAATATTTCACCAACCGTAGAATCCCGTGCCTATGAAACATTTCATGTACTTTCGAATGTGTGGTGTTCAAAAAAATGCTGATGAGGCTCAATATTTATTTGCAGGATTTTTTACACACTTTTTTTATTTTATGTTTCACAATCCATAGCTTTCATTTATGATTCAAATTGTAAATCGAAAAATGAAGATAAATTATCCCATTGGGCATGTTTTTTTGGGCTCATCGCGAAACGGGCTGTCACATGAGCGTGACCGCGGCCTGCCGGTACCACCGTGCAGTGGAAAACAAAATCGAAAGAAAACACTCGTCGCGAAACAGCCATCACGTACACGCACGAAAAGGCAGCCCTTGTAACTGAGCTTCTTCACGTTCGTGCCGCGTGCCGTGATGCTGTGATTCCACCTAATCCAGCATCACACCGGAAGTGTTGTTTGCGTGTGTATTCTTCCCTTCTGGCAAACAGAACTGTGCACGGTAAACGGTGAGTGGAAAGAAAGCCAGACCGTTCCCTTCGAAGAAGAAAGCAAAGAAGCAAAGAGTGGCATTCTTGTTTGGTGCCGTGTCCCGTCGTCGTTTCGCTCCCGTTTGTGTATGCGTGCGTGTGTGTGTGTGTGCAAATTATGTTTTTCCCAACTCATCGCGTGCCGTTCCAATAACACCTCATCAGCTTCCAACCTGTCCAGCGTGCAGTTTTCATTGAAAACGGTGGTGCGGTCCCGATGTAACACCACGGTGTCCCCGGTCATACTCCCTTCAATTGATACGCCCTTAGGAAGGGTTGGTTGTGGGTCGAACGGGGTGAAGGCGGTGCAGAATCGGCCGTACTTCTTCGCCGTGTTTTTGAAGGTAAGTTTCATTGATTGCCGTCCGATGGTTGCGTGGATGGTTGCAAGAAATGGGCGGGAGGGGGTGGGGGTAGAAACGGAGCCGCAGGCAAAACTGCCCGCAGCACAATAATCGTCGCATAACTTTCTCTCCGGTATTTCACCGGACATTCTTCCTTCGCGGGTGGGAGGATGTGTATGTGTGTTTGCGGGTGGTCAGGGGGGGGGGCGCTAGGTAGGATGTGGAAACGTTCAAACGGATGCAGATTGCGTCGTTGGTAAAGCACACAATCCATCATGAAAAGTTTGTTTTTTCCTCGCTCTCTCTCTCTCTTTCTTTTTCTCTCTTTGTAGAACATCAGCATAAAGGGCTGTGTAAGAAGGGAAAAGAAGCATAAAAAGACTCTCGCGCATACTTTGATACCTGTGCTGTCTGTATGTGTATCTAATGCTGGCAGCACAAACACTACCAACATGCCTGATGCCTAGAAGCAGGCATCATCCGGCGACACTGCTCCAACGTACTAGATCCCACCCGTCTGGTTCGATTTGTTGTGTTTCCGTTTCGCTCGCACGGCTGCTTCCCGTTTTTGACGTCCCTTATGGTGCGCCACCCATACCGCCCTTTTCCCCTTAGTATTTGCCACGGGAGCCAGTAGGAATAGAACGTTAGGGCAGAACAGCGGGGCGAGAGAGAATTTTTCCTCCCGATTCATCACGCTGTGGTGTTGGTTTGTTGTTTTTCCGGTCAAGTGATGGGCGTTTTCGGTGCAGGACGGTCGGAAAGGTGTGGGTGTGTGCGGGATCAGGTGTATCTATGAGGGTTCGTGCATGTCTAATGCACCTCCGCGCGCGCACAGTAGGTGCCGAGAGTAAACAAATGCTCCTAAAATAGGAGCAAGATAATTTTATGCTTTTAACTATGCTTACAAGCCGTAGATTGAAAGAGAAACCTATAGCGCACATTTTAATCCATGTTTTTTGGCTTTCTTTTTTTCCTATTTCCAGCACCGTCTGAACCGGGAATCATCTGTTGTGGGATCGGATATACCTGCGCGGACACTGTGGTGTCTTCCATTTCCTCTGAGCGGAATAGCAGAGCATTCAAGGAAACACAGCATTGTGCCCAGTCCATCGCCTGCAACTATTGCTCCTTACGCCACCTTCGGCGCGATCGAACTTCACCCCGTCACTCTACTGTCACTCCTCTGGGTGGGTCAGTGAAGAATGCAGTTTTATTACATTAACGCAACCGACGGTGACCGCCCTTGGTGGTCGTCTTCTGCGTGACCAGACACACGCGGAACGTACTGCGCTAGAAGGTGTGAGGGCCTCATAACAGCAAAGGAGAAAAGAGCCGCCACCCGAAGACGCGGTGGCTGCAGCATCCACCCGAGCGACCGGAAATCGGACGGAATAGAAGAAGCCAGTAACATCCTACACAGGCACAGACAAGAAAGCAGTAGCACAGTAGAAAAAGCGTGCCAACCGCAACGCCCCTTCCACCCGCGCGACAGATCGAATCGAAAAATGCACGTGGTGTGTGCACTGCCGCTGGCTAGCAAAAGTGTGAAAGTGTGTACGGGCATGCCCCGCAGTGTAGTGTGGTGAAGCTGTCTGGTAAGACGGGGAACTGGTCGTCTCGGTGGTGCTGCTGGCGGTGGTGCGCTGTCTCGCGAAACCTCTCCTCCCGCCCGGTCTCTTTCTTGCCGCATCCGCGCCGGTGCATACTAGATTGAAGATTCTTTGTTGCATTCTCTTTGTGAGTGTGGAAGAAGCAGTAAGAAGAATCTTTTGCCCTTTTGTGTGTCGCAACCAGGAAAGGAACAGCGGGACACGCTGGTTTAGTTCACTTACAGCACTGCCGCTGCCCCGACTGTTGGGTGCGCGTGCAGGAGGCAGCATCGCTGTGCGAAGGTGCATAACTTATCGATAAAGCAAATCGTCGCTAGCGGAAGGTTTGCCGAGAGGATCGATTTGTTGAACCCCGCCGGAGTAAAAAACGGACCAACGAAAAAAAAAACAACGGCTAGGGAAAGGCTGACCCACGCGGGGTGTTCTATCGATTCTATGTGCGCGGTTCTATAACGTGTGTGTTCTTGTGTGCTAGTTTGTTTTCCCAACCTCCTTCCGTATCACGATGAATGCAGCGCCAGAATTTGGGAACGCGCAAGTCTTTTCGCTGCAAAATTACATCGGTGGCGATGGTGGTGGTGGAGGAGGAGGACACCATCAGCAACAACAGCAGCAGCAGCAGCAACAACAGCAGCAGGATTTGACCATCGATGGCATACCGAACAATTTCCCCCATCGGCGATCGCGAGCCTCGAGAACGTTCAAGAACCCGCCCCAGCCACACATGTGCATCAAGGAGCGGACGCTCGACGGGAAGGAGGTGTTCATCAACGTGCTCAGCTGGACGCGTATCGCCAATCCGGACAATCCGGACGCACCGATACCACTGTACGGTGGTATGAAGGTGGGCAAGGTGAGCCTCGGTACAGGGAACTAGGGAAACAGGGGAAAAGAAGACCCGTCGGCGTAAGCGGCCGGGAAAGCGGGGCGCGAGATATTTTGTTGTTGTGTGTATTGATTTATGAGCATCATTTCGCTTCAACTCAGTGGCACTTCGGCGATAGAGACAAAGAAGATAGAGAAAGCGTGCGGTTTTGGGCAGGGAGATGCGCCGGAAGGAAACTTACGTGTCACACGTGATTTTTGTGGGCACTTGTGGCAGTGGTCGAGGTACGATCCCTCAAGAGTGGTGTGACAAAATGACAAAGGACACTAAATCGATCAATAAGGCAAGTTTAAAACGGGTGAAAGATCTAGTTTTTTTTTTTGTTGGATCACACTGGATCACCTTGGGTTGATTTTAAATGCAGTTGTTCTAATAATTATATTAGAAGATTCAAAAGATGTTTAAGAATTTGTTTAATATGGTCCAGTTTCTTGTTGCTCGAACCACTTTATAATAGAACGAATGCATTTATTCTACTTTTTTGGTCAAACCTAACTGCAAAACAATGAAATGTTTCATGGGAATTTCACTCTCGTTTCCGATTGCTCCTCAAAACTAGTTAGAACATTTTTTTTTCAAAACAAGCACATATAAATGCTCAAAAAAGCTCTCCTTTTAACCATTAGTTGAATTGAGTGAAGTTTAATAGCTTTTTTGAATTAGGTACAATTTTTTATTTTTGAAGTTGAAGTTGAGTTGAAGTTGTTAGATGATTACGATCGAATTAAAATGACTCTTTATTTTTTAATCGTCATTGGACTGTGTGATGCGCTTGTGTGAGGTGTAAATATGAACGATTCTTTGAGCTTACATTCAGATTATTAAAATCAATTTGCATCTTTTACTAGCACGATTTTGTTTCTTGAAACAATTATTTCACTTTTCATACACCCTTTATGGAAAAGGGCATTTCATCTAACGAATTTTCTGTGCAATAAGTAGTTTGGTTGAATTTTATACACATACTTTAACATTCCTTGTTCCACTAAAAATAATCTGGATCCACTCTACCGACCACTGACCTAGACAATAAGCGGATATGTTACCCCTTTCCTCGGTTAGGTCCTTTCTTGCAAGAAAGATTTCCTTTGTCGCTTAACGAAACGCACTTAAGTAAAAGCGCATCAAACTCATCGTGATTTCCCAGGGCGAGTATATAAATAAAATGGGAATTACGCTACAAAACGCGTTCGTTACATAAAGGAACCACCTACCTTCGCGCCAAGTTAATTATGAAATCTAAAGAAAAACCCGCTCTGCGCGAGGCACGCCGAGTGGAATAGTTTAATCGAACGTACCGAACATTTTTTTTTTTTCGTGTGCATTGTTCACACCTCACCTGCATTCGCGCCAATATAAAACTTTCACGAGCCTTCATTTAGCATGGATACGGATGAATTAGAGAGTGGGACGGCTTCGGGCATTAAAGGTGCGCGAACCCGGCTCACCGGACACGAATTCGGGGAAGAAAGATGCGCAGAGTTGAAATACTTTAATTATTGCTACTGATTGAGGCTTCCGTTGTTTTTCTTCACGGTCTAATCAGTGCTGATGGTGGGATAAAATGTTTTATTTTTAGGCTGATCTGATACTGAGACGAGCTTGCGGCTTGCGTCGATGCAAATGATATGTATTTGCATGCTAATAATCTACCTAATTATTTTAAAGGTTTAATTATTCTCATTTTATTTTTGATTACTGTTTTCCACCTAAAGGAATAATTGTACTCTTGAAATATTTTCAAACAAAGATATTATCACCACCCCATCCCGCACCCGTCTTCACCCTTTGGAAGCTTCTCATGCGTCTATTTAACCGCCAATTTACAGAATCAAATCGAAAAAAAGGAAAATTGTTGGAAAAAGTAAAGAAAATGTGGAACTTTTTTGCAGCCTCCACCCTGCGGGCGGGTGGTTGAGGTGTAAAATCATATCTTATAATTATGCTTACAAGAAATGTGTTCAGCAAAACAAACTGCGTCACAAGAGGGAAACGAAACAAGAGCGCAACAATTGGTCATGCAAAATGAGGGAGGAAAACAGCCCCAACACCGCCACGGGGGGATGGCGGTTAAAAATGGAAATTGAATAAACGGCGAACGGGAAGGAAGTAATGCGGTTGCGTGCCGTTCGTGCGGTATGGAGAAATGAGGAAAATGAAATGAAAATGACACGAAGCAGGGTGGGGAAAGGGAGATATACCGGTGGGCAGTTTTATTAGAGACAAAAGCATGTAAGCCGCACGAGAGTGTAAAATGAAAGAAAGAAGAGCACTCGAATGTGGGAAGCAAGATCGAGGAGCAGATAAAAGTGAAATTTAATGCCGTGTAAAGTTATGATGCTTATGCTTTTTGGCAAACAAATGGGACCAGGCGACTAGGAGGAGTGTGGTGGAGTGTTCCGAAGAAGAAAGACAGTTGTTGCTTCCGACGTGGTGATGAAAGCTCCAGGTGATAGTGACCGACTGTTCCAACCGCAACGACGTCTTTGTACGGGCAACTCCGTGTGTTCGTGTGTGGGGGGGGGGGGGGGGGGGGAGGTGTCTTAATGTTCCCAGCTTCGGCAGGGGGCAAGGAGGCAAAAGAAATGAAAAATCGGCTTTTTGCTTCAAAGTGTGTTTCGCTCTCTAGTACCGTTTTCTTCTTACCCATTATGTTTGTTTCTTTTGTTCGCAGATTCCACCCGGCAGCCCGAAAGCGCCACCGCTCGTGTACGCGGTGATGGCTAGCCCCGAGGTACTGAAGAAGGCTGGTCGTAAATGCCCCGACACACCGGTAAATACAAATCGCCATAAAGCAAACAAAACGGAGCGGTCGCAACTCTGCTGCTTCTGCTGCTGCCGGCTTTTATGTGCGACTCTTGAGACTCATTGTGGTGTACCGTTCTTTTTTTTTTGTTTATTTTAGGAACGAATGAATCTGGTCGATTTGATGTGCGAGTTTGTTGAAGCCATGAATCCTTCTTTGCATCTGTCGAGGTGAGTTAACGTGGACGGAGTTAGAGACACATGTTGGGCGGAATGGATGAGCAGTCATTTTTATGGACGTACCGCAAGCCCCAATATTTCAAGAGCATTTACGTTCTTTTGGAAGGCTGTTTAATCGGAAAGAATTGTTACAAAATATCGACGTTTTGTGGTAGTAATTGTAGGACAGTCCACGATGGCTTTCATTCTACCCTCTCACTCTACTTCACTTACTTGATTCTTGCGATTAAGAGTCACTGCGAATTCTAAGTCATACGATAAGGATATTGATGCCTTTATTGATAGTAAGGATTCTTCGTTTGAATTTACCGGCGAAATTCATGGGACATAGGACGTAATTCGCTTGCATAATCTTGTTTCTCACTAGCGCCTCCTGTTGACGACTAGCGGGAGCAGCCAAAAACAATCGTATTTCATATTTTCCCTTTTAAGCATTTTGTTTTATGTTTTATGCAAACAATTGTGCAATGCACAAAATATTATTTGTTTTATAGATTTCAACTAATTACTTGTGTGTTTTAGAACAATACGGCCTGGCCGTCTCTACTGAATAAAAAAAAATGTGTGTTTTAGCAAAAATAGAAGAAACAGTTTTTTGCTAACCGGGAACGCTGTTGTGGATTAAGATTACGCTTCATGTCTTGTTCATGTGACTGGAATGGTTGATTTATGTAGGGCTGAATGTAGAGCTATGTTTTTACGATAATTCATTTACTTACATTGTTCAAGTTTTGAAACCAAATACGTGTTAACTATTCCTCTTCTAGTCCCTGTCCGAGCTCGGTAACTGTGAATCTTTCTGTTGATTTCATCACTGAAGTTGTTCAATATAATTTTTAAATGTGATTTCTAGTTCATGTCTTTGATTTAGTCCTTTGTATCTAATAGCAAACTTTGTTTGTAACAAATGTTTTTCAGTCCATATTCTTACCTTTATTACGGTTTTGATTATCAAAATGATGGGTTAATATAATTAATATCAAATTAGTCTGTTATTTATACACTCAGCGCACACCGGTCGTTATAATGGTCAGCCCCATAAGAAACTCAGTGCATTTACTAACTGTTTCATTATTTTTCATTTTAGAAAACCTGAAATACTCAAAGACCGCGACCTGTCTGGCGAGTTGAAAGACGTCTGGAGTGCGGTGCAGGCGTGTCGTGATAAGGGCCGCTCGGACAACGGTCCGCCCGAGAATCTAGTCGTGTACACCGAGTTCGGTCCGGACAGTGCACCCAGCTACGAGCAGACGATACAGCAACACCACCACCAGCAACAGCAGCAACAATTACAATATCAACAACAGTACGATCAGCTTCCAAACACACAAGATCAGCAGGGCCGTTTCCCCTTATCGGGTGGCCAGCAACAACAGCAACATCATTATCCGTATCATCAACAACAACAACAACAACAACAACAAAGTGCAATTAATCACAACAACCACAGCAACTCCTCCATACTGACCAGTATTGAACAGATCTCAACGCTCTCCGTTCCCGACGGTGTTGACGGTGCGCCCAGCACCACCAACCGCTTCCCCGTGGGTTCTCCGGTGAATGGATCCGGCAGCTACAGCACGCTGGACGAGTATCTGGCAAAGGAAGCGGAAAGTCTGAAACTCTCTTCGAGTGGCAGTGCCGGCGGTACGGCCGGCAAAGCCAATGGAATGACACTGCCTACCGCGGATGGTAACGCGAACTCGCCACCCACGCTAACCTCGTCCTCTTCATCTTCTCCAACTGTGCCACAAACGTCACCGACGAACCCAACGGCAGCAGCAGCAGCAGCTGCCAGCGCACCCCCGGTGGTGCCTACAAAAGAATCGACAAAAAGCTCCTCAGGGCACACCTTTTTTCCTATGTTTCGCTCGTCGAAAAGCAGTAGCAGTAGCCACAACAGCGGCAATTCTAGCGCTTCTACTAACAGCAACAGTGGCGGTACTAACAACACTGCCAACAACAGCCAGCTAATCACGGGCAGCACTGATAAGCCGACGGTGAATGGTGGTAGCGAAACAGCTACGGTGTCTTCCTCCCCGACCAGTGACATTGCGGGAACTCCCGAACCGCCGGCCCAGAAGACGATAAAAGCGAGCAGCAAAAAGAGTGGGCTCAACTTTTTCCGACGCAACAAATCGGCAACGGCGGACGCCGGCAGCAAGAAGGAACCATCAACGCCAACCAAACAGCCTCCGGCGGCAGCCACCGTCCTTCCCGCTGGACTTTCTTCCGCTACCTCCGCTCCAGCCACGCCGGCAGCAACCGGAGCAGCGTCAACCGGACCGGAGGCAAAGTTGCAGCCGGCAGCGCACGTGGACGGTGATGGCATAGCGCACGGATTGAACCATCGCAGCACCAACCATCAGCACAGCGCGTACCATCTGGACAATGGGGGTAGCGGTGGCAATGGCAATGGTGCAGGCGACGGGGGAGAAATTCACGAAACTACAGGCACGGCCACGATCGCGGCAAAGTAATGAAGATGGGGACGGCGCATCGTGTCAGTACGCGGCGCTCTCTGGCATGTGATATTTTCGGCTGGGCAGGACCCTTCCTCCCTTACCTCACGTTTTCTTCAACCACCACCTGCTAAATGCTCCGTGTGTATGTGTGTGGTGGTATTAGGGATTTGGGATGGCAAAACGGTTGATTGATGGTTGAGAAGACGATGTTAGTATTATTCAGTCGATTCAACGTCTCACCCATGTACGTCTGTGCAATTAAGGGCTGGCTAGTGGAGAGATAGAGTGATTGTATCGACATTAGAAAGATTAATCGTATTGTGAGGTCAAGTGTATGTGTGTGCGCGAGAAAAAGGGATGTAAGAGATGTGTAAATAGCACTAGAAAGATTCGAAAAGCAATGGGAAGAGAAGCACATAAATAGGAACAGCAGCATATTGACAGGATGAAAGCAGCATTCATCATCGTTCCATCTCAGTAGTTGTTCGTTTGATTGTTCTTTTCGTATAGGGCGTACTAGTGACATCCAACTTTTCGACATTAAGCGCGCGTATGCATTTAGCGTGCCGGTGTAATAGCTTCACCCATATTGCTATACACACGCAAAACATTGCAATGTAGCAGATAGATACTGCTTCAAACCCTTCCCATACGATCCCATACTGCCAACCGATGTTTTCTCCCAGCGTTATGGGAGCGGTAGGATTATCAACGATCGATTTTAAACGTACGGCAGGAAAAGGAATCAATAGTGTAATGAACAACCATTTTGTACAGCAGTGTACTGCGCACCGTCGCCGTCGTCATAAGCTAGTTCTTTTGCAGTGCTTTTGCTGTAGGGATGCTTCGACAGCAAGCAAACTCTCCATAGTACGGGGAACAAATATAAAAAAAACAGGTATTACTGCTCGCTACAGCGTTGGCACGACGAGAAGCGACAGAATTGCGTTTGAAAAACTCTCTTAAAAAGAAGATGCACACTTTTGTGTGGTTTTAATTTGTTTGGGAAGGAAAAATCAAACGTCGTATTACATCACATACTGTTATGTGCTGTTTGCTGTTCAGAAATCTTGCATTTGTACAGAGGTGAAGAGAAAAAAGGGCTTCAGATCGGCTTGTAAATGCCTAGTGCATAGTCAATTTTGCGGATAGGGAAACGAAAACGAGAATAGGAAATTGTTTCGGTTGTGTGCAACCGGACGGAGTGCAGAATGATGATCGCGTCATGAAGTTCGGGCCTCACAGGAAGGGAGCAGGCAGACAGGGACAGGTGTGTGTAAAGAGTGTTAATTATATTAATATTATCGATCGATTGTTCTCCGTTTAGGTGCAAGGCAAAACGGAGGGGTTGGGCGGACAGAACGTGGGGAGATCGCCATTTTTAGGACGGTGCACATTTTCTACTTCTCATCATTCGCGTCCCGGCTATCCTCTCGCGACCGGGCCCTTAGGCTCTATCTTTTCTATTCCGGTACGGTATTCATACACTATAAAGTAACATTTTTGTGAAACGATACTCTCTTGAAGCTACTTAAAATATACACCCACACACACACACACAATCACAGACCAAACAAAAACTTCGCACACACACAACGCCGTCGTCGCGTTCCAACGCGAGGCGCGCTAGCGGCTATGGACGCGCAAAGACAGATGCTGCCATTTTGTTTAGTCAAAAAACTAGGAAAAGCGGGAAGTGGCGCAGTTTTTCTTACTACCAGTTTGGTTTATTGGGTTTTTTTCCGTTAATGAGACTGCGATGGAAAGGTGCTCTCTTGTATTACGACTAGAAACCTAGGTAGGATGTAGAAGTGGTGCGAGTGGTGCGGCCATGCCTAGCGACAAAATAGAAAAATATCCACTAGCGCTAGTCTAGACACGCGGGCGGCAGGAATGCAGCACAAGGCACGGGCTCGTGCTAGCTTAGTATAGATTGCTCCGGCAAATGGTAAGGCCGTGAACGTTAGTCGAATGAGTTAGAGTTTAGTTAGTGCAGGCGGGTAAAGGCATCCGGAAGCAGCGACGAAAAATATTCCGCACTTTAATCGTACTGATTTTAAAGCAAACAAACGCAAAAAAAAAGATATTTTAGCCAGCTGCCGAGGCAAGACCGTACGTGATCTGTATGCTATGTTTATATTTTGCGTGCGTGTTTTTTTATACTCATACCTATAACTCTATGTATATGGTAAACGTTTCTCCGTACTGAATTCGGTTTAGTGATTTAAGCGAGAATGATTTGCAGGCTAGGATAGCAACACACAGACACAATCTATTCGTTCCTTCTTACTTGTTAGATTTAGAGTAATGTGCGTAACAACATTTTTTCCCGCCCTGCATGACTGGTTTTTTTTTTTTTTGGGCAAAAAAAAACCTACACTCGCACTCCACAATGAAAGACGTGAACGATCTCAATCGACACCTGGTCCGAGTAGTGAAAAGACGATCGAATTTAGTTTTGCTCTCTCTATTTCTCCATTCCTTCGAATGGATAGGGACTGGAAAAGGATTTAAACAAAAGAGGGGACATACGATTTGCTAGTTCAAGTGAATGCATTCGCAGGGCCAACTCTTTCCAGTTGATTTCGTAGCACTATAGGGCACTCCATTATGGGCTATTTATTACGGTTCAGCCTCATTCATTCCCCACTCACCGTCTTTTATTCAAGCGCTAGGTTAAACGTGAATATTGGCGTGCGAACGCGTGAAAAACCAAGCCACATTGTACAGTGTGGTTCAGTTCGGTTAAGTACCGAGTAGGATAGAGCTTTTTTCATCAGTGCAGTGCGCACAGATCGGTGCAACAGCGGATTTAGGACCACGACCGTGATAAGAACGCATCGAGTGTAACGCAAAAGTATTTATTTCATTTTCCGCAATGCGACTATTTAACGTTCGGCAGCAAATGGGGACGAAAGGAAAACGTGTGAGGAAAGTTTGTACAGCCGTGTGTGTTTGTGTGCGTGATTCGAGATTTTCTTTCGTCTAATCTGCACCCTTTCGGCCCGCGGGTGTGGTGCGCGAGGTGTGGTTTTAATCTTAATTGTTTAGATATATTTTAGCGCATATCAAAAACGCGTTAGCCTAATGTTGCTTCAAACACACGCACACTCACTGTGAGTGTGTACCCTGTTTGTGTTCCCGTATTGGAGTAGAAGCATGTATGAACAATGAAAAGTATTCCGTTTCACACGCCAATTAGTTTGCTAAAACAAAACATTCGACCGAGAATTAAATACACTCAAAAGGGCAGTTTATCAAAATCGTTCGAGAAGATGTGCGCGCGCGCGTGTGAGTGTGTGTGTCGGCATTGCGCACCCAGTATGTTTTTTGTGTCTAGTTTTCGTACGATCATCATCAACTTTGTCCTATTGTAGGACGTTTAAATCATGGAGAAATGAAAAAGGAAAACAAAATCCACTGTCAAGTATTCACGCTGAGCAGCCTGTATTTGTCTGTGTTTTTCACGTAGAACAATCCGAAAATGGCGCTTTAGAATGAGAACGGCATAATCTTAACGGTATCCTGGAAGCCGGAGGAAATACGTTTCATCGCGTTTCGTATCACTTCCTGCACGAAATCGATCGGGCTCATGTCCGGCTTATCCTTCGGATGGTCGTCGGTTTTCACGTCCGGTGTTTCCTGCGCACCGCCATCGCCCTCCTTGGACGTTGTGGTCGTCTCTTCTTTGTCTGCCGCTGTAGTATCTTCGCCGCTGCAAACAATTGATAGCAAGCAGATCAGTAGGGTGACTGTAAGGAACTTCATGTTAAGGTACGTAATGACTGAACTGATGCGGGCTAGCACGACAGGCGGTTGTTTTATAGGCTACATGATCTGTTGATTGTTGCGATATCGGTAGGCAGGTGGCAGTAGAGCAAAGAGCATGCATCTGTGTTCATATTGACGTATGACATCCAACAGATATTGCTAAATCGTAGTTGATTTGTTCTTTGCAGTATAAAGACTATATGCAATCCGTTTTGACGCAGCAAACATCAATCACAAGCTTGAACAGTGCGATCAAGTGATAATCGTGCAGAAACTCTAAGATGCATCGAGGTATAAGTAACAGTCAGTGAGGTAAGATCAATGTTTCAACGATTACTATTAATCAATTATTTATAATTTTAGATTCCTTGATACTACAGAGTCTAGAATTAAAATCTCTTACCTATCCTTTTGGAGTTGTAATCCGGTCCCTTTGGAGTTGTAATCCGGTTATGTGAATCTGGTAGATGAAAGTACCTTACTTACCTTACTTATCTGGTACGACAGCCTTTTAGTCACTCTTAATCTACAGTAGAGGATTACCTAGGGCTGCTCACGATCTGCCTTATCTCGGTCTGAATGGAAGAAGAGTTCACGCCATTGCTCGCCTCCGCAACACGTCTCCACAGTCTTTGTGAATAGGTTAATAGCTTAATAGCTTAAACCTTACAAAGCCAAGACCCTAAGCCAAGAAGGAAGCTTATTAATCATTTTGAGAACTTTCACTGCTGCAAAAGAGAGTTCCCTCCGTAACTAAGGTCTTAGCGACGTCGCCTCTGTTGACTTGTGAACGGGCTAAGGCTTTTGTCGAACAAATCGTACATCTCATCATTACAGCGGCTCCTTCTCATTTATGGGAACAAAATTCCTTCGGAGCATCTTACGCTCTACTGCGTCTAAGAAAGATTCTTCTGATGTGGACAGTGTTTACGTCTTAGAAGTGTCTGTGGGTACTGGAACTATAAAGGCATGATATAGCATCAGCTTTACCTAGCTCGCCTAGTATTGTCATCATAAATTTAGGCTTTTTTCCATTAATCTACAGCCCAAGGCTCTCTACTACCTGTTTGTTCCTTTTGATATGCTTCAAGTACAAAGGGCAGTCGCATACCGATGATGTCTAAACCCTCAGTACCAAGAACTGGAGTGACTTATAGAAGGGTTGGAAATACAACATGAAGACAATTCCTGTGATCTATATATAATATGCAAAGGTACAAAGAATATAGCGCAGCCACTGCGTTATTGGTAGGAAGTGATAGCCTAAGTATGCACTCAACATCTAACCGTAGATTTATTCAAACTACACAAGATTCTCAATATTTCTTAGATGAAAGCGATATGCAAAAGTCGAAATTCAATTTCTTCAGAACCTTCAGAACGTAATGATTCAATGCATTTATTCTAGATAGTTTTCCATAGGCCCGAGATGGAATGGCTCATGCGTTAGTTATTGGTGTCGGTATTTAGAGAAGCAATTTATAACTCATCATCCTAAAAGAGAATCCATTGGCGATGAAATGCCACTATAAATGAAAAGCTCTACACTTTGAGGAAATCAAAAGCCCGTCGGGAAAACTCTCCACCTAGCCGTGTGCCAGTGTTCCAAAACTGTCCGAACAGTCCAGTGGCCCCTTCCGCCAACCGTCCAATGTCAGCCATCGGAGAGTAAGTGCTGCCGGCCTTTGGTGCTTCCGTGTGCTTCTCTTGCGGAGCACCTCCAACCATCCCGACGGTAGATAGAACCACAAGCGATGTGCTCACCAGCAGCAGCAGCAAATACCTCACTCCAACCATCGCTCGGTGTGGTTTTATGTCCCTGGTAATGAATTCACGTACTGGGCCACCTATAACACTGGGTCGCTTCTTTGTTGGGTGCGTCCGTAGGGCAACTAATGAGAGTGCGCCTCACCGTCAGCACGATCCCTCGCGTTACTGCCAGCGCTAGGTGTAGCAATGCTTGCAGATCGCATTCCGGCTGAATAAATAATAAATTGACTGCAAATAGTTTTTCCACCCGTCCGGCTCCGTCGCGTCAGGCGTGTCTTTGCAGTTGCAAGTGCACCGTAAAACACGTGAAAGCGTACAGAAAAACCGATGGCAACGTGTGGAGCGTTACTTAGCCGCAGCCAGTGGAAAGGAAACGGGCATCACTCTCGATATGTATGTGAGTGAGTATTTGCTCCATTGCATGGCTACAGGCGATTGCACAGGCCATATGCATCAAGTGCACTTTGAAACGCAAGCACACACCCCGGCACACTGACGGTATGTAAATGTTGTGCGGTTCGTTCCTTTCTTCGATTGCACTACACAAGTTGCCACTACCAAGGACTCCTTGCGCGGGTGGTTAACGTGCGTGTTACGTTCACATGCTTTCATCTCCCGTATGGAATGGTGGCGAGTGAAATTGATCGGTTTTTGCAAACGGGGGGTTTTCACGTACTTTTCCACACCGGTCTCATCCTCTACGGGGCAGGTCACTGTAATGTGGTTTTTGGAGTGTTTGAAACAGAGCACCCAACTCCAAAACACAGACATTGTAAAAGAAAACAGTTCTATGCTTACCTTGCACCACGAAAAAGGTACAATTTGTTTGAACTTGCGAGAGGGGCCAGCACTTTCGTGTGTGGCAAGCATCGCAATGTAGAACAGGCGAACATCGGTGGAATTATTATGAGACTTTTGCTTGGAGTACGTGGTTGTGTATAATGAATAATACTTTGCAGTACACTCCACCGGTTCAAGGTAATGCGAGTTTAATTAACCGACGCTGAAGCTAGCTCAAAGGGATACGATTGTGTGGGTGTTGAGCATTGAAACATTACTTTCTAATGAAATGTCTGATACATGGTGGGGTTTATAGTATAGTTCCAACAATTAATTTGTCTAAATATACATAAATTGAATCTAATCTTACCTTTTCATTGGATATTTCTTTCTATTAATTTTACTTACTTCTTCTTTATCTTTACTTAGCAATATCCTTGGTCACGCCGGACAACTACTAAACTACCAAACTTTAAATCGCACTTCAACTGTATTTAAATTTACTTTATCACGATGTAGGTACTAGATTCGTAACGAGCTTCAAGGTACGAGTAACACTTGTAATTAATATTCTATTCCTTTTTTCATAACTTGCTTTAAAGCGACTTATCATAAACACCATCTTCTAAGCGCTACTAAGGTGTCTCAATTACTTTTTTTTATTCGGTAGTAACGACCAAGCCGAATTGCTACTCTACAAAGATAGGAAAAAGAGTTTTGAAGATATTCGTGCATGTAATTTGTGTTTTGTGATATGCTATCGATTGTGCGGTTCGGTAGTCTCATGGGTAGCAGCGTAGGCCTGTTTCACACGATCAGGGCCGTCGTCGGTTCGAATCTCATACGGACCGCTGCCGCCCCTCATACACAGGATTGACTATCCTGCTATGGGTATACTTTTAATCACAACCCCCCATACGCAGGATTTAACAAACTTTTACTATAGGTGGGTACACTCAGTCACAGAAAGAGTCAAAGCACTCATTAGTGCTCTGGTTAGGCCTTGACACCCCACCCTCCAGGGGTTGTTGTGCCCAAGAAGAAGTAAAATAAAAAGAAGAAGAAGAAGATATACTACGATAGTAAATGTCAATAGTGCCATTATTATTTTATTGGATTTGATTGTAAAATTGAATTACAATCATGTTAACAACAATAAAAGAACAGATTGATAGGATTGTATACTTGTGCAGGCACTGTCAAGTTACGATTGCTTTTAATAGTGCTATTTGAAGTAGTTATTTGGTTTCGTATTTTTTTTCTTCTCGATTTCTGCATAAAAATGAAAACGAAAACTGCATCCCAATAAACATTGTTTTTTTTTTTGGCTCCACATGCTTAGTTACCATTCACCGAAGATGCTTACTGTACGCGAAGCACTTTTCACACATTCCTGATACGTAAAGCAAATAGCCCTTTTATTTCGTTACGGGTTTTAATAACCGCACGCGCGCAAGACAGCGCTGCCATGCACGCCAGACGGACGGCGCCAGGAAGTGTCATTTTATTTTTCCCAAAACCAACCTTCCTCGCATCCTTCCCCCGACGGTGCCACAGCGGCCAGGGCGGATAGCGACATGCACGTGGCAAACATAAATCCTTCCCCTGTTTTTTCCGGGCATTCCGGCGGCCAACAGCCCAGCGAGCGTGAGCGTGCTACTCCTTTCGTCCGCTGCTGTTTCCTCATGCAATCGCGCAACCACTTTTTGGCAGCATTTTCAGTTTCCAAAACCTCCAAAAGAAAAGCTAAAAACGAGGCATCTAACACACACACACACGGCTGGAGAGGGGTCTACACAGGGTCTTGTGTGGAGACGGTGTGATGGGTTCCAGTGCCCTTGGATGACCCCCTGTTTCGGATTCGTGTGGTCAAGACCGGGCAGCGCTTGAACTTGGCGCATTCCTTGCGAGCTTTACTGTGTCCAAAACCTCCAAGAACTTCAGCTTTCGTGCAGAAATGTGCAACCGTAAGCGATACAGGTTTAAATAGCTTTTCAAAAACAAAAAAAAAAACAAAACCGAATGGAAACATGTTGGCTGAAACAATGTTACTGTGTTTTTTGTGCTTTTTAAAAGCGTTCTTGCACGACGTTGACGTCTCCAATCCCCCTCCCCTCCACCCAGTTGAATTGACTCTAACGAGCACTGGCTCTGCTGGCTTTCTATTGAATAGCTCCCATAAACGCTTAAGTAGTTTGTAATCCAATGGCCAACAGGAGAAAAGCCACGAGGAAAACCCTCCCGCCAGCGAACCGCTTTCAATGGAAACTTTGTCCCCGAGTGTATCTCTGTGTGTGAACCGTCCGTAGAACTGGAATTTAAAACAGAAGCAATTAATAATCGTCACGAAATAGAAATAAAGAAGCTTTTAAAAATAGTTCACGTGTCTCGTGGCGCACCCCGGCGCAGAGTGTACCGCAGTGCCCGGTCGGGAGGTTTTAAGTACAAAATGGCTGCTTCCCACACAGGTACCAACCCTTTCTATAGACCGTTGGCAGGAAAGAACGCCCCAGTGGAAACGCTTTTCCTCGGTTTTGCACGTGCCAAAGTGTGCCGACGATGGTGTCGTGCCATTTCCTTCCCAGCCGAGCACACAGCTCGTTTGCCGCAGTGCTAAACACATTTCAGCAAACTAGCGAGCTCGTACCACATGCCAGCAGTGTTTTGATTCCTTCCTCCTCCTGGTGGGAGGGTGCCACACTTTCGGTCGATAATTAAGCCATCGTGCTGCTACCGCGAACTGCCAGCGGTGATGACCCATCACACCGTCCGGTGCGAAACTTGCTCATTTATACTTACCCGTGGTTATCGTTTGCGGCACAACGAAAAAAAAACAGGAAAACTGCTTTTTTTTAGGTAAATAATGTCATTTATTAATCGTACGTTTTGACCGGTTCGCATGGGTAGCACAGCTTCTCGTTTTCCGCTTTTTGCTATTCTCTGTTTACTATTTCTCACTCTTTCGGGACACACTCCCTTTTGCGACACTGATGGTGCTCCTTTTTTATGTTTTTTTTTTTTATTCTTAATTTTTTCGTTTGTTTTGTTTTACTTGCCTAAGGTTAACGAATAACTCTATGTTCCTTTGTAATGGTGTTGTAGCGTTAATTTGCAGCTTTAGTTTAATGTTTACTTTTCATGTTTTCTTCTATTTTTCATGCAATTTTCATTTGTAATTTTTATTTCACTTTTCATAAGTTTCTTTTTTTCTTTCAGTTCATAATCACAAACCCTCTTTTAAGCCTCCTACATTTTTCATTTCAGCTTTTTGAATTATCTCTTTTTGCCTCCTCTTTTTCCTCTTCCCCTTCTCTAATAAGCCTCATTCGAGCACACGGTCAATCGTTTCACGGTCAACGTACGGTCGAATCGTTAGTTTCGTAATGCATTATTATCATAACAACAGTGCTTCATGTGTTAGCGTTTCATTGTATACAGGTTGCAGTTTGTCTTTTAGTTTGGTTTTGCTATATAGAGGCAGCTAGATAGATTTCGTTGCATAAGTATGCCACTGCTTTTTTGTTTTATATACAGCTCGTTTTGGGCTAGCTTAAGTTACATCTTATAATCTTTTTTTTTTATATATTTTGATTTCATTTACCTTTTGCGTGAGTGTGTGTCGTTGTTCTATCATACGGTATGTTGAACTCGTGTCTTCTATTCCTTTTTTTAAAGGGTGGTTTTATTTAAAAACACAAAAATACAGAAGCATTGCACAATTTTACAACTATCACAATTGCATTTGTAACCATTATCAAACAACACAGCATTGCCCGACTGCTGGAGCAATTTTTCGTAGAACGTGGGGGAGACGATACGCGTGCAAGCATTATTTACAATCACCCATACCCCACCGCCCGTCCCATTATATATTCCCGTCCCTAATTATCGCTACACAATTGTTCAACAAATGCCATTATAAAACATGCATAAAAACTCGCTCAACGGTATCTAACGTGCCTGATGTGTGTGCCTGAAATGTGGCGGGGAATAACAAACCCGGAAAGGTCGGTTGCAAATTCCTGTTATCCTACCCTCGCTACCACATTGTAATAATCGTAATAATAGTCATAAAAATGCTCACACTCGACGATAACGATAATATCTACTCATAGCATCATCAAGTTTGCCCCGGCTCGGTATTACCCGGACCGGGGGAAAATATGGGATGATGCGTGACGAATCATTCTCACACACACACGCACACATACACACACACACACACACTGACTACCCGGTACGGAACTTGTTTCGGCTTGTATCGACAACGATAATTTTTTAGACGCTTTCATTGCTTGCCTTGTATGCTGTATGTTACACACTGCATCTTGCTGCTCTGCCCCTTATCTTATGCTATGTGGGGTGTATCGAATAATAAACCTTTTTGTTTTGTTTTCGTGTCATGATTTCAGGCAATGCGTAAGGCAATGTGTAGAGGACTCAGTGTGTACGTTTGGATTGCAATGCAAAAATTTACAGCTCTTGCTTTGGGTGAGTTTGATTTTGATTTTTCTGTTTGTTATTGCTACTAACTAGAAGCTTTCTACGAAACGTAGCTCCCCCAAACAGTCCTTAGCGTAAGCTTATATATGTGTAAGCAGTGAACGATATTCTTATAGAGGGAGATTACAAAGAGTACCTATAGTTTACCTAGATTTTTCCTACAGTTTTTAAGCGTCACATTTTATGGCATTTGGATAGAGATGAAATACGGACTACAGTTAGTACGAGTTGCGGCTGTTTGTACACTTGTAAGCACATTTTGGGATCGCTAGCATTTCTCCCTTTGGCGACGTATGTCATTGGTATGTGTTGTTAGTCTCCATTTTCTGTGGAACTTACTTTCCCTTATTCCCCGTTGAAAGCTCTCAAATGGTTTAGGATTATAGATAGGTTGTGCAATGTTATGCTCACAAGCTATAGGTCGTGCCTCAGATCTCTCGAAATCAAACGATAGACTGCCGGCAACATGCGTGAGTGTTGCGAAAAAGTTCGTGGAAAGTGCTTCAGTTTCTTTGTTTATGAACGTTTGAGGGTGTGTGTTTTAACGTTCCTGATTGTCCAAGTGGAAGCTTAGCAGCCTGATGATAGGTGGCTTCAGGTGAATTTTAATGCTCACAACAAGACAGAACTTGTTGTACACGTGCTTGAAGCAATGGTTTCGCGCTCGACAGGTCTGGAGGGTCTAGTGAAGTATAGAGAGTGATTTATAGAAGAATGAACCTTAAGGTATGACTGGAGTTCTAAAAGTATGAAGTTTGAATTTGGTTGTAAATCAAAATGATTGAAAATCGTGATTACATTATCTGGCGTAGTCGTTTTTAACAGCGTCTCGAACGCCTGAAGGTATGCAAAATATTCATTTATATAATGTTTTAGATCATGATGAGTAAAAGATTAATTAAAAAATCTAGCGTATAGCTTACTCAATCGTGGAATCTTATACCAATAAGCTGGTCAAGGAAATAAAACAAAAAAAGATATTGCTGCTTTCTGTCCGAGTCAGGCTTTAATATCTGATAACACCAGAAAAAAACAAGTTGCATAACTTTAGGCGCTTTTGCAAGGATATTTTTCATTTTGTATTGGTTTTTAAACTATAAAAGTTGGATTGTTTTAAGAATTTAAAGATTTTAGTGATTATTTCAGACCATTCCTTCGAGAAAATAAATATAAAAACCCGTTTAATATTAAAAACAATCAAGCGTCATAAGTATTGCTATTCATAAAAAAGACATCTTTAAAGATCAATGTTTTCTGTTGCTTCAGTAGTTATATCTAACAAATGAATTATTAACCTAATCCCATATTTTAAAAGGAACACCATATTTAAAGTATTATTCATAAACGATCGATCATAAAATTTTATAGCAAACAATAAGCGCTCAAGATCTCATACCAACTCTTTAGCTTGTTATTGGTACGTTTCTGATAGCAGAAAGTATACTCCCGTGGCGCATTTCTCTCGCAATCCCATTTGCCCAACGAGACACGTATTTTTTTCTTCTTTCGACCCTTTCCATTCAAGCTACCCATTACTGGTATGGTGTGATTGCTCTTTTCAGTTCTTGGTGAAAATCGAATAAAAGAAACATAAATTCCACAGCCCTGTTCATTGATATGGAAAACTACTCAACCCACCGTACGCGATCGGAACGATGGTCGTCGCTGTTTTTCCCTCGACTTTGCTTTTATCCTTTCTCCACCACCATGGGTTCGATTCAAAAGTGATCCATTTTTTACACAATACCTCTCTTTTCTGCCCAGTCCTCATGCTCTCCCCAGCATCCCTTGTAATGTGGAAATCTTTCTCTTAATCCCTTGTAATGTGGAAAAAAGAAAAGCAGCGTGAAAGGATGTGAGCCACACGTTATTATCATTTTCATCGATATGCGCTGTGCCACGTTCGCTTTCGGGTGGAGCTTACCATTTCCACACACAAAAAAAAAAATCTCTAAGATTCATATCGCACCACTATGGGGAAGGAGACGAATAAAAAATTCAACAAGTTTTTCATATCCAGCTTTTACCCCAAACCTCCCTTTTTGCCACCTGCATTTGCATTTTGTGCTGCCCCCTTTTTCTACGCGCGATGACGAAATCTTTCGTCAGAATGAATAATTGAGGCCCTTTTTGAGATTCTGATCGGGAGCCTTTCACTTTCCTTTCGTATCGGTGGATGGGTTTTGTTTTTTTATCTTCTCTTCAACTCCACCGGGAGATTGGGTGTGACGAGAAGAACCTCGCGCCCGTTAAGCTCGTTACCCTGCGCTGTGCGAGAGAAAAGCCGCAAAATGTGGAGTTCGAACTCGAACGATCGCATTATGGACATACACAACAAAATGGGCCACTCTTCGCCACTGGTGTGGTCACAGCTTATCAAGTATTCGGGGACAGTACGCAACACTACGAACGTTTACCAGACCGAGCGACCGTTTTCCTTTGTCCTGCGGTCACCACTGAGGAAGACGGTGATTTGTAACAATTTGTGCACCACGTGCGTGGTACTCGCTGTACTCCCAGCGGGCTATCAATGGGCGTGAGGTTGAAAAATTATCCCCGGGTATCGGTCACAGGAAATGAACCGTGATTTTGGGCAATGGTGTTTCTGCTGAGGTTATTCTTTCTCTCCGGGCATACGTGCCGTACTGCTTCTTTGGGAGCGTCATGAAGCTTGGCTGTGTGATTAATTTGGGTTGAAATTGATGCACGAAGCGTGTGCGAAATGTTTACGGAAGCTTACGTAGAATGAAGAAAATGGTGCATGTTTACGGTTTTAATAGTATAGCAGCATTCAATCTTCCGTACCCGCTCGTGAAGAGCAAAGAGCTTTACATGTACATGTCTTGATTCAATTCTTCGTGGAATTTGAATTTGGAACTATATCAACAAAATTTAAAATATTTTGAATAATTTTACAATCCAAAGTTGCTATCAAAGTCCAAAACAAATCGAAGATGTTATTGAATGCGAGTATTGAATGCGACCAGTTTGTCGTTAAATTATCTTAGATTTTTGTTCAACTCGATAGGATCTCTAAAGCGCTTTTTAAATCTACTAACTTATGGATGTACTATGAAAGTAGTAATTTATTTCGAATACTTCCATTCGCCCTCAATCTTTCGTTAAAGTAAACGATCGTTTTTATCATTGTCCCATCAGAACTATTTGTGCGATAAAATGAGACAAACAGGTTTTAGTTGTACAATAAAGCAGTATGCAGTGAATAATAATAATATAAAAAATAATGCATTAGCAAAAACTGTGATCCAAATTTGCAATAAATGTAATCCAAATTTGTCCACATTTTGAAGCCTTAATTATTGTTGTCAAAGAGTTAACTGTTGTTAAATTAACATGAATGAAATTAACATGAATGTCAGAGTGGATTCATCCAACCAAGTATTAAGAATCTTTTTAATGGGTTGGATCCTTCTGATTTATTTTTTTAATCAGGAATTATTTATTTGTAAAAACAGTTACAGAATGATTTATAAAAATGGGAATAATTATCAAATATCATTCAGAGGAAGTATCTGATAGGCTATAAAAAATAAATAAAAAATAGAAAATAAAAATGATGTCTTAGAATTACTATAACTTTGTAGTTCTAGTTTTGCACCTAAGTCTTCATTGTAAGCAAAAAGTAATTTCTAGATAGTTTTGAATATTTAAACAAACACTAACATATTTAATATCCTGCCCAATCAGCGTACCGTGCAAATCGGTGGATAATTAAATTACCAAATCAATTTCCCCGTTACAGATAATTTAAAATCTGTCCTCAACCCCACCATTCAAAAGCAAACCCTTAGTTTTGCAGAATTCACTGCTGTTACTCTCCCCATCACGATTTAATTTCTCTCCTGTCTCATAAAAAATGAAAAGTTATGTTTAATCGCAAATTGTGCGTCCATCCCACTCCCTCCCGTTTGTCGCCGTTTCCGCAAAATATTCGAATAGTCTAGCGAGTTTGTTTTGCTACGAATAATTCCCGCACCGACGCCATGTTCTGCCAACTCGTTACGAAACCGAACGGCCAACTTTCTTCCGGGGCCGCCTGCCAACAGCGGGCGAATCCTTGGCAGTATTTAATTTAATTTTCTTTGCTGATTGTTTCACCAGCGCTTCCGATCGGGCCGGGTGCGAGAAAGCCAAACTCCAATCCACACAACCAACCACGCGCGGTGTGTGTTTGTGGAAGTGATTACAACACTGGGCGGGTTGATGAAGGTGGAAATTATTATCATTATTATTCGAACCCATTTCGTGTCCCTTCCCGCTGGTCTGCTTATTGTTACCGAGCACGCGTACTGGGCAGAGCGTGTACGTGTAGCGCAATAGGCAACCGTGCGGACGGGTTTTCCTTGCGTTACCAGACCAATTTGGAAACAATTTCCCATCGTCGCGCCCGATGGAGACGCCCGGTGGCGCGTAAGTGCTGTGTAAAGTTAATCGTCCTTGGATTGTGCCCGGGCCCCTTCCGGAAAGTGTTCATAGTTTTCCCATTTTCATGATTGCTACGCACTTTTGTTGTCGAGTTGTCGCGACACAAGTGTCACTCGTGCGGCCGAATCAAAACAAAACAATTGGGGCAAGGGTCGAGCACAAAGCACATTACGGCAACAGAAACAATTGCATCATGGGGAGGGGTTTAATTGTATTAAATTGTGATAGATGTCATATTTTATCGTGTCACTGTTTGTTTGCGAGGATAAGGTGACATATTAATAGTAATGATTATTTTTATAAGCTCTGTTTTTCTCCTTGAAAAACTAACTCTTAAACTAAACGACCTTTCGAGATCTCATAAACGCCTGAATGTATGCAAAACGCTGTTTCGAGCTGCGCGAAACTTCCGATGACCTTCTATAGTTTAACGAGATGAAAGCACGTTACAAATTGTTCTGCAGAAAATAAATACCGCACGGTGTGGGTCTGACACTCAATGAGCAATACATAAATAAATAAACACATGTCACTGGGTGTAATTGTTCTGCTTGATAAAGCTAATTGCTCGAAGCATTGTTGCACCGTCCTGCATGCAGCTCGCCCAAACGCGCACCACACTCGGAGAGGGCGGGAAAAAAACGGACCGAGGCGACCGTAAATTATACAAACCTAATTATTTATCTGACACTGTGTCATTCTGTCTTCCCGCCTCTCCCCGCAAACGACCCATTGCCCTGTTCTGTGGTTCACGATCACGTAATTTATCTTTTGACAACACTGCCACGTCTATTGAAAAGAGCGCCAGTTCATCTGCCTGCCAGCAGACGCACGCAGTGGTATAGAAAAGCAATTAATCGGAATGTTCCATTTTCTCGCTTCAATTGTTCTCCCTGGTGATGCAGAGCTTGGGTTCTCCCTTTCCATTCGGGCTCAATTCAGTCCGTGATGGTAACACAGTGGCACACGGCACAAAGGTACGGGTACCGATCGAGAAAACAATGAGTTTCATCCATCCTTCCCTAGCGCCTGTCGTCCGATGTCGATGTCGAAAAGACACGATGACGTACGAGCCGTGTGAGTGACGGTGCGGTACGGTACGGCTGCAATTGTCGTCGAACCGCATCCATTGCTGCTCCTGTCCTTTGCATCGGTTATGCGGTACGGTTTCATGCGTTATGCTCTAGCACCGCATACAGACGACGAAAATGGGCACCGTTTGCGTGGGGAAACGTTAAACTTTATTGTGCACCTTTTTGTTCCTCTCTGGTGGCACGCAAATCGCACTCGCAACACCTCTGTTCCGATCGATTGAGCGTGGTGAAACGAAAGGTATGCATAACAAAAGGGGGAACGGTGCCAAGACGGGGCAGTGTCTGTGATCCTGCTGGTGTCGGTTTGGCAGGAAATGATAAAGTGCAATCGAACAGTCATAACATTTCACTTGACCAGGTTCGTAGTTTTATTTTTTTTTGGTTTTTGCTGCGACGAAGCGTATTTAGAGAAAGGCTTTCGACGTCTCGCTAACGCACCCGCACAAGGCGCACAGACCATTAAAGCAAGCGTTCGAGTGGAACTAGAAAACGAGAAACTCTGCTCCCGGGAATGCAAAATCAATTTCTCTGATGTTTTTTTTCCCCCGTTTTCGTCTTGTTCTCACTCCTATCCATCCGTCACGGTCGATCGTGAGTACCGTGCCGTTGCAGCATACGGCACAATCGGGGCGGAAAATCGAGCACACCGGTGCACACGGGTTTCCTCCGAGCGCACTTACTCCGAATTAGGTCTAAGCTCGAAATCGGATTTGTCCGCATTTCCGCATCTGAAATCAAAACGAGAAGCGCCAGCGGCAGGCAGGCAGGCATACCTGCGATGGCACGTTGGCAGTGTGCAAAGCGCATTTAAAACGTGAGTAAAATAAATTTAAATCCACCTATCACTGTGCGATCGAACGGGTTAAGGGGAGTGCGGTTTGCGGGACGGTTTCGTTTGAATTGTTCGGCTTTGGTTTCAATCTCGGGGTGAGTGAATTTTAATGAAGTTTCTTTTCGCTGGAAAGGTGGAATTCATTGGAAACCGATATCCCGGTAGTTGCATTTATTTTTTTGTGTGTGTGTGTGTGCACGTAACCTTTAAGCTTGCATTCATTAAAAGTGTTTAAGGCAAATAGTGCAGTTGCGGAAATTCAACAATAAAAATAATGAAAAGCAATTTAAAGGCGTTTTGCAGCAATTTGCTAGGAGGTGTTGTATGAGTTGCATAACTTTAGGGGTTTTTCTCTTCGACTCGTATTAAGGATCGCTTCATTCTAGTCGTTCTTTTGAGGAAAAAAACGTATTTCGATAAGGCAAAACTATATTTGTTCCCCTGAAATTGCCATTTTTACTAGGTTGTGAAGAACGCTTTATAGTTTGATTTTCCCTTATTAAAGCAATAAATATCAAGTACTTTTAACCCATCAACAAAAACAAAACAAACATAGTATGATGATAGGATAGCAAAAATATCAATAAGATTTTAAGCTATCACGACTGAGGATGCTTTAAAAATTGACAAATACAAAAATAACCAAACACAAATTGAAACAGTACAAAATCAAAAATTAAAATTTTTGTATTTTGTACAAATACAAATTTAAAAATTGACAAATACAAAAATAACCAAACACAAATTGAAACAGTGCATCCATCTTTCAAACTATCGGTGACTTCATGCAGGAGAGACTTCCATTCATGTTTATTTTATTTTATTTTCCACAACTAAAGCTTCTAGATAAAAGTACCATTATCTGAAAACTTTTTCCCAAGGCAACTGACTATCCGAGTGTCTTAGTTAAGCATTGCACCTTACAGCAACGGGTCCATCAATTAGCATAATTTTCTGATCTTTTATGAGAAGTGAAAAAGTTTTAGTAAACCTGTAAGAACCTTTTCCAGGACACCCATTAAAAAGTACGAATGTTTTAAACTTTGAGACTTTACTTTAAACTTTTGAAAACCTTTGGGCGGCTTGTACGATGAGGTAAAATGATAGAAATTGTTTCGATGTATACCATTATTTACAGGTACAGAACGTACACTACACAAGAAAACGATTTTAGAATAGCAATTTGAATGTTTATCGACATCAAATGTTGTGCGACAGTAAATATCAATCCATCTAATCTGAATCTTCTGTTTGTTCACTTCAGGTGCGCTTCAATATGATGGGAAAATTTAATTTATTCCTAAATAATAATTACAAAAGCAAACCCATTACAAATTAAATTGACGCATCATCAATCACTGCGAAACGCAGACCACATTTTGCCCCGACTGATTAGGTTGCGAAGCAAACTTAATTATGCTAAACTCCACATCTACCTTATTTCCATTCAGCTCATTTACAACACAACTTGCACAATTAATACGAATAATTTCTTGGCTCAAAACATGACGTCGTGTCTTTGTAACAAGTTTCATTTATCAGCTTCATGATCAGATGTGTTGAAAAGTGCTGATGAACAGATTCAATCTTCGGTGCCTCAGGACGAGCTCTTGTTTGCTAGATTGAAAACGACAAAACCGCCACCAATTATCACGCCATGTCATTTCGGCAAACACATGGTGTTGTGCTATATTCTGCTTTGTTCATTCCTTTGAAAGCTCACCACATCCCCAGTAGCTAGTAGCTGTTGAAAATGTAGAAAAGCAGAAAGACTACGGTTGAAAAATGCCACGCCAACCACCAGCCCAGTACGTGCACGATTTTTCACCACATTTGATTTTGCTACCACCCATTTTTCACAGTAAAAAAGGACGGTGAAATGCGCGAATTTTCCACTGCGTTGGTGATGGCAGTAGTAACCAAGAGAGCGAGAATATTAATTACCTTTCTGCGTAAAACTTTCGGAATTATTTTGTTTTCGCACGGAGCAGCACTGAGGAAAAACCCCGACGGGTTTTCCTTCGCCGTGTGTTTTGAGGCAGATGCCTACAGTATGCTTTCGACCTAACGCCACTCGGACCCCTTGAATGTGTTCTGTTGGAAATGCGTACAAAAAGCTGTGACTGTGACTGCAATGTGATGTTTTTTCTTCCCCTGATTACCACAAAGTTCCTTCTTATTATGCTCCTTTTGGCGAATTTCTTTAATGAATTTATGTTAATTAAAAGAATAATTAATGGCACCTTGATTTTGAGAGCAATCGTAACCGTCCAGCGGGTCGTGAATTGATGAGGCATGATGAGGACGACATTTTCGTTTCCCACCAGCTCGGTGTAGCCAGCTGTGCCGGATGACGTAGAAACACAGAGAGTGAAATGAATAAAAAATCATACCGAACTCGAAAATTGACGCCCGTGAAGCTCGCTTTCTGCAGACGATGACGTACGGGGTGCGAAGGAAAGGGTATGGGTAGCTTCGTTCGTTGACCGTCGACACGTACAAAGAGCTGTTTGCCGTTTTCATCCAGTGGCCATAATTAGACGAAGCTCACCCTATCACGGCTAGCGATCACTTCTTGGTAACAGTATTAATTCTAGCATTAAGATCATTATGTTCGTCGATTTTTAGCGCTCTATAAATATCTCGCTCTCGTTATCCTCCCTTGGAGTGAAAGTGTTTCGCACGCTTTTATGTTTCAATTCTATTCACCTTAAAATCTACCATTCACGTCCTTTCTCTTGTACGTGCTATAATATATCAACCACACACACACACACACACCCACACACACACATTCATTCAAATCACTTATATTCGTTTCACGCAAGCTGCCGGCCGGCTCCTTGTCCCTTACACACTAATGTTGGGTGAAGGATAAGGTCTGTTAGGGTATTTTCATGGTTCGATTTCAAAACGGTGTCCAATTGCTTTCTCGTAATATTTAATGCACACACACAGAGTTAAAAAGCACGGTAAGGAAGCATTTTTAAGCAGGCCACCGTCCAGGGTGGCGTCCGCCACCAACCAACCAAGTTGAGTGTGTTTGTCCCCGTGCCAGTAAACCGAGGCGTTAGGTTAAGCCGTAAAGCTAGACATTGAACATGAGCGCTGTATCTAGCAAGAGTAAGAGCGCTAAGATGGTATTGGGGAAGCACCACACATGGAAGCAACATATTCTACTGGAAGTAGTACTATCTGTTATTATTCTCTCTATCTTCCAAAAAGCTCATATGGATTCTTCTGAAAACGTTTCAAGGTGTTCCAACATTCAAAAACCGCTCATAAAAAGGTGGCGAAGGTCATATTAGCCTTTAAACGAATGATTGTGAACCGCGCATTGCATAATTTTAGGCGCAATCTTATCATTCATTTTTCAATGTGAAGCCTTCAAAGAAATATGATCAAGGTCGCCATGTCTAGGCTCCTTGTTCGATAGCTTGCTGGAGTTATGATTTCTATAATGCTTTTGATAATCCTTTTATAATCATGTTTGTCAAAGAGCTATCTTCCAATAAGCCAATCTTCAAACACCACGATCGCGAAATTTGAGCCATTATTTTGGAAGATCCCGGTATGGATATGCAACACGGAAGACTTTACTGAAGTGGCTTAGCAATTCTGTCGAATCCTGCTGAGAACGAGACGATCATTGAAACATGGTTCTTCATCTTTTCGTTAAATCGTTCTGGCTTAAAAAGGAGCTACACTGTTGCAGACGAAAAGAGCCTCATTAGCATCGTGTTCTAGCCGGCGCGGGCAAGGGGCGCATATCTCGCGTGTGCCAGGTGCCAGGGTGCAGGAAGGGCGTAATGTACGCAAAACTCCTGCCCTCCCCCCTCCCCGGTCACTATCCACCTGCTCCACCGCCCCGCCACACCTTGACCGACTTCAGCCACTCGGCTAGCGCTTTGCTCAGGAAGTGCGTTATCTGTTACATTATGGAACACCGTTTCTTATTTACTCAGTGGGAAGCGCTCAGGTTCTCCAGATCCTTGGCGGACGGTGGCCGGGACAGGTGGTGGGCGGGCTGCTGGCCACCCTCCGCATCGGTCGTCACGATCGGTGGCAGCACGTTTTGTCGGAACTCACCCATCACGTTGCCGGCTGGGTAGTAGTAGGCGACCACGAACAGCTTGCCCGTCTTCGAGATGGACTTGCTGACGCCGAAGTACCGGCTGGCGCGCCACACCATCTGCGAGAAGTGACCGGTGTTGACGTTGGTGTGCAGCAGATGGGGCTCCTTGAAGTAGTCGTAACGCCGGCTGGTGCTGTACCAGTACGTGGCAACCTCCTGGCCTGCGAATGGAGAGGACGAAGTTAGCAATGTGAATGATTGTAACAAACAATGATACATGATACAAGAAAATACGTTGAGTTCTTCAATAGAAGATTTTTGTCAAAAATTTGGTAAAATACACTTATATAGCCACATGGATTTGAATCCTAAAGGGATATTATCTTGTTTCGAAATTATAATAAAATTAAAAGAAAAACTGTGCTTACAAAGTGATCAAACTATTAAACTAACAATGCCGGTCCAGACGGAGATCTCTTTCCATAAGATCCCATAATCAACATGTTAATATATCATTTTTCGAACAATGTCACTCATTTTGTAGAGTCGGTTGCATACTTTAAGGCGTTGAATCCAAGAGAATACATTAAATGTTCATTTTTGATTCATTATGTTCTTAGATTTATTTAGCTTAATGTCAATTTGAATGCTTTTGCTTTAGTTGTTTGCTTTAGTTGATATTGGTTATTATCCTATTTTAATTCATAAATACTAATGCAAATAAATTTATTTTAGAAAAACAAAAAAAAACAGAAAAAAGGGATTTTTGTATCATATGTTCTACAAAAAGGAGATCTTTAAAGCTACACATTTAGTACTACTTACCAGAAAGATCCGTCAGCAGGCTGTTAGCGGGACAGCAGAAAATGTTCTGCCCATAGTTCGTACCGATCTGATAGTAGAGCTCGTTCGTGCTGGCCAGATGGTTGGCCCACTGCTTCGCATACTCGCACAGCTCCGACGAAACGGTCAGGGCCGGTGCACCGTGGCGCATCCGGTACTCGTTGTGCCAGCACAGACACTCGAAGATAAACTCCTTGTCCATGACGATCTTTACCTTTGGTGAGTCTTCACCACCACCACCGCTGGCGCTGGCCGTCCCGGCAGCATCCGTTCCGTTCATCTTCACCCCAGACCGCTCTTTGCGCTGTTCGGTAGGTGTGGATTTCGGCAGCAGGGGACGGTTGTCTAGTGCGTCCTGCGTTTGTCCAGTGTCATTGATGCTGATGTCATCGAGATTCGAACCCGGATTCCCACCCTGCTTGCGTACGTTTTTGTTCAGATCGCAGGCTGCCACACGCTTCCGAAGGTTCGCCATCACGATTGCTTCCTCCCTGGTAATGGTAAGAGAATATGGATAAAAGAAGTCATTATTTTGATGCGTTTTTTTCAAGAATCGTTTTGTTTCATATCCACCATGCCCCGCTGTGGTCGTTCAAACCATAAGTTTAGTGCATTCTTGACTACCACTTCTGTTTCACACGGACCTCCATCAAAGCAAACCCTGCAAATAGCTGTCAACTGTTTTGTGCCATACATCATCATAGTAATAATTAATTCCAAACACTTCATCCAGCTTCTGCAACGCTGTTGCCTGCTACGTATCGGTAAGTAGTTCAAGTACTTTGGCTCCGTACGGTATAGATGAAGATAGGATGATGACTGTCCACTTCTCGGCTGGTGTTCTGCAGTGCAGTTACCGTGCAGTTACCGTGCAGTGCTCCCGATGCTGTACAGCTGTTCAGTTTAAAGCAACTAAAAATTGAAGCATACTCGTTCAGAGGTTCCCCCCATTAAGTTTCTGTGCTCCACTCGAAGGAGAGTCGCCGGTTATTAGTATTCCCTTTCTCCGTGGGATGTAGGGCATCGGCACAAGACCGGGGAAGAATTTATGGCACAGATTAAATCATCGCAGCTCCAAGTGAATAAAATATGAGACCAGAGCAGTTGGGTCTGGTCCAAACTTCCTGTTTTGGAAGGGCAAGCCTCTTCCAGCAATACCGACATCGTGCTGGATGACTATCGCATGAAATTATGCTCACACTGACAGGTGACGAGGGCCAGTGTCACAGTTTGTAGGACCGTTTAGATTGCAGAAATGAGGCAGGAGACAAGCAATTGATTCTGCAGCCTATTAAATTCCTGCATCCCTAGTGACTAGGAAGCCACTCTCGGGCTAGAGGATACAGTAATTGGAACTGCTCATTAATTTTATTCACTTTTTCAACCCGTACATTGAAAAGATTGTCCTCCAATGGCACCGAAACTATGCGTGACTCTTAAGCAACGTTGCTAGGTGTGGCGTATGAGGTGCGTGAAAGAGCTGCCAACGTCCCTAAAAGCCCTGGACACTTATCTTCTTTGATTTATGACTTATTTTCAGCTTCACGCATCTCACGCTCGCTGCTGCGGACCATCGCTATCTACCATCTTTTCGGGCTACAAAAGCGCATACATAATGGTGAAGGTCTGCTGCTGCTGCCTTCCACTACCCGGCTGCGAGCATCACGCACGGCATCGTGAAGTTATCATTAACATAAATTACTTTTAGATTAGGAAACATTTTTCGTTGTGCTTTCGTTGGTTTGCTGTTGCTTTATCCTGAAGCTTCTAATCACCTTTTCTCCATAAAGCAAAATACGAAGCGCCAAAAACGTGATTGTTTGAGCGGAAAGCATAAAGGAGCGCCTAAGTCAGTTGTGTGTTTCATTCCGTAGTGCGTACTACTACTACTACTTAGATCCATACAAGGAGACCTTAATCTGACAGACGCCAGTGCTGGAGTGACGCTGAAACGATCGATCTAATTCGCTTTAGATTCAAGATTATTTTGAATTAGATTTTCAACAGGTCAGCTCAAGATATTTTTTGAAATAGCTTTCCAAACTTGTCACCAAAATGTGCCCTACCGGTAAAGGATTCTCTCTTTCGAAAACGTGCTCTATCTCAATTGGACATTCCTTCGCACGCTTAATACCATCATCAATTTTCTTCCCAGCCGCCCAAGCCTGAGCTTCCTCAACCGAAACCTTCTCAACCGTTATCAGGCTCAACAAATTCACCTTACACCATTCAACACTCCATTAGGTTCGAACGGGTAAGAAGCGGTATGGACAGCCAGTCGCCGCTCCGCATAGGGTAGCTTTCCATCCGATTTTACATTTTCCGGTTACTCGGTCCGTCGGTCGATGGTGGGGACGGGTTTTGCGGTCCTACCGACGGATGTGGTATGGGCCGACGGGGTCGATTGAATGAAACCATCCCCGCTCCGGAAAACGTAGTTTATCAAGCTCAATTACCTTGCGGTTACTGCGTTACCCGGCTACAGGGTATGACTGTGCGTCTGTTTGCGAGATGGCTGTAAGCATCTGTGTGCGTGCGTCACATGAAAACGTACAGGCTTTTATTTGGTGTGTTTGTGTTTTTTTTCCCGGTTAGAAACCTACAAGAGTGGAGCGAAAAGCTCATGATTAATTCCTTACAAGATATTTTCGAAATGACGCAAATGGAACGCTCGTGTGCTCTGGGATGGAGTGTTTGGAATGAGTATTAATTGCCAGGTCGCAGCAAGAATAACACCATTTCGAACTGTCAAGTATTTTATTCAATTACAGTACGCTTATTTTTGAGTGCTTGATAGTGAAAGGAAGAATTAATAGTTTGAAAAAACATAGCTTTGTTCAATGCTGCTAGCCAGATCTTATTTGAGCAAATCATTTAATGCCAAAAATAATATTAATAAAATTACGTTTCATGACAAGAAAAAAAGCAAAGATGTTTGAGTCATATAACCCTAGTTATATAGGAATAACCTTAGTTTTCATCCCCTTTTTCTATTCATTTTGCTTCACCGTTGTGGCTTATACAGACTTTCATGGTATAATTTATCAGAAAATGGAAATATAATTGTAGGTGTGCAGAAGCTTATGCAAAACATAATTAG
>KB672009.1:454462-552431 GCA_000349105.1 Anopheles epiroticus | reverse complement strand
CTTTTAAGGAACTGGAAAACTGAAGAATTCTTACTGTTAAAAAGGTTTCACTTAAGAAAAGAAAAGATTGATGGAAGTTGAAATAGTTTCTGAATATTTCAATAACCTTCTGCATATTAAAATTAACAGCAGACCTACAAATGAACCAGAACATCTGATTTGGACACTATGTCGTATCAAAAACATTCGTATCTCTCAAGGCTATTGTCTTTAAGGAATCTTAATAACTCATTCACTTCAAACTTACGTTCAGCCTTTATGGTAATCTTATCTTAATCACATATTGTTGATATAGATTACACTTCAAGTTCAAAAGATATTTGAAATATGCATGAATATAGTGGGGTCCTCTTGATCAAGTTTTCATCATTTTATGAGTCTCTATAAACCAGGCATGTTATTGGCCAAAATGCTTGAATGTTTTAATGTCCAATTCTTTTAATATTTTTTTCTCATATAACTATTCAAAATTGAACTACGATAATAGTTTCACTAATAATTGTTGACATTTTTTAATTCAATTCCTTTAAATCAACTTACTATCATGAAGTGGAAACAAACGTTAATTTTCATTCCTAATATATTCCTCTCCACTTTGTTTCCTTTCCGAAGCAAAGCTGCTAAGTAAAGCCCATAACCGATTAAGTAGCGCGATGCTTGGGCGAAATTTTAGCTACCATTTCGAAGCCTTTCCGCTTTTATCTTTCCGGGCAGCAAAACTGACCGCTTCGGGCCGCAATTGCAACCTAACACAGCGCGCGATTGGCCAGTACTACCGACCCGTAACCTTGACATTTTCGGAACGAGAAACGACAAGAAAAGGCCCACTGGGAAGCAACAACGAAAAACAAAAAAACCAATTCATTTAGCTAAAACTTTTGCTTCCATTCCACGGCACTGGGTGTCCGTTACTGGTGCAACCGGTTGAAAGCCGCGGAAGATAGGGAAAAGGAAACGGCCAATCCTTTGGCGGAGGATACGAAAGCAAACCCGCTGTTGCCTTGGGATGTGTTTTACTTCTTTTTTCGAGATAATCTATCTATCTCGGGAGAAGTTTTCATGCAGCAACGGTTTACCGCGCTCTCGAGGTTAGTGCCAAATTTTCTTGCGTTAAAAATACGGTTCGCAAATGTTTTTCTTCCTTGTCTTAATATTTTCTTTCTATGCGCCAACGGAGGAATGTTCTAGAACGGGGGCAAAACTTTTAAATGGTGTTGATTTTAGGAGCATTGTTTTCAAAGTTTAATGGATAGCCAGCAGCCATCGGTGAAGGTTATCAATGTTATGTGAGGTGCATGTGTTTGAGGTAATGTGCGCAGCCAAAGGCTTTCCAAGACTGGTTTCTATGAGAGTTGCTACATTTTTATATAGAAGAGAAGTGAGCATATGTTAATGTCCTGAATTTGTGTCATTTTGAACATACTTACTGTGTTCAACACCATTAAAGCAAATTAAATATATTTACACTAACGTTTAAACGATGCAAGTGCTTTTAATAGGTGTAGATGTGATGTTTAAAACACACATGAAAATAGAAATAAGGTCATAAACAAAAACATAAATTTAATGACTGTTAAAACTTAATACACCCTCCAAAGGTTACGAATTCTATTTCCACCTGTTGCAGCTAAAGTCACTAGAGCACAAGAGCTGTTATTTATTTTATTGCTGTCATAAATGTGTGCTGAAACGACCCTTAACTAAGGGGCCATGTCCTGTTCACTATCGTTGCAAACTCTCATCTTGCTCTGGTTATTATTTTCGTGGATGTTGAAGTGTCCATTGCTGAATTTTGTTTCAAAAATGATGTGTTGGTTTGAACAAAGGAGTTAATTTTGATGAAATAGGATTAATAATACTCATCATATTTTTATACTAATTTAAAGTTCTTTTCGTTATTTTAAAGGAAACATATTTATAAAGGACATGATAATTGTCTTATACTGTCTTTCTCTCCTGTTTAAAGAAAGTTAACTTTTTATCTCTTTACTTTACCAGTTTAACCTGCTAAAAACTTTACTTGTTTTTACTATGAAAAATCTCTTAATTTCTAAAATTTTGGAACAATTCTATTGAAACCCCTTTGGTAAATGAAGGTTTGTAGCTAAGCCTAAATTAAAACTTTAGAAAGATAATAAAGAACTTAATCAATGCAGGCATTTAAATTATAATAGAAGTGTCATTGTTTGTTTTCGTTAACTAAAAAAAAATATGTTTAAATTAGCTATATAAAAAGTTTTGCATCAATCACCATAACCATCGTTGACGAAATGTGTTTATCAACACAACATTTTTTTTCTTTTACCGAAATAATTTAAATAGATACATGAATATTTTAACAAAATTGCACAACAATGTTAGTGCAAAATAAAAATTCCCCGCTTACACCGCGCATTCAAAAAGCGCAATCATTTACGGGTTTTCGATGAATACTGAACACCTTTTTGGAAACATCATTTTTGAAACGAATTTAAGAACATTTTTCTCGTCTAGCCTTTCCACCACAAGGCACACTGATGTGATATGAAAATCTCGATACCAATGCAAATATGAAATTGGATTCCGATTCAACCATGTCGAAGTAAAATATATCGCTTCCCCTATCCTTCCCGGGGCGCGAAAAACCCCCCATTTTCCGCCGCACCCCACAACCACGTACCATTTTCTTATCTACGCTCACTGCACACCTACGCCTGGCCCACAATCGCATTGAATATTTATCACCCAATCAGCAAAGCGGCAAAGGAATTTACACTCGGTGCCGTGCAGCCCGCAACCGGCCTTACCGCGTTTCCGTTCCGGCCCGAGCGACATTTTATCAGAGATTGATATGTTGCTGCACACAATTCCACAGCGGCACAGCGTTCCCGTGTCGGTATGTACGTTTCCGGTCGCCGGGATCGTGAGCTTCGATGCCCAACAGGGCCACTGCCGGCAGTCACTCTGGTTGGGAATGGTGCTTTCTGCACGAAATTAGGTCAAGAAAAATGCCCGGCCAGGAAAACGGAACCGTTGCAAATACTGAACCATGGCAAGCAGCGACGGCTTTTGTAGCATTTTTTTTGTAATAAAGTAGCTAAAACGTTGCATTTTCCATTAGCTAAAGAAAAGGGCGGTAGAAAAATGCAACCCACAGAAGAGTAAGGAAGAGAGAGAGAGAGAGAGAGAGAGAGAAAAGTGTTTTTGGTAGACGGTTGGCAAAAGTTTGTACAATTTATGGTTCTCGCTTGATGTTCGGAGCGTGCAAAGTGCTCCAACCATCTCTGGCCCTTGAATGAAGGGAACCCATGCAATGGAAAGGCTATGTGGAAAATAGCGGGCAAGTTTTCCACGTGCATCACGTACACTGATGGGCGGTTATGGTTAGCACAAGCGGCCCGGCCCATGTACAAACTAGTTGAATTGTTGATGGTGGCCGTCGTTTTTCACCGCGATGCTATCACGATTGCATAGCTTTCAGGCGCAAAACGCGATGTGCAAAGGATACACCGTGACCTGGATAGTTGAACCATCACCATCGCCACTAGCCAGGTGAATAGGAAAACCGTACAGCGAGGAAGAAACTGTGAAGATAAAATTTACCACTGCTGGTGAAAATTGTCACAGAAAGTACACTGTCAAGCGATCAGGCTACAGCCGGGACATTTGGGCGGCAGTGGCGGTTACGTTCGGCCAAACAGCCAAACCACGGACAGCATTATTTACATCCCGCGCTGTGCTTTGCCTGTTCGGCTTCCCGGTGGCTTCGCGTGAAGCTTTAGTGTTTGCTTAAAGTCAACACCGCCACAGTGGCACACAATCCCACAGCGGTTGGGAAAACGGGACGGGACGACACCACGTTGGCGGCTTTTACGAGGTGTCTTAATTTTAACTCGACAACTTCGGGCGGCACCGGCGCTTCAACGCTTTTGTCGTAAGCAACATTTGCGCCGCGTTCACGGTAAGACAAAACTAACGTTCCCTGGCCACCCTTTCTTTTTTCCATTGTTGGTTCTCATTTTTGTCTGATGCTCGGGATGGGTCGGGTTGAGCTTCAGCTTCTTTTCTCTCGTCAACAGCTATTGCTGTTGCTCTCTTTGTTCCTTTGAGGCGGATGTTTTTACGTAACATCGTTCGTTTTATTCTTCAACTAGTGCAAGGATCGGATGGTCGGTGTGTTTGTGTGTGTGTGTGTGGTTTGATGAAGGCTTAAGTTGCCTTTTCTTATTAATTGTTTGCTCGGCAAGCTGTTGCGGTTCGGAGTGGATGCGACCCTGTTTGTGCAATGGGACTGTGCATTTTTAGTGCGCCTGGGTTGGTGGTGACCTTTATAGCCAGTTTTGATAAGCGTAAGCAAAAGACGGAGAGATTTTATGAGTGCATAAGATTTTAACGATTTAATGATGCAAGAATTGTGTGTTAAAAGAGGTAGGGAAAGTCGACTTAATATGTATTGAAGTTTAGTTCTTTAGCTTTAAAGGAGTGTTTCTCTTCAAGGTCGTTTATTATGTAGTTCGATGGAAATGAGTTTTGTCGTTGTTATTTCTTTTCTCGTAGCTAAACATTAAAAACCTTTGCCTTAAAATGAACTAAACATATGTAAAAGATGTTAAAACTTGAATAAAGTATGTTTGACCCATTGTTTACCTATTTGCAAGATAAACAGAGTTTGATGATATTACGCATTACATTGTCCTTCTGGCAACTTCAGCCCATTTCAATTTTATTGTGTTGTGTTGTTTTTTATTTTATTTCAGTATATTATATTCCGATTGATTTATATTCCCATTGAGCTGGATAAAGTTACTAAGCACAACTAATCATGGTTAGCTTTTTTAAACTGTTTTCCTTACCAATCGCATAGTGTGTTGAATTAATAAATCGATTTTTACTTTGATTTTCCCTATAAGATAAAATTTAAACATGGCATTTCAGCATTAGCAACCCATTATATAAAGCTTTTATCATTCTTGATTTTGTTCTATCTGAATCGTCGTATTGCTACTTTGACATCTTTTCTTTACGATGAAAGGCTCTTTGTCATCTTTTAAATATGATACTGAGACGAAATTGTTCTAATGAAAAAAAGATGACGAAAAAAAAAATCTAATTAGTTAAATGTTTCCATAATATTGATTCGGTTCTAATGGTTGCTTAAGAGCTGCAATACACCAGCATATTACAAATATGCAATACATTTGAATAAGTTTGTGTTTTGAAGATCGTTTGGAATGAAAATTACTCTTATTCTGATTAATTTTTTTTCCGTTTTGAAGGCCAGGCCGTATTGTGTGACTAAGTGTACCCGTCCATATCAAGATTGTAAATCCTGCGCGTATGGGGGGTTGTGACTAAGTGTACCCATAGCAGGATAGTCAATCCTGCTTATGGGTGGCGGCAGTGGTCCGAATGAGATTCGAACCGGCGACGGGCCCTTTTGACAGCTCTTCGCCGTTTCCTCTGGACCACCGTGACGGCCCAAATTATTCTGATTGATAACTTTAGAGCTTTGATGAGATGTTTCAACAAATTCAAATGTCAAGAGTCTAGCATTGTTTTTTTCAATTGAGTGATTGATTATTTTACGCGAATTTAAAAAAAACAAAACAATGAGATGCTTTGAAAAACAAATCTTGCTATATTGTGCTAATTTTATTCATTCCTTTCAGGTTGGAAAACAGTTTCCAAGGTCACTAAAATCTACAACTTTAGTTAATCTTACGGCAGCGTTCACTATTGGGACAGGTATGATTTCGGTACATACTCATATCATTATTCAGATCAGATCTATCTAAGTAAGTCTAAGTATCATATCTTGCACTATTTTGTAGAAGTAATGAACTAGAAATAAATAAAAAGTGTTGAAACAAAACTGGTAAAAGCTCCTCAGTACACATACACAAAATTTCATCCTTTGTTAAACGAAATTTTAAAATTTTACTTCAAATACCCGGCAAAAGGATAGAATATGTTTTATTCTTAACAGTCTTAACAGAAAACATGAAACTTTTTCTTCGTCTTATCGAATCCATACTGAAAGGTAATCTTATAGTCGCAATTTGTTTTTCGTTTCTTTTCTCAAAGTATCTCCCTCTTCTGTATTTCGTTATCCTTTGCAGCATATATCCCAGGAGAATAATGTAATTTCCCTTTTCATATACTTACTTATCGCTTGTTCACGCTAGCCGCCGAACATCCGCCCAAATCTTCCTTAAAATCCCTCGCTATCCACCATTCAAAAGTCAAAAGCCCAATTCTCACACAATAACAACGCTGAACGCATCGAAACAGTGCTAACCCAGCCCTCCGGGGACCCATCGACAACAAATGCTAATCTGTACCGCCGGAACAGCATCGTCGGTGTTCTTACTCCCCCACCCTCCCCCTGCCCCTCCGGCATGGTCCAGGTCCCACGCCGCTTATCGAAGCCCGATGGCCCATTTAGAAAGCAATTACTGTCTCATTTAATTGCACCATTCCCGCCCTCCACCCCGCGCGGAATTGGAAAACCTCACCTTCGGCGGCTTGGCGCCGGCCGCACCGTGCTTCCGGGCAGCGTTTCGATCGGCGTGATGCTAAACTCGGGATTGCTGAACTGGATCTTTTTCGATGGCATTTTCACACTGTTGTTGTTGCTGCCGCTGCCGCCGCCGATGCCACCGACGCTCATAATGCTCGCCAGCCCGTTCCCGTTCGGGTCGGTGGCGCTCGGTGGCCCGCTGCCACCGCCCGGGCCCCCGCCGCCCCCATTATTATTCACTTTGTTGATCGATATCAGCTCCATATCGTTGCTCGAGAACTTCTTCTGTAAGGCCATGATGAGTTTGCGTGCAATTTTGATTGCGTTTCTATTCACCTTTGCGATCGGAGCGAGCGGACCGATCGTTGGATCGTTTAGAGCACCCGCACACGGTGTTGGGTTAATATAACAATAACAAAAAACGCTTACATAAATACTAACACACTTACACACACACGCGCAATCCGCACGACACGGGTGGGTAATAAAAAGTGATACCGTTTTCACTTCAAATATCACTCGGTAGAACAGAAGCAAACGGCACACGAAATCACGACCGGCGGTTAGTTGCGGGGTTTTTGGCCTGCGCTTAACGCAACATGCGAGTTGTCATAAAGCAGCACCGAAACTGTTGGTATTTATTTTTATCACTCACTTTTCTTCACTTGCGTTAGCGTGTGTGTTTTTCCGCCTCCCCCAACACCGCTCACTAATGAACTTCCCTTGAATTGCTTCACTGCAAACGATTTCAATCGTTAAAGATGGGGCAATTTAGCAATCCGCTTCTCCTCTCCGCCTCTTTCGGGTTTTGTTCCTTTTGGCAAAAGGGTGTTTTTTTTTCACTCAGCCGAGCTGTGTTTGCCTCAAGCTATGGGGACATTGATGCCGATTGAATAGCTTTGTTTTTGTCCTTCGTTACATGTGACGCACTTGTCGTGGCACAGCAAACAAATCTCAACAATATTAACCTTTATTTATTTTTGTCTCTTTATTACTTTCCACAAAGCGAGTGCGAGTCTTGGAAGGGCTGAGACAAGCAGTTCTAGAGCTGTCCTATCACACCGAACACAAACAAACGACCGAAAGCGAGAGCCAGCTGTGACCCAACATCCACTAGTTTCTGCCCTATCGTGCCTTGATCACGCTCGACTCGGTAGAGTATCTTTAATCTTAAATGTTGCCCTTTCCCTTCGACCGTGCAACAAATGTAGAGAATCGGTGCCTTTCGTCCGATTTCACTCGATGTACGACGATTGAATTCGATTCGGTAACAAGTGGTCCATAAAGATACCGCACGGCTCACTTCATCCGGTTGCTCCGATCCGATTTATGGCTCTGGTCGGGGCGCTTTCGGGGCTTTAAAACAGTGGGACACTTGTTCACGCGACAGGCGCGCACGCACGCGGACAGAGCTTCACTACCGAACGGTCGCGTAAACAACACTAACCAGCGGCGTCGACAAACCGACCGGGATGCTGCCATCGCAGGCCAAGCGCTTGCGACCCCATGACGGTCGGGGGACGGCTCATCTCGGCACTCGGCGCTCGCAGATGTGTGGCCCACTTTTTCCGTCACCCTCCTTCCACCTCCCCCCCCCCCTCGCTTCATCCACCTTCACCTTCAACCGTTTTTCGGCGATTTTTCACATTTTCACCTTATCGATTGAAGAACTGTGCCGTGCGCGTGGTGTTTTCGTTTGTTTTTTTTTGCTTTGGCTTTGGGGTGGGTGATGCCGATCGATTTGTTGCAAATTAAATGGTCCCCAAAACGCGTTTCACAACCTCTGGAAATTGGTCCACCGCACCGAGACGCCTTTTGCCTTTTTCTTTTACGAGAAACGTTGGAAGATTCTGTTATCTCACACCCGGAGGAAGAAGGACGAAATGCTTGCAACACACCTGGCGCCTCCTGTTTTTATCTGCTCCCTACATTCCCGTGTGTGTGTGTGTGTGTATGTGGGGACGAACTTTTGTGGCACACCCGTTCCGTGATGTGTGTGTGTGTGTGTGTATGTGGGGACGAACTTTTGTGGCACACCCGTTCCGTGATGTCCTGCCACGGTGAACTACCGAGCACAACTCGCAGCCCGACTGCCACGGTCCCGAAGCTTTGTAGCGGATGGTCTGGCGTATCCTTTTGCCAGCCAGCCGGCCACTCAGCAGTCACTCGCCCGAACCCGACCACCACCGGGCCGGGCAGCACTCACACGGGCGCTTTGCACGGAAAATTCCCCCACTTCCCGTCGGCCAGTGCGCATGTACAAACAAAACTTTTCCCAGTGCGAGAGCCACTCACGCTCACGCTCAACCATGGCAGCTTGGATGACGTGAGCCGCTTCATACCGTTTGTATCGGTTGTTTTTTTTTTTCTCACGTCCCAAAATTTATCGAATGAAAGAAAGGATGAGAGAAAGGGATTAGAAGAGAGGAGAGTGGGAGAAAGGGCTGGGGTGGTTGTTGTGTAAGTGCGATTTTCATTCACTTTCTTTCCGAGCTGCTCCCCAAAAATGCGGAAGCCGTACTACTTTGCCACTGTTAGAATGGGTGGCGGGGGGGAGGGTTGGGGGATAAAACTCAACTGCAGCGGGCTGCCGGGGGCGGGAATGGCGGGCAAAGGGGAAAAGGAAAAACGTGGAAAATGAAGTCAAAAAGGTTGAAGTACCACGGGGCAAAGGTTTGCGTTTCGTCGTATCGCTTGTGCGGGTTGTTTTTTTTCGGCAATGGGGTAGTTGGTGGCTTATCTTTTGCTCAAACAGTTTTGAAGTTTTCCGTGGCCGGGAAAATGGGAACTGCTCTGAGTGTGTGTGTGTGTGTTTTTTTTTGCCAAACCGGGTGGGTGGGTTTTGTGAGCCTTATGGCAAGGTGTTTATTTATCACCCCACGTCATCGTCCATTTTTCTCGTCACTTGTGCCACCATTTCTTTCTCTTCGTGTCTGTCTGTCACTTGTTACAATGCGATGCAAACGATGCAATCAGGCTTAAGCTTGGGGGCGGCCGGTTCGCAAGGCTCCTGGCGTAACATTGTCTCCTGGCACGTTTCCTGCCCCAGGCTGAGGGCGTGTTGATGGCTTTGCTTGTGTGTGAAGCAAAGCTCCGGTGGGTGGGTGAATGGGTAATTGAAATGGTTGGCCCGCAAGGCGTGCAAGCGGAGCAGGAAATGGACTCCAGGCATACCATCGTACTGCTCAAGGTCAGCAATGCTTTTGGCATACCGGGGAAGAGCGTGTTATTGTTTTGAATGTAAAATTCATTTAAAACAGTCGTTATGTGCACGTCCAAGAGTTTGAATTCAGATATAATTTAAGAAAGAAGAATAAGTTTGGGACACTTATTGGGGCACCACGACGATTATCACACTAGGAAGATACTTATGATAAATTCTTTCACATAAAACTTGTGTGAAGAAATACGGCCTGGATTCTTTTCATTTTGAGACGAATCATGTAGTAGCGCTTAATCGCTTGGTTTTCGAGGATACAAGATGAATAGAAAGCTCTAGTAAAAGGAAAACAAAATCTTAAAGGGCTTGGGAATCTAAGCTAGTAAATAATTTTTATTTCTTTGTAATAGTTTACGTACGTTTAGTTGGATTGCGAGTTATAAGGAGTAATTTGAACTGCGTTAATTATTTCAACAAGACTAAAGATATTTTATTTGAAAGAAATAGAGCAGAAAAAAAAACTAGTAAGACAAAAATAGTATAATGAATTTATTAAAATTAATAAAGAGCAGCAATCAAACTAGCGCAAACGACTCAACGGTTTTTAACATCAATCACTTTTCAATCACTTCATACAACTTTAACGTTTAGAAAAGCAATTGTTAGATAACAATAACAAATTCCTCTTCTTAAGATCATTGTCGTTTCAAGTTTACGGTGGTATTTTTTTTAATATTCTAAGAACTATTCAAATAATTTGAAGGAATTATAAAAGGCAGAGGTTTTATCCAAATAAATATCAGATTATTAAAATATTTAATGTAAAAGATTCTTAAGCTTTTAGTCAGAACAGTAGTTACATAAATCTCGCTTGTTGAATCAATCCGCATCTGTTGTTGAGCTTTGAAGTGAGATTTTAAAATATATTACAAAAATAAAATATCATTTTTCTGAAACAAGAAGACAGCCAATCATGGCTATCGTTTCTAGACAACAATGTCCTTTCAGTCAAAGCAACGGTCATCCGCTTGATTCAGTTTTCCTGCTCAGGATGTGACCACTTTTCCCTGAGTGCAATAGCAAACGTGCGAGACTAATACTTGCAGATCAAGTGTCATTGGATATTGCTAGGAACTCGTCCCTAGTAGACGCGCACTATCTTACCGACTAGAAATGTCGAAAGGTATGAGTGTCGAATAGCTTTTTATCCGGAATAAAGCTGATAGTGTGAGCACGTCGTCAAGTGCACTTCACAGTCACCGATTTCCAGGAAATCACAAATCAAGGGATAATACCCTAAGGGATAGTACCCTAGGGATATAATTTTACCAGCTAAAGCATACGATTTCAAGATTTCTAAGTAAATATTCCAACATGTGGAAGTTTTATGTCTCAGCAGTCAAGAAAGTACATTCATTAAGGTTCACGCAAAGAAAAAAACTTTGTACGATATTTGAAAGCGCAAACATACGTCATTTCATCAGATCAGTGTATCTTAACTGTTTACAATTTCCATAAAAAAATTGCTTAACACTAATAGCGTAAATAAAATAAGAATCAAAACCTAAAGAATATATTCAAGACATACTAACCTAGATGTCCATCCATCATCTCAAGAGATCGAATAGTTCTCTTTGCCTTCTATTGCGATATTTTCTCATGCAACTCAGAAATGTCATCCAGCTGGACACGTCTGCAATGATCCACCATTATTGACAACTGATCGACAGGAGAAAGGATTAGCCTCACTAATCATATTTACCGGTCCATCAAAACAAACATGAGAATAATGCTCTCGAACCGATCATGCTTTATTGCGTGCGAATGTTATTGTCACCTTTTCCCAAGATCCGTTGCAAATCCACCGAAACGGTGTTCCAGAATCGACTGACTATCCCTATTAATTTAAATATCTATCCAGCAACACCGGCCAGTCTGTCCATTACCCGTGTTGCATAAGCTGGGACGTGTTCCCTGTTCTATTATCCGCCCAAGAACCAAGACAGTTAAGGTTTGCTAGTTTGCTGCCTGTCATAATTTTTAACATGTGACAGGTTTGCTCTGTAAGATCACCGTTCCCTGGATCGGTGACAAGTTGAAGTGTGCAAGTGTTTCTGCTCACTCGGCTGATGCCTCCACCCCATTCATGTTGGCATTACGCAGAGTAGGGGCTGCCAAGAAGGCTGGCAGAAACAACACCACGACACGGTTATTCGATATTTATCTGTTTACCGACTTTCCGACCGAGCCGTTGCCAATGCGTTGTGTATTTTCCCCCAACCTTTTCGCTTGTCAGTCTGGGTGAAATTGTATACTTAAGGCTAGGCTGGTGTTGTGGTGCGTGTGTTTGTCTGCTCACAATGGGACGTGCGATACAGCCCTTCCAACTTTCGCGCGAAAGGCGAGGAGTATGGAGATACCCGCCCGAACGTCATGCATTTCCGATATGATGTAGTCGATGGTACCAACCCTCCTTCCCTACTGCCGATGACTAATTGCAAACATCGTAAAATGCTGTATCTGCTACGCAGAAAGAAATAAACTACAGGATGGGCAGGATGAGTAGTAGGGGCATGGGTGAATGGGAAAATGATGAGGTACTTGGCCGCACCACCTTTGTGTAGTTTTTCTTTTTTCTTTGCACTGCGCCACCACCCAATGATGCGACCAAAGCTTTTATGATCGGTTGCATCTTTATGTATTCCAAGTGTGTCGCGCGAACCTGTCACAAAACTGGCACACCGTGTACGTTTCGCTTCCCTATGCTTGGCTGGCTCGCAAACCACGGGGAGAGAGAGGGGAGGAAAACTTTTTCTATCGTCCTACAGTTGGGTTGTGTTTTCCCCTTGTTGTGATGAAGTTTGTTGAAGCGTTGGACGGAAGTAGGATAGCGTGAATCAATATTATTCTTTCTCTTATCCCTGCTGCAAACTGAAACTAAGCTGAAGCTATCTTCCGGCTAATCCGACGGTGAAGGTCACGCAAGGCTCCTCCGCTGTAGGCTTAAGGGTGGATTGGATTTTTTTTTTCTGCTGAATAAAATTTAGCCTATCGTTGCGGTGCCTGCGTCCCGATGGGGATATCTTAGATTAATTTTATTATCGATCTACATCGTAAAAGAACGGCCATAAAAATCATATAAATTATGAGGCTCGATTGCTCGCGCTTTAATTTTAATTTAAACTCTCCTTTTTTATCTTGTGAAGCGTCGAGCTTCATAATACGGCAGCTCGTTCGTTGAACACGCTGGTAGCATACAAAGTTAATGTTTGCTGTAATGAATAGACGTTTTTTTCTCCTGCTCCACTGAAGGCAGCTTTCTCTAACGAAAAGAAAAAAGTTTCATCCTTCTCGAGTTCTACAGTCTGCCCGTATAGCTAGGTTCTTTGTTTCCACGTTTGTCAGCTGAACGGTACCCCGGTTTACGCATACAATGCGCGTCTTCAACACAGACTCCCTCAGTACCTATGGGAACACTCCCTTAAGCAGATAGCCCATAAACCAATGCTTTTGCGAACAATGTCGAAACGAACGTACACGTTCCGTTTTTGCGAAAACCCATCGAAGCGACACAATGAAAAGCGTTGCTCGGGAAAATGCTTGCCCCTGGTTGAGGCCACGGCTCGCTGTGAGAGATGGTAGTGCACCGTGTTCCGGGCATTAGAGGAAGGAAAAGCATCCAACATCGGTACCAAACTGGAGCTGGTCGGAGACCGGAAGAAAAGTCATAAATTTAATAGACACCGAACATCGCCGTACCGCATTCGCTTACTGACATTCTCATACCTTTCCGTAGCTGTTCACCGAGTTACGGAGTTTTCCTTTTTTCCTACCCACAAACTAGCTGCTCCACTCGTGTTTCACGTTTACGTCTTTACCCATACCGTTCGATGGTTTTGTTCTGCTCCTTTGCCAATAAATACTTCCAACTCGGAAGGCACAAAACAGGATACTGGAAGCACATGTGCAACACACGGTTCAATGGAATGGAACTTGCTAGGGTGATTGTGGGGAGGTTTTTAGGGATAAAAGCTGACTAAGCCTGGTGAGTGGTTCCGATAATCGGAATCAGGGAATAAGTGACTTGCTAGCGTTACGGTACGGAGGAGGGGTTGAGCTGATTATCCGCACTGGCTTCTGGGATCGATCGAGCGGAGACTAGCGTGCCACTGCCACATTTGCAAACACGCATTCTTAGTGGAGATATTTTTGGCAATGAATGAGAAAAAAGCCCGAAAAATGCCAATGACCTGTTTAGGGTGAGCAGGGACAATGAAAGTCCGAAATAGGCAAAAGATAGGATAAGTGTGGTTGGCTTCCTTTGGTGGAACCTTATTGATTACTTCATAGTGTGATAAACACTACGTATTTTCAAGCTCAAGTATCAACAGCAACAGTAAACATATTCTTCACTTTGAGATGTTTGAGATATAAAGGAATTGTCTTGCTTCATTTATTCGTTCGCTTATGCTTTTCAAAACGATTTGGCTGTGTCAAATAAGTTTCCTACAATCCATCTGTTGTAAGAGCACGGTTATGCTCCAACGACTTCAACTGATACTAGCAGTGGGGTGTTGTATCAGACTGTACTGCAAGTATGACTGGAAAGGTTTTAGGAAAAGTGCGATAGAATGTAATAACTGAGCAGTAACTGTAGTCGAATTTTAATGATATTACAAATACAAGCTAACTAAAAGGATGTCTTATTTAAAAGATTGTAGGTTTCTTAAAGTGGTGTAAATGAACATATTTTAATTTTATCATTAATAAATACAAACTATATGTATATTAATATCAAAGAGATATTTTTATAATTTAATGTGAACATTAATTGAACACTTTTCATTTGCTAGTTCAATGCTGGCCATCTCTACCCATGAAGTTTTCATCTTTTGAGCAATGTTGCTTAATGAAATAGTTGATGATTTTATTGACTCATGAATGAACTGGACAAATTCTACAAATAACAGATTTTGTCAATTTAACAGCTTTTCATAGGAATGTAGGTGCATAACCAATTCGATTTAGTTCGTTTAAATTAAGGCACTGCATTTAATGCGGCATATTTTTTTCACAATAAATATATACAAAAACTGGTTGTCACCTTGAATAAAATTATGCATGCTAAGTGCAAACAAAGCGTTTTAATAATGTCGTACAAAAGTAACGTATCAAGTGAGGAGGCATTATATTTGATAGGTATTTTTCACGTAATAGAGCACAACGTAATTTTCCTCACCCATTACGCCAGCTGTAATTAAAATATTTAATTATGTTTATTTTCACTTATGCACTTATGTTCTAGCAATCACGCACACGCACCGTATCCCACACGCACACCTTTCAATGGTTCTCCTAGAACGCTCAAGAACGGCTTTGCAACACCCCACGTTGAACCGTGACGGATTGCTAATAACACACTACGCATCGTGTTTAGTCCGCATTGTGTCCGATGTGATGCGTTTTTGAAAAATTGAATCGTTTAATTGAAAATTGTAAACCAGGCGTTGCCGTATCATTGATGATAGGCGAGACTGCACATGTACGTGTACGTGCACTGCTCAAGCGAGGCAAGATGCACCGACCGGCCCAGGACCGTGACCGTGAACTTTTTGCTGCTGCACCGGTTTCCCTTCTGCGAGTTGTTGTTTTCACTTCGGTGCGGTAAGAATAGCATAAAAGCTCTCCCGACTACCATCGCACAGAATCGTGGAGAGGAGGAGAAAAGGTGGAGGGGGAGGGGGGAGTGACAGGAGGGATCGAGTCATACGTTACATAAATCCACTTTTATGATTGCAATATTTCATACTGACCCGCATTGAATTGAAATTTATTTGCTTCCGCATGTATGCGACGGTATGACGGCGGCACGTAAGTGGTACGTGGGACGTACCGTCGGGTAAGGGGAAAGCAGAAACCGTCCTTAGAATCGTCGTCCTGCTTTAACGCCACTCCTTGTTCCGGTGCCGTAAGAAATCCATCCGTTTGTTATCGCCCACCTCGCACATGCCAACGCGACGGAGAGGAAACGACGTAGATTGGAAAAGCAAAGCATGATTCTGCTCCCAGTTCGGAACGGTAGCATTCCACCGTCACCGATGATATGGCCAAGGCCCGTGCCAAGATTCGGAATGGATTGGGCGATTGAGTTGTTCTCCCGCCCTGGGGCTGGCTGGTGCCGCAAAACCGCACAATCACGGTTTCGGTGGAGTCGTCGAACTATCAAAACAAAAGGGAAAAAGGGCAGCTGGTGCCTTCGGTCGCGGAAGTAAGCTTGATTAAGCGTTCGCTGGAAGGCTGCGGGTCGGCGGACGGAGATGGATGCGAATCGTTCTGACGTTTGAAATGCCATCATTAAGAGACATGATGCGGCGGATCGGATTGTGTGTTTAAGCAGCTGTTTCCTTCTCCGGTTGGCTTTTCTTCCATTGTTTAAATGGGATTCGGTATACGGAGTGCGCGTTTCGGTGCGATCAAGCGAGTGTGCAGTTTGAGGGATGAGTTGTGTATCCATTTGTTAGGCTAAAAAGAGTATGATTGGGAAAACTATAGGGGCTTTGGTGGAAATCGTCATAAATCAAGATGACTGTGTTAGAAAAGGGAAATAACATTTCTTCATTTGTTCTATGAAAACCATGTTTTAGATGATTTCCTTTTTTTAATCAGTATTCCTTAAATATAGGTATGCAATCATATTTGAAACTCTTGAGAATGTATGCAAACATAACTTTGAAAATGCACTTTGAAATATTACTAAGCTAAATAAAATAAATATTTTTTTGATTTGAAGAAATTATACTTTTGTATGCTTTTGTAATTTAATGTTTTTAATGTTTTTGTAATCTTTTCGCAAAAATATTGCTTTAAATAACCAATTTACAAATTCACAAAAATATATAACTGAAACCATAGGGTTCTTCAACATTTGATAAATTTATTTGATGGTTCAAACGATTTTTCAAGACTGAAATGACGAAAGATATTCGAAAGGTTTGAGAAAACGAATAATAACTAAGTAGGAATAGAGGAGATAAGAATAATGGAGCAGAGAAGGGTAGGAGCATTGAAACACTAGATAAAGAAAAAGAGTTGAACGGAAGCACAGAGTATACAATGAGGAAAAATTACTGCATTATAGATAATGACTTAAACTCCATATTTAAATCAAGAAAACTGTGCGTGATACACCTGCTCTCTCACCGGTTAAGTTACCGGAATGTATTAAAAAACAAAGATTACATTGATTGTCTTGATATCGATACGAGGGTGAAGTGGCAATTGAAATACATTTTCTTATTGACTCATTGTACGAAGCTTGTGAAGAATCATCTAAAGAACTTCAACGAGAGGATATAAACAGAAACATAGCAAGCGGGAATCTAAATTAAAAACGGCCTCAGTGTTCGTCCAAAATATGCTTGTGTCTAAGAGCAAGTAATAGAGGTGAAACGTGATAGAAATTATGACATACTTTGCTGGAAGAAACGTTGTAACATTACTTGTGTAAAAATTCCTCAAATGACCTTGACTGCATGGAAATAAATAACTCCACCCTAATTAGATTCATGGTTAACATTCACCGACCGACAATAACAAGCCTACCGAGCAACTATACTACCCATTATAATCAAGCAAAGTGCGGCAGATCGGACCAACTATTCGCATTAATTACCCTTTGTAACGGGTCAACGAAAAGGTCAAGAAATGTCGGTCACAGGATAGTACACAATACAGTGCAAGGTCAAAAGATCAGTTCATTTACACGGGAAGACGTCTTATCACACTTAGGACCTTCTAGAAGCTGTAACAATATGTTATTTCTTTAGTCTTTTTTGATGAAATTACACACATAACAGCTTTAAAACATAAGCGAGGCATCAAATAGTCGCAATGTACCATTTTCTCTACACTATCTTGTGATTGAATCTTTCGTCTTGTATCTTCCTCACCGGATTTCCATATTTGATCTGCATCTCTTTACACTCGGCAGACAAATTACTTACCAGTGTCAACGTCGGCAGCGGTGGTACAACTTGTCAAACATCTCAACATCACACACCCAGACGTTAATGCGATTCCATTACAAGCCCACCACTTTGCACCAACTGGCGGCCCATCTGCTCCCGACGCAGCTTTCACGGCGATGATAGATTGCACTTAATTAATTAATTGCATGTCAGCGAGATGGAAGCGCGTGTGTGTACTTCAAGAAGAAAAAAAAAAAGAAAACGGGCCCGTTCTGGTCCGCCAACAGGCCCTGAACCCGCCCGCGATAGAACACTTCCTATATGCAGTCGGACCTACGCTCTTTTGATGAGGACAAACGGCCATCCATCCTTCGCTGTGTCGGTGCGTCTACCGAGACCGCTAAATCGATGGTTATGCTCGATAAATTGCTCACTTAACGCACGTCGACAAATGGTGGCGAGGCTACTACACGGTTTTCCTCTAAGCTCCAGGTTTGAACCGGCCACCAGCCGTCCGTCAAAGCCGTCAAGGACGTGTGTTGTCCATTCCCAGAGCCTGCACGGAGGATCTGGAGGAAAATGCGCAAAAAGCGCGCTACAAAACGCAGCAAAAGTAGCTTCTTCACCTCACCGTCCCGAAGAGAATACTTCACCGCAGCAAAAACGTGGAAAAGGACAAGAAACTAATAACACCCCATAAAAATTGATTTTATTCAGCAAGCACTTTATTACCTCTGTAATGCTGCTCACCGCTTCGTCCCAAACGAATGCTTAGGAAGGGTGAAGGGGACCGACCAGGAACGAAAAAAAAACACCATTAGTCGGTGGAAAGGGGAGCTGTTACGAGCAGAACCAGACATGGCACAAGAGATCCCGCAGGAATTCAAATGTACTGGGCGTGAACAACGTATCGAATTGCCGATCGGTTGCTGGATCGCGTTGTGCCGATGCCAGGTCTGGGCATTAGTTGGGGGGAAGGCTTAAGAAGGTTCGGTTTCGGAAGGGCGGAACGCAGGACTTGATCTTAAAATATCACTTGCTCGGCCAGTTTTGCTGCTCTGAGACGCACCTGAGCCGATAGGGCTGGTACGGTTCTTAAGAAGAGTCGCTCTGGAACGTGAATTCTTGTTTGCGATAAAGAACTTTTTTGGATTTAGCCTTCTAACTGATCTCTACACCAGGATCGATCAAACAGCCGTTCGGTGACAACTGCTCCAGTGGATTTCGATCCTCATACGCTTGACATTTACCGCACCGATCGTTTAATGGGGGCATTACCAAAACCTGAACATCTAATTGATGCCTTGTTTGCATTCCACCTCCAATTTGTGGCAGTGATTGAACGTTTCCGAATTCAGAGCAACAGCGTTGACGATGTACGATCAGCACGATATGACTCATTAGAAGGTGAATTATTGGGACGCGAGAATGGCACGGCAGCAGCACACTGTAGTAGCTGGTAAGTTCTGTCATCAGTCATCAAGAATGGTCACCGGGACGCACTGGAAATCGAACACGTCAAACTGCTCTCCCCCCGCCCGCGCCGTACGACGAATGAAGACGTGCAGCACACGACGAAGTGAAGCCCGTTTGAATATTCATAAGCTGGCTCTTCGGAAAGATATTTCTTGTATTTCTCTTTAGCCTGCTCCACACATCACGCTTTTGCGCCTTTAGCATTTCCGAATTGTTTGCTCGCTTGCTCAAGAAGGTGACTTATTTTGTTGCCCGATGCTCCCTGGTGCCTGGTGGAATGCATCGATTCGTTATTGATTAGGTAGAGCTTTCGGTTTGTGCTTGCAATTCGCGAACGTCTGCCGTATGCTGCAAGATCTGAACGATGAGCGATGTGTCAGTTTTGATTGGGCGATACAGATCACAACCATGTCATGTCAGTGCGAATTATCATCTCCTTCTTTGGAGGCAATCAAGCAACAGCCATTCAAGCGTCAGAAAAGTGTCTCCAAAAATGAAACAAATTCAAGTCGTCTTGCTAGTTTTCCCGTGGAACTGGTTACAATTTTCGGGCCAAAATGCTATTCTCATTTCTTCTCGCTCATCAATCATAGCAAAAGCGCAACAGAAAAGCTATCACATTACGCGACGGGGGAAATTTCGGGACTTTGGTGTCTCATTTCCTTCGTTCATTGAACCAGGCAACTGCTCCGACGATTGGGTAAATTAACGCACAATCTCGGCTGCAGCTTGGCGTCCTTGTACCATCGAGTTGTTGTTCGGAAATTGGAGACTCGGAAGAAAACGGCGTTTCTTGGGTTCTAATCCTCTCAGCTCGTTTGTTTCTCGTTTGAATGACCTCATTTCGGTGGTGCAAGGGACGGTGCGTGGGTTTTTGTTTCGGGTTCTTAATCCTCCGGAGGTGTGGGTTGTGGAGAGGATTACCATTTTATTCGGTCAATAGGTTAGAATGCTTGCAATCTTTGCGAACAAAATTAACATAATCCATTCAACCCATGTTGTGGATGGTGTAAAAACTGTCATACCGTGCGTTGTAAAGCAATGAATTTCTATTAATTGGACCCGTTTCCCAACAAGTGTTCCCTTCTGGCTGCTTACTCATAGACATTAACAGCAATCGGGTCCAATGGAAACATTCAATAAATCCTCCCATATCGATACACGAGTCGGCAAAAAGGGCCCTCCTTCCGTGCGGACATGCAATGGCAACGACACTGTGTTGCTTTAACCAGTGCTCGCCCCTTATCATCAGCTGTAAGTTCCTTCTCTCCCGGAGCCAATTTACTTCTCACATGTAGCAATTATTTGCTGGACTGTGTCTTCGCCCTTTTATGGTGTGGCGGGCTGGCTTTATCCGCAGGCCGGTCTGGGCCTGTGTTTCTTTAATTGTTGTGACCGCAGCCAGAACGAACGAACCGGATCTTCTAGCTTCGATCGGTCGCGGCACTGTACAAGACCGTTCAATACTGCTCCACATATCCTCTGTATGACTTGCTTGTCGCTACCTCTAACAAGATGTGCTGCGTTGCCGGTTGTACAAATATATTGCAGGACAGTCCGGCAATCAGTGAAGCCAGAAGCCCCTATTCCCCCATTTGCCGTTCTTCCGGTGGGCTTATCTTCTGCTCCAAAAAGCGAAAGGTTACACCCAAGGCAAGGGAATACAGCGAGTCTGCTAAGTGGATCTCGGAAGAGTGAAGAACCACAACACAGCAAGAACAAACACTGCTCGATCCTCGAACCAGGCAATCGGCCGGCCTGAAGATCGAAGTGTGCGGCGGCAAGATCAGCAACGACAAGGTTCTTGGCGTTTCTTTGCTCTTTTACTTCGTGTGGTCTGCTGCTTCCCATTCCCGGATCGCTTCCCTCGCCCGCTTCTGAACGCGTGCAAATTGAGGATAAGAATGCGCACCATAAGGAGGATCGAACGGGGAGGCGGCCACAAACGCCGCTCTGCCGAAGCGCGAAACACGCATGGAATGATGATGGCCATATAAAAAGGCTGTCACACGCGTCGCTCGGCGGTTATTGTTTTCGTGAACGCGGGAACGCAAGCTTCGTTCGATCGGATACGGGCGGACGGTGGTCGCGGATTTATACGTTGTGTAATCGTGTGGCCCGCGGGGTGTGTACAGTGTGTGTGTGTGTGTGTGCTACTAAATTAGTGTCCTGATTTATTGCGTGAAAACGAACAAAGCAAAACAAACAGAACATCCAAACAGTTGGAGCTACCCGTACGATAAGTCTCCCTTCCGTTGCGGACGAAAGCTAATTAACGTAAAAGCCTAGCGGACAGTGATTACCGACCGTGTGTTACTCGTGCGACAGTCAGACCATGGAGAAGTTGATACAAGTTCTAACCATTCTCTCGGTACGTGTTGCCTTTTCCCCTAAATTTTCTACCTCCGTGAAAATGGTCGTAATTTTTTCCCCGGTGAAAATTAAAACGATAACGAAATGTACATTTTGGACAGAAAATGGAAACCTACCCAGTGGCGATGATAAGCAATGAAGGTGGATGGAGCAATGGACGCAGGGTGGAAGTAATGGTCAAAAGTGGGATAGTGCCCGGTGGCCTTGACTCCAGAAATTAACTTCCAATCGAGCTCGGTTTTTGTTGGTTCTCTTCTTTTGCTTCCCATGCACTGCCTGATTGGACTGGCTGAAAAGTGGATATATAAATTCTGGACACGAATTTTACGCTTCCCCAAAAAAGTTGGTCGGCGCCAAGTCTGGAAGTGATTTTTGGGGAACAGAAGCTTCCCTTTCGTTGCGGTACAGTGTTCGCTCATGGAGCGATGAAGCGGTATACTCAAAGAATACTAAAAGATGGTAGTTTTTTTTTAGTGTATGAGTATTGTTGCTTACTGTGTAACTTATCTGGCGGTTGGCCTTGGCCAGCACTAAATAGTTCAAACGTAAAACAAAAGATGAGATATGTTTTTGACAGTCTTAAAGATTACTTCTAAAGTATTCAACATTTTTATTAGTGTCCCGACATGAAGATCTTCTTCTTCTTCTTCTTGGCCCACTCATTCCTGAGCACGTCTACTTGACATGGCCAGGTCGCCAATCCGTTACATGAAGATATCGTGCTCTAAACTTTATTTTTTTTTACATCATTAAATTGGAAGCCCTAAAACATTTTTTATATTCTCTTGTGGATTTAAACCAGTATTATTTTTTTACTACACAAAATTTGGGTATCTGAAGGATCCTTTTAATGTTTGTTTACTCTTGGGTTGTATAACGGAAACTTTTATGAAAAATGCTTTTGTATTGATTATTTTTAAAAGTGACATGTAAATAAACTACTCATGTTAGAGTCATTCAAGAGGAAGTTTCTCTTCTCCAAAAAAGTATTTGATGCTTTGAATATGTTATTCAGATAACAAACGATAGTTTGTAAACAAAATTGAACAAAAAATTTTGCCACTCAAAAGAATTGTTGAACAAAAACCAAAATGCACTAATCTTCAAAACATATTATTTTCTTAGAGGATGTCAAAAAGATAATATCTTATAAAGTCGCACAAGTGTACATTATAATTTCAAATTTGCTTGGGCTGATAAGCTGTATCTGTAAGGCTTTAAACACCCTTCTCAGAACTCAAAATCACATGCATTCTAGCATTTTGAAATGTCAACACCATCACTCCTCAGTTCATTCGTCGAAAAAAACTCCTATCAATGCAATCACAATCTGCATCCTTTTCTTTTTGTTTTCCCTGCACACCGTTTTACCAATCGTTCGGTTTCCTCCTGCATAGTCATAAATTATCGGGATTACTGGAATCTCTCGCCCGCTCAGATTGTGCTCCCACTATCGCCTTTACAATCGTACCCGCTAATGTCGTTAACCTTTAGCTTAAACCAGCCGGGGATTGGGCTGAATGCACACAAAACACATACACACAGTGTTTGTAACACTACCCCAAAAGGCGTTGTTCCGGCACGTCAAACGTGTTCCGAAAAAAGCGTGCAAAAATAGATCGTGCTTTCCTGCGTGTGTTTATAACACCGTGTTAGGAAGCCACTTGGAAGCGAATCGTGCATTCTTTCAGTACAGTATGCTTACATCGACAGCTTCATCGAGCCGTGATGGCATGATATTTGTGTTTGAGTTTTCTTTTCTCGGTTGTAAATACTTCCCCTTCAAAAAAAAAAAAAAGGAAACAACAATAAAGCTTCTTAATGTCACGCCAAAAGAAACAGTTAGCTCGTTCTAGTCAACTGCGATACTTCAGTCGGCAGAACAGGTCGCTAAACACCCGACCGGGACAGCTGGGACCCTGGGGTCCAGAAATTCTTACCACAGCATTATCTAAACTATGCAAAATGCTAATGTACGAGGACGAAAATGGTGTTAATATACAGCGCGTAGGTTCAAGGTTAGCGCGCTCACTCGCAAACCCGTTCCCGTAGGATCGCGGGACGAATCCTGATACGGTTCCCCGTTTTCCAGAACCTGTTGCGGGAGTTCTGGATTTCTGCTTTCCTCCCGCTCTCACAATCGGACTGGAGAAGTTCAGTGACCTGCCAGTGTGTGGGCACGGTCGGTTGCACTAATTTATGCAAAACTTACCGGCTTTGATGGTCTTCCTCAGGGGCGTGAATGGGTACGCAGTACGCCTATCACTGTGACCGAATGGTTTATGGAACGCGGTTCGTAAAAACATTCATTCAATGACTGCCTGGAGCCATCTTCGCTTGCTGCTATCTCGCTAGAATCCATCAGAGATTGGATATGGATTCTAACGACTTCTAGTTATTAACCGATGCGTCGTCCCAAAATCGATGACGAAATTAATCGCCCCGCGAAGACTGACGCTCATCGATGAACTTTCGATGTTTACTGCCAACCCAAAAGTGCGCTCTTTCGCTGGTCACTTCGCTGCCAGCCCGGTGTCTGCCGGGCAAACATTTGACAATCAAAAACCGTCACACAAAAAGTGTGTTTGAACGTTTGAGGTCCAGCGCCGCGGGCAGTATGGCAGCAAATTGTTTACCGTCCCGAACCATAATCCACCATGTATTGACCAATAGACCGTTCGTGTTTGTGGACACAGCACGTTTGTTTATCTGTTCTGCAGGGTCTGATACGGTTTATGTTATTCCTGCTCGCATCTACCGAGAACGGCTTGCGGAGTCATAGACAAACAACAACACATAAATCAAGGCCACTCGGTTGGACCTAATGACGACAACTCAGCGATAATGATACTGCCGACGGCCTGCGGTTTAATATCACTCGGACATTTTTGCCGGAAGAAGTCCCGCGATTCGTAATCTTCTTGGCGAATGGGATCGTGACTAGATCGTTTCCAGCAGAAGGTCCGGAAGAAGACCATAATCCTAAAATATCAGTTACTCACCGGTGGAGCACGGGAAACGGGCAAAACCCCGAATTGGAATTGCCAAAAGCGGAGTGGTGCATGAAATATTTATAAGCTTCCATTACAAGGGTCCCCCAGTGAGACAATGTCGGTGATTCATCCTGCCTACCCGTCAACCGCACCTGATTCTGTGCGACTTCTGAAAGCGTGCTGACATTAGAATTAAGTCCTCGCAAAGTAAACGCTGCTGGAAGCTGTCAACTTGCCAACTTCGCTCGGCTAGAATTCAACCCCAAAACAACAATCTACAATTCAATCTTAGAGACAGGAGATGATTAAAGGAACACTCTGCTCCAAACCCTAATCAATCACAATAAGCCTGACGACAATGCGGGTTGGGGGGGTTTACTTTTCTCCCCTCTCTTCCCCCCGCTGGGAGCAGATAGAGCAAGGCTACAAGGGTAAGGCTGCTTATTTTTACGTAGTCTCTGCAGGGTCATCGTTTTCATTGGAACAATTACCGGATAAGATAAAAAGCAATTTGCAATGATGAAATATTCATTCATCTTGCAGACCGAACGACTGGCACGAGCGATGTCTATATTTCGACGATGATTTGAATATTTCAATCCAAACAGTTCAATGATGCTTATCGGGTTTGATGAATGTTCTGCTGTCTCTCACTAAAAGTGCATTAAGGATTTTGAATGTGCCCTCTGCGCGGAGCCGCCAGCTAATCGACCACATCCCATTTCCATAAAATAAAGCAATTTGAACGTGAAGCAAAAATCTCGACTTGACCTTAATCTCCACCAGCGCGCCATTTGTTTTGTGCGTCTGCCCGTGGATGACCGAATGCTAGGGGGTGACGCACAGTATTCTTGCAGGGTTTTATTGATTTCCGTGCTGGTGTAAGAAGGCACACTTGAGAGATGGATGAGGCGAAAGCACCAACTGTCCCATTTTTTTACGGAATTTTTATTTACTCCCCGCAACGCTCGAAAAGCAAAAACCTCTTCATTATGCAATTTTGTCACGCTTGGGTCGGGCACGTGTTCGTCACCCTTCGCTTTGCCCGCGCCCGAACCGATTCAGCGGTTCTGCAAGGGACCGGTCACCGTCTGCTCTTTCACTGTCAAGGTGAATACAAATCGGGCACGGTTCGGGCACTGTCACTAGCATCACCACTCCCTTTCTTTGGCGAAGCGTTGTGTCCCTTTTGGGACCGTACGGACATACCCTGCGGGCTGCATAGTGGGTCAGCCGTTCACAACCTACGCTAACATGCACTGGCGTTTGCTGGTGCAATTGTTTTAACACTCCTTGCATTTTACTCGAATAAATCTTTTCCCGGTGGCGTTTGTTGCTGTGCTGGAGCTGAATTTCTTCACGTACCAGCACGTCCAAGGTATGTGGTTTGCCCGGTGAAATGAGAAGAGTGAAAACTGTCACAAACAGTGCTTCTACTTGAAGCAAAAGAATGGATCGGAATTTGGTGGTGTAAACAATGTCACATTTTGTGTTTTTCTATGAACTACACAGGAAAATATGATAAATATATGCATTTTTAAGTCAAGATTTGTTTAAACAGGTTCTTGAAATTAAAATTGTTTAGTATTATCTTTATTACATAATTGAATTAGCCTTCTGTTGCACAAACATGTTAACTTAGAGAACAATTATAAAAAAAAATCAAAATGGCAAAATCAGCCGAAATCTTATCTTATTTTGATTCAATGTTTTTCTGGAACATGTAAATCTGCAAATATATTGCTTGTTGAACACCCTGGCAAGTTGGTGAAGTCTTGTTTATCATCTAGATTGACTAGACGTGCATAACATGACTCAATAACGTAAACATGACTGTTTTACATGACTCAATAACGTACGGCAATGACCGTTTTAAATCCTAAAAACGCCATTTATAAACGACTTTTAAACGATTGTTACACCATTTAGAATGAGTTTTAAAATAAAAGACATTCAAAGCAAAAGAAAATTATGAATTTTTTAGACCCTTAAGATTGATTTTGGTAAAAGAATAATAATGTTTTATGTTATTTACAATATTCAATCAAAATTAAAGGAAAATAAACAAAATGGTGTATTCGCAACTAAATCAAAAATAAAAAAAAATCATAAAACATCTTTTTGGATACCATTACAAGCCTGCAAAAACAAAATGAAGATGATATATAAAAAATATTTTTTAAGCTGTAATGTACCAACATTTCTCACAAAATCTTTTTTTTTATTGAGTTACAAACCATTTTGGCACATATAAATTGCAACAGTCTCAACGAAATGATTTCGGCGCTTTGAAACATCCAAAAAAGCATCTTACTGTCATCAACAAAAGAAACATATCGCAAGAACGCATCATCGATTGCATTGCAGCAAATAAAACTCTCCCCTGTTTGTCATTTCAATGTAACAAAATTTACATTTGTCCCCTAAAAATGGACAAACGCAATGGCAAAAGGGGCAGCAAGCAGCAGCAGCAGTTGCATCGATCATTCGCCACTGCACACTAGCGCGATATGATTATGCATCATGCTTGAACCAATTCCAACCAGCTAGGGGTCGGGGTTGCGGGGCAAAGAGAGAGGGAAAATAAAAATTCACCACCACCCGAACCACCGTCACCGGTTACAATGCGGAACGATATATAATTTCAATGCCACAGCGAACGGAACGTGATCGTTCTTCGCTTTTTTATGATTACTATCTTTCGAGCTTTCTAGGCTTCCTGAGAGCCAGAGAGCGCAAGGAAAGCTGAGGAAGCGACAAAGAAAGGTCATAAAAATATCGCACACAATCTCTATGGCCCGCTCAAATCCGCCCGTTTTCGTGCCAAACGCATTACACGGCCACTGTTGCTTGTGTGGTGCCATGGTGCAGTATATATCTCTTGGTTCGTTTGCTTGGGTTTATTTTATTTTCGCACCACCGGGCCCGGGGACGTCCCTGGCGCTCTGGTCGCTAGAGCGCTCGCATTGGCAGCGTGTCAAAAGTGTTCCGGAGCTGTGGAGCAAGAATAATGTCGCCAGACAGGATAAGAAAGCGAACAAAAAAAACCGGAGCAAAACCTCCCATCAAATCCCGGAACCGTCTACGACAGCCCACATTCGAGGCCACCGGGCAAAAGGGAGGTTCCTCCCAAGGGGGATTACTGTTCGTGATGGGAAGGGAGAGGATATATTATTGTTTGAAATTGTCTACTTCTGTCAATGCGGTTTTTAGCTTTTACGACATTCCGTCAAACAGAAAACTGTCGCTTTATCACACGCACACCCATTTTCCACCACGAAGCGGTAACATTTCCATTCCATGCTAATCAGAGCATTGTTCCCGGGGCCGCGGGATGAAGAGTAATTGAATTTCAAATGATGTTGACACGAATGTCTTTTTTTGCTTCTTCGTCGTGGTTTTCATCTCTTCCAGCTGGTGACACCGTTGCTGCTGGCCCGACGCATCCAGCTCGTCAACATCAGCCCGGAGGAGGCTCAAAAGTACATCACGCAGCAAAGCCTGGACTTGCGGTACGCGGCCAAGCTGGGCGAACATCCGCTGGGCTACACGCGCAACGTGCAGGATCCGGCCATCTTCTACTACAACGGCCGGCTGATCGACAATCCGGAGGACTACGTGGAGGAAGAGTACGAAGCGAAACAGTTCCACGGGCAGGTACGGAGGATGCAACTCATTTACACACGCAAATTATGCGCAAGACAGTCGCACAATTGAAGCGGCAGATTTATCGCCTGTCCGGCAGGATTTTGAGGCAACCATCGGGGGTTTTGGTTAGCTGGACATGGCCAACCAACCGTTTGCTTTTTTCGTTTGTTTGTGGTGTGATTGCATACAGCAAGCATCCGTTTGGCTTACTGCCACAAGGACGCTCAGTAAATCCTTGACGTGGTCGGTTTTATGGTTTTATTTCAATGTGATAACGTACTCAGGGCTGTGGATATGGCTAGGATCGATTCAGTAACGATTTAATAGTTTGCTCAAGCCATTATTTGGCAGTGCATTATCGTGCATCAATTCCATTAAGCGTTGCTTTTCTTTAACCATCATCAATAATGCATGAACTATGCACTGCGAAGATGGTGCTCTTTATTGTTGGATTCAATACAACCACGGTTGAAATTTACAACATAAATTAAATGCAGTTCGAATGTCTTGATTTAATGTTGCAAGTATGTTCGTGCCATGATGTTAAAGTTTCTATATGTGAGCGTAACGCTTATTCTATAGATTTTCAGTACATTCACAACAACAACTCTTTATGGGCAATGCACTTAGATATCTTGAGTTAAAATGTGCACTAAAAATTAAAATATGCATTTTTTTCTTTCTTCATTAATGTTATTCACATTTTTTTTGTTAAGGTGTTACCGCTTAAAATATTAAACATATCATTCAATAAAGCTTAAACTTTTCTTCTTGAACCACCTTAAAAGTGCCAGGAACGCATTTGTCCTGATTTGGACTTTATATAAATATAAAATTTATTAATTTTTTAATGAAATATAAAATTTATAGTAAATTATATTGATTTATTATCATACCTGAATACCAGAAGTTTTGTGTATTAAATACGAACCTAATAAAACTGTTTATTAAGCTCGTCATCAGCAATTATCTAACTTATACTCGGTTTGGTTAAAAACAAATAAAATATAACCAACATACCTTTTTAATACGTACGTTTTTCTAATTTACTTAAATAAAAATATGTTATATAGTTTCCAAAATTGAAACAAAGTTTTTAAAAATAAAAGTCAAATATTCTGAATACTCTTTGCATTCAATTAAAGCATCTAACCAGGGATTTGTAGCTCAATTAACTAATGAAAAAACTACTACGTGCCCTTTGGATCATAATGCATGATAATCTTGTACATCATGGGGATATTGAAAAATTGTGATACTTCTATGAGATGTTTAAAATCAATTTATAAAAAGCTATAGGAAAAGACACTTAACTACACTTAAAACTAAAATATTCCACATCTTGCTTCAGGATGGTCTCGGTAGAGCAATGTTCGGCTACAGTGACCACAATCAGGCCCGTCTGGAAGCGCGCAACGCCAACGGTGAAGTTCGCGGCTCGTACCAGTACGTCAACCCGCTCGGTGAGGACGTGATTGTACAGTACTGGTCCGACGGTCTCGGCTTCCACCAGATTGACAACCGGCCGGAGGTGCGTCTGCAGCCCGTCACCGAAACGCCCGAAGTGCGCGAGGCACGTCTCGCCCACCTGAAGGCATGGGAGGAGGCGGCCAACCTTGCCCGTGCCAATCCGGACGTATCTTCCAGCGGCTCCGACGAGCCGTACCGTGCGGTACAGGCAAACACCGTAGAGGAGGAACCAGAGCAGGACGAAATTTTGGCAGCCGTATCGAACCAGCATCAGAGTCTCATCCGCTACCCGAGTCTTCCCTACACGGACCACATCGCGCCGGCCGTCGCCTCGGACGGGCTGGAAGACGAAGGTGTCGTGGTTGAGGCCGTGCGCAGTGTGAAGAAGCGCGACAACGACCAGAACGACCAGGCACAGGCTGGCAGCGAGGACGAACCGGTGTCGGCCGATCCGAAAGGGTTCTTCTACAGCTTCGACTACCCCGTCCAGCTGGTGGCGGAGAGTGCGGCGAAGAAGGCTGCCCGGGCCGACTTTGGCGAAAGCCCACAGGAATCGGTCGTGGTGGAAGCAAAAGAAACGAACGTCCCGAAAACGGTCCCGGTAGATGATCGAGTGTCGCTGAAAGCTGTACTGAGCGGTGAGACGCTGGTCGACGCCGTACACGATGCTCAGGTTTCACCGAAACAGAGACTGCAGTCGGAGCGAAACTAACACGAACCAACCGAAATCAATCACAACCAGTTGGAAAAGGGGAGCTCCTCGATGAGCGCTACAGCAAACACAGCGTCCACAAACACTCCAAAAAGGGGAAAAGTTTCGGAAGAAAAATGTAAAGAGATCTCTGTACGAAATCCAGAAAACATGCAGCATCCGTGCAGATATGTGTATCGGTCCATGTCAATCAATCGAATTGTCAAACACAAGAACGTAAAAATAAAAGAACGATCAATTGAAAAATAGCTCCAAAGATTGGTTTTTTTTGCGCAGTGTTTCTTTCGTGCGACTGATGCCGGAATGTGATTGTTTTCATTTATTTTCCGTCCATGACCCGATGCTTATTTTGGAATTCAAACAAACGATTTATAAAGCGCTAGCATTTAAAGAATATAAAAAAAAAGAAAGATAAGACAAAACAAAACAAAAATAAGACCGTCGAGCAAAACATTTTCTAACAGCCTAACATTTACGAAAAAGGCTTCCACTTTGTTAATAACATACCATTACCTCTGGGGGAATCTTTTCGGTGTCCGGCACAACTGTTTGTTTACCTCTAGTTTCCATCCGAAGGCAAACGATGCAACACTCATTAGTAGAAAATTGGAAATTGTACCTCATTCATCTCACCAGCACGCCAGCGGGACCGCCATCGGCTGCCCAGAAGGCAATCTAGAACGGTAGCATTATTAATGGATATCTGCTCGAGCTAAATATCATTCCCGACAGGGCAGAGACTGGATGAGGCTAAAACAAAACTGGCCGCTAAACTTTATCACGAATCCGAAACAGGTTTATTATTTGAACGCACAACGGAGCAAGGCTTTGGAAAAGAAGAACGAGAAACAGGAATCATAAAACTGAATCTGCTACGGTAGGTTGGAAACAGATTGATAAAGCAAACTTGAGTAACGATAATCGTCAAACTACATCCACTCGGGGGATTGGTGGATGATCATGTTTCGGTAAATGCGAAAGGTTGACATGCTTAACCATCGCAAAGTTTATTGCAGTTGTAAGGACAACGTTTCTGCCACTAGCTTGCAAGGTGTGAATTGATTTATGCGTAGATTATTTCTTATCTTGATAGTTTCGCATTTTAAATCATAAACATTTACAGATAGAATTTTAATATCGAATGCAAAGAAGGGAAAGATTAAGAATAGGTTTATAGAGAATGTTTGCGATCTCTTGACATGATTGTAGCTGTACAATAGTGATGGGTAAATTCGATGAGAAACCGGAATCGCTTCCAAATGACTCCCCAAATTTCGGAAGCGACTCCGGAACGTAGGTGCTCGGAACCGCTCGGAACCGTCTAGAGCCGTCCGGAGCAGATAGTCGGCAACCGAAGCCGTTTGAGCCGTAGGGAGTCGTCTGAACCGTCGGTAGCCGCTAGTCGGTAGCTGGAGCCGTCAGAACCACCCTGAACCGTTTGAACCGTCCGGAGCCGCTAGTCGGCTGCCGGAATCTTCCGGAACCGTTGGAGCCACCCGGAGCCGTTCGAACAGTCGGAACCGTCCGGAACCGCTAACCGGAGCTGGCAGAACCTTAATAGCCGCTGAAATCATTGTGGTTGAAATAAATTGAAATTCCGAAGCGCTTCGAATCGTCCACGGCATAATGGTTTCAGCAGCTCCGACGTTTCTGCCAGCTTCGGCTATCGACTAGCGGTTCCGAACGGTTCCGACGGTTCCGACGGTTCCGACGGCTTCGGACGGTTCCGGACGGTTTTGGACGGCTTCTGACGGCTCCGGCTGCCAACTAGCGGCTCCGGACGGTTCCAACGGCTCCTAACGACTCCGGACGGCTCCGGCTGCCGACTAGCGGCTCCGGACGGTTCCGACGGCTCCGAGCGGCTCCAGATGAAGCCGTGGGTTTTATAAAGATGAAACCAGTTCCGGAGTAAAGCTGCTCGGAAGTGGTTAGCAGTCGAGGGTTCGGTTCCGAGAACCTATCCCTACTGTACAACTTCAGTTTCATACCCATGTCTGCAATCTGGATTATCTACATTTCATGCATGTGGACCTTGCCTTTGCCTTGCCTTTGCCTAGCGATTTTTGCCACTAAATTAAGATACTTTGGTCAAAATTAATGGCAAAAGTCGTGGCGAGTAAATAATTCAGAAATGAGAAGTATGTCAACAATGGTCAATTGGTCAAAGCATCTTCTGAATTTCCAGCTAAGTTTATGTATCATAATCTTCTTCTCATCATGTTCTCAAAAGTTCCAATTCTCTAATTGATTCTTCTAGATGCCCATGATCGCCTCAGCAATCAATCTGTTCTGAAATTCAACTTTATTTCTTTTTTATTTCCACTTTTTTAGGGTTTATAATCTTTGAGCAGATCTTTATTAAAAAAAAAATATTGAAGTATTGTTGAGAAATAAAACTTTAAGAATTATTTCGTTGTCGTTACTTTTCCTTCACAAAAAATAGAATTTAATACGCTTCTCCATTTCTCACACGAACTACTCTCAACATTTTAATTTGATGACTTCTTGACTAACCTCAGTCTAGTCACCTCTCATTCTCTCTCTCACTCCCAATGCAAAATCTTAAAAACATACAACATCATTTTCACTTTTCCCTCTGACATCTTTTTCCTCTGACCAGCATCACGACGGGTCACCCATTTTCTGGCACACCTTATCCTAACACATCACAAAACACCACTCCACAGCTTCTTTACACACTCTCCCCCCTGCACTATGGGAACACGGTTTTCATGGTGCGAAACAAAAGATCATCAGCCGAATAGATCAGCTTACAGCAACGCCGGCGGATCCGTTGGACACAACAATGCGAAAATGGACGCATTTTCCTCTTTTTCTCTCTTCTTCTCACCATTATGCGGAACTGACACTGTGCGTGTGTGAGTGGCTGGGTGTGTGCGACCACTGGTGGGTTTATTTGTGCAGCTCATTTCGTATGACCGGGTATGTCTGAACGCACGTCGCTTCCGCCTTTATTGGTTTTCCGTGGGTTCCACCATCTCCCCTTCATTTGTGTGCAAGGGTGAGATTTTTCACTTTTAGAGACGTGCTGGGTGATCGCGTTGTTTTTTTCTTTTTGGGGAGAGATTTAAAGCTTGGCGCGGGTTTCTCTAATTACTTAACGCAACGCGTAGAACCGGGTGTGCGGGGTGGCTTCTTTTTTGCTGCGGTGTCTGCGAGGCCGTGGATGGTAAGTGACCGAAATTTCTTGACGCTACCGGAGACGATCGTGCGGGAGATTTGAAGAGAAACCCCAAAAATTTCACCCAGGCCCGGTGTGTCATTTGCCTCGGCATGGTCGGAGTGTGGTCATCCGGACGTGCCGGTTGTGGCGGACGTGTATATAGTGGGCTACGATCGCGGCGCCACGGTTTAGTCGGTTCCGAACCGCCAGGAGTTCGAGTGATGCAAAAAGTGAAAACGGTGTGCCCAGGCCACGGGGTAATCCGGGTGAAAATGAAAGCCAAAGCGACGGTGCGGATCGTGCTCTTTCTGGTGCTGCTAGAACTGCTGGCGATGGTTGACCAGGGCCATCCCTTGCCGGTGGGAAGAAGTGAGCAGCAGCGTGGCGTCAGTTCGATCGGGTTTCCCTCACTGTTTCACGACATCAAGCACCAGTTTGGCAGCATAGGGCATGATCTGCGGAAGCTGATAACTTCGCTGATGGGCGCAACGCAGGTCGTCTACTGGAAGCCACCGTTTAAGCGTGAGCCGGTGCGGCGGGCGGACTACACACATCGTCTGCAAACGGTGAACCGAGCACCGAGGCTTACGACAACCACCAGCAAGCCGAAGACGCGGCAAAGCCGTCGCAAGAAAGCGTACACCGGTGACGACGATATTTTCGATGATTTCTTCTCGTTGGATTCACTGGGCCTGTGGTAGGGAAGCGCCTGCAACGTATGCAAGCCCGCATTACACGCCGTTGCTTCCAGTGCGGTGGACTGCAAGGCGCAAAGCGTAACTGCATTAATCGTGTGGTTTTTAAGACAAACCAAGCAGTATTCGTCGTATTGTGAATTTGAAGTGCAAAAAAAAAAAACATAATCGAATGGTTCTTCTATGAAATGGAAAAAAAAAGGAAATGGTAATAAAACAGTCTCGCAGCAAGTGAAAAGCGTAATGTGCGCCAAAATTAGCACGCCGGCGTACCTGCGGAGTAATTAATTTTCACACAGTGCGGCTCGTAATGCGTAGAAATCTGCAATTGTGTGGTGCAGTGAAAAAAACCTAGCCTAATGGAAGAGCTGAACATAGAGGAGTGATGTTTTTGTGCATCCGCATGTGTGTATTACGACTGACAGAAACCAAAAAAGACATAAAAGACAATACAAAAACTGAAGAAGCACTTATTAGTGCTTTTGAAAGGAAAGTTCCAAAGAGACTGAAAACAAGTATCGGTGACTTCTGTTTTTTTTTCTCCGTAAAGTGTTGTGAATGGTTTTGTGCATGTGGCAGTAGTTCCAATAATAGTATCTACTATTAGTGTAATTTATTTGTAATGGAATCGGTAATAAAGAGAAAGTTATTTAATTGTTATTGCGAATCGTTTTAATTGATTTATTTGTTAACTTTAATTAGCTTCTTCTCAGAAAGGCATGTTTGTATTTGGGCGTGTAGTTCAGTCAGGAGTATTTGAAACATTGATTTAGATACTTTTGTTGCGAAGCTTAAACATATAGGTATTGTTTAATTTTTATTCACTCGAAATCCTTGATTTTGCAATTACAAAAAGCAATTACCACCAAAAGCTTCAACAATTATATTTTTCAGAACCTGACCTGATTTACTTTTTGCCACCATTTCACACATACGGGCCAATAAAACTTCTTCTTACTTATACTTTTCAATTCAAATAGTACAATATCAAATATCTTCAAAATATGCATCAACCATTGACCTCTAAGGGCTTGTTATGTTTTTATATTTTTATGTAAAAGTCAAGCAGCAGCACAAACTTAGCAGCTACTGTAGTTTTTTATCTACACTAATAATATGCAAATCATGCTAGTATCTACCCTAAAGCCCTCTAAACTAAAGTCCTACTTGAAAGTAGGGCCAAGACATGCTTTCATTTTTCTTCAATGCCTTTCCAGAAACCATACTGTAATCAAGAAGATCCGAAATAAAGCCAGCATGAGTGTACTCATAAGGCAAAAACCCATTTTTTTTTCATCTCACACCCCACGGACGAGCCTTTCCTTCCATACACGCATTAATTATGCTCTCCCGAGGGTTCTAACACGTTTTAACATTAACAAGGGTCTCCCAGTTCCCAACCTCGCGCTTCGATTTGCCTTTACACAAGGTGTACGAAAAGCAAAACGAGCTTTTACGAGCTGATGAGCTGTTGATTGAAGGTAGCAGTAGTAGTAGTTGCTGTTGCTTTTTGCATGTATTCCTCGCTTTTGGCGCACGGCTATCGATCAGCGTGCGATACAGACCGTCGGATGGGAACGGGTGGAAAGATAGACGGATGATCATGCATATGATGATGATGATGATGATGATGCAAGCAGTATCGGTAAGAATCCCTTTGCATATACCGGTTCGGTACCGTTGCGAATTGAATCATCTTTCTAACCGGGAGCTAGCGAAGGTAGATTTTGCGTTCCCTCTTTGACCTAGAAAGTGATCGCTCCGGGGATGTTGCACGGTTGGCTAATGAAAACAGGTAGAGTGTGAGATGAAAAGGGATGGAGCGTGTGTAAGTAGCAGCGACTAAGCTGCAAGGAAAGTGAATAGCATTATGCAATTATAGGTTAGCGATAAATATTATATAATTAATTTGTTTGTTCATCAAAAATTGGAAAGAGATTGATTAAATGAGTCGCTTCTAGAAGCTTTAGTCCTAAAAGTCCTAATAAAGATAAACTCCTATTGTGTATTTCTCTGTTCTATGGTTTCTGTTTTATTTTTATTTCTTTGAATAAAAGAAATAAGTCAAAAAGTAATGTAAGCAGTTGTAAAATTCACAATAACTCTTTATATTTTTATACCATGTTTTAAGTTGCCTTTGATAAGCCTCTTTCAGAGACGTTTGTGAACTGGTGAAATGACTGAGGTTTTTTCTATATTCAATAAATCCAACCATTAATTTCAACAACCCATTCATAATTGTGGTGAGCACCTTGATTGGGGCAAATCATTATATCAGGAAAATCACACAGCAAAATTGCAAAGAATCTTCTCACCGACTAGAACTTAAATCGATACTCCTCATTTGCGAAAGATCGCATTTTCAACCACACAGTTTTTTTTTTACTTCTTGGGATGGGAAACCTTTCATGTTAAAAAAAACTTCCTTAAAAGAGGAAGAACATCCATTTTTTCTTCCTCCTTCTGATGATTATCAAGCACCGTTTGCAATTCTTCAATTTGAACCACTTACCAAACGTTTATCGATGATTATATTTCTTTCCCCTCGAATGCACATGTACACCGAGTTTTTTTTTCTCAAGTGACTTCTTGGAGATGTTCCGATTTGAATGCAACCCAACACGATAAGCTTCCCATCGAGCGATAACGTAAAAAAATCCCACACACTCACCGTGTACCAAATCAGAACGGTACTAACCGGTGAAGCATGAACAATCCGTTCTCTTCTCTATCGGTTCCACTGGAAAGAGCTCAGCTCAAGGAAAGGGGAAACCTCCCCCGCGTGAAAGGAAAGAAAAACTGAAGCAGAACATCTATCAATTAATTCAACCTGCTTGGTTTGGCGCGAAGTGGAAAGAAAATATGCTACTGGGGCACGTTAGATTCAGGTGCAACACTTTTCTGGACCACGTACGCTCCGTAATTTAGGCACGGGTATTTTTCCACCACTGCCTATCGCCGAAACGTGAAATTACCAGGTGCGAAAAACTTCTGGCCGGTAGTAATGGAATTAAGTTTGCTAAAAGTTTCCTGGACCACCATCCATCCACCCACCATCAGACCACCGGCAGGCGGGTTTGTGGGACGGATTTTGGTGAGCACCAGATTGCCTTATCAGTTATGTGGGTTCATTTCGTTCCCCATCGCCCCAGAGCCCGGAGCATCTCATGCAGACGGAGCTCATCTACGTCCGTGAGGATGTGGGCTTCTGCGCTGGATTGGTTTTATAGGACGCGTGGGCAGCAAGTTAAATGCAGCAATTTTAATGTCTCAAGCGCTTCCCGGCGCGATCATCATTAGATGGCCCGGGTGTGCGCCGGTGCGTCGCTCGAGACTCAGAGTAAACAGGGGAGTACAGCGAGTCGAACTACTTTTAGCAGGGAAATTATTTTAAACGATGCAAATTCCCTAAAAACGATGCTTATTGGGGCGATTGAAGTAGGGTATGTGTGATGACGCTTAAAAAAAAGCGCCTTCCGGCTCCATAGTTGAGGGGCAGCAAACGATAAGGAAGAAGGTGATAAAACTGTTACAGCGAAGAAGTCAATGACTCGTGTCTGTGATGCATTGGTAAAGCTAGCTTGCGATGAATCTAAAGTAATTTAACAACTTAAACTTTCAAGTCTTCTTTCAATTGCACTAGAGAAAAAAAGCTGATAATTCACATTCAATAAAACATATGAAAACATATAGAGCATAAATATGGTTTGATAATATCGGTGGGTTTGAAAACATCGGAATTCATTGAACCCTTTTTTGAGAAAAGAATCAAATGTAAATTCGATAATACAATATCAAAATGATCACCCATGGCCGCTATCACAATAATCGTATTTTTTTTTTGGACTGAAAAAAATAATTTGTTTTTAAAAACAAATTAATTTGTTCGCTTGAGTTACGAAATATATCATTTTCCAAGGAGTTTAACACGATGAGTTTATTCCCTAATTGATTTCATATAATGATTTTTTTAATGTAATAATTGTTACTTTTAAATGTTGGAAAACTTAAGATTTTAAAATAACTTTTTGAAAAAGTGGAAAAGTATTTAATAAATAGAATTATCATTTGATTTTTTACTGTTTTCAGCCTTGCTTAAGGATGTTTATCTTTAATTTTAATCCGTTTTTTTAGTTACTTGATTTAATCAGCAAAAATGATTCATGTTTCCAAATAATTTGAATACAAAAGTTTAAACATTATAAGAATAACATTTGTCAATTTTTGTACGAAATTGAGTGATTGCCATAATTTTACACTTTTAAGCGAGAGTAGAGTACACTTTTTTAAAGAGTAGATAGTTTTTAGTAGTTTCCTGAAAAATACTAAAAAATAATAAAATTCGTTTATTTTCGAAAAACTAGAAAAATATAGGTAATAATGTCAAACTTAAAACAAACTGGTAAACAAAAAATTGTTCAGCTTTTAATAACACATTCAATTGGCATCCGATTAATTCAACATTGATTTAAATAAAAAAAAATTCTTATAATATGTTATTAGACGCCTTAAATATTTATCTTATGTCAAATGAACTACATAAACTATTGTCATAAAGCACTAACAATTCAGCTGTATAGTTATTTAAATAACTATTTAATTATATTTTTAAGCACGGTGCAAAGAAACAGAAGAATCGAGAAAATCAATTAGCAACGCAACCAAGGCATGTAAAATTCTCCTCGAAACAGCAACGCACTATTTAACTTTCTTCCAATAATTGATTGTTTGAAAGCCAAAGACGTAATCCACAGCCACAGAATGGGCCCATCCGCCTGACCAAGGTTATTGAACGGTATTAAATAATCATCGCACACATTTGTGCTTCAAACGAAAAGCTGAGCCAGCCAGCATCAAAGGTACGATACCAATCGCACCCACCAGTAAAAATCCCTACAATTTAGCAGCCTTTACATTTCGGCTGCCTAATTACGCCCCTAAACGGTGCCCCGATCGACACGCGCTTGATTGCAGTGTTTTGCGTGTTCCCGCGGTTGAAACAAAAAGTGATACTCCGACGGAAATCGATCGCTTCCGCCGTTCCGCAGAACCCGCTCGCGATCACTGCGGCCATCAGGCGGCTGCACTCGTAACAGAGCAGCGCGAGAAACTGCCCCCGACCGCTCAATAAATCCGCTGATAATGGGCACTCTTGCTCAAGACCCTTTGGCTGGGACTGCGGGCGCTTCATTTTTGGATATCTTGTTTGGCAATTAACAACACCTTCAGGGCACTTGAATGGCGATCGATTCGAGGCACACTCACACACACACACTGCCGTTTTCATCTTTTCCGTCGGAAATCATGCTCGCAGTCGGAAACGGTGCACCTTTCCGGCGGAGGAAAGGGAAAGCATAGCAGAGCAGGTATGCTCTTGCAAGATCGGCATCTTGTTTCGGGCAGCTGTCGGCACGCGGTTCGCATGGACGCCATTTATCAACAGCTGGGCACTACAGGTCGTGCCGCATTGTCTGCAGTACGGTGACGAAGTGAAGCCGTCAAAGAGGTGAAAAAATAACACTAAAAAATGGTGAATTTGTGTGACACACGCTCCTTAATGTGGAATGTACTGGCACGATTAACACCGGTTTATGAAATGTACCGCGTGGCATTTAAGCATGTCAGACACGCGACGGAGCATGCCGATTTATTTCCGTACATTGAACGCATGTTTTCGCACCGCAATTCCGAGCCGAATCCCGTACATATGTGTGTCATTAAACGTCCCATATTTGTATGCCGCGGAACGCGGTTGAAGACGTCCCATTGCTTTGTTTTCTACTAGCGATACTTTCATCAAAAGCAGCAGCACGAGCAGCACTGTTGCTTTCGTTGAAACAGTTCTGCACACAGCGGTTGCCCGGCGGAGGGCTCGTTCAGCAGATCATCGTATTCAAATTAAGAGCCGCGCGCGCGGCCGGGTGCAGTAGGGCTGAAAAGGAAATTATTGTTCGTCCGCCCGGTTTGAGAAAGTTAATCATTGCCACCATCTTCGCCGCTCGGTTTCGGTTCGTCTGTAAGTCGTCGCTCGGCGGATCTGCTCCAGCCGGGGATCGAGTGATTGAAAGGCAAAGATTTTGACACGGCAAACTGGGTGTGCAAATTTGATGGTCAGCCGGCTAAGCTGCCGATTTCGATCGGTGCTGCATAATGGAGAAATTATGCTTTCTATCGATGTTAAAGGGGGATTTTGCAGTGAAAAATATTGTGGGAACGGTAGACCTCGGCCGATCGGTGCCACTAATCGAATGCCATTAATCGATGATTACGAGTTTATTGTTGACGCATTTAGTGGCGGTTTTTAAATACATTAATAGAAGTGGTTGAGTGGTAAAATTACGTACAGGTGTGACTGTTAAGTGCGTGAAAATAGAAATTAATTAGCGATAAGCGTGTGCTGCAACAGATTAGCCGCGGAGCATTAATGATTTGTTTTCTTATTGTGATTTTTCTTTTTGATGAAGATCATTCAACAACTTAAAGCTGTGTTTATTGAGTATCAATGTTTAAAGAAGGGAAACATCTTAAAAACTCATATATTATGTTGGCACCGCTCCATGTTACTTTGTGAATCTATTCTTTTTAATTCGTTGGGATCTAGGTAATTGGAAGGAACTAACCTAGTTTCACCTTAAAAAATAAGCATTATTTACTACTTTCGTAAGGCATTTTTTCCCAAAAATACAAAAAAAACAAAAATAAATCCTTTTGCTAAAATCATTTTCAATAAATCATATCCATCTAGTCGATTTCTTCCATGCCGATTTAAAGAATGATCTCGATCATCGTTCCATCACGTCGCGGAAACAATGGGTGAGTTTCTTTCATCATTTGCATAAATAGTGACGCTTTTCGCTTTCGATTGGAAGCTAAAAATAAGGGGCGTTAAAGATTTATAATACTAAAAACGAAATGACATACCGGAACGTAATTTGTAGAGCTTCAGGAGACCAAACCCGTGGCTTTCTAGCATCAGTAGTGTAAAGTAAGTGCCATCTCACAACATTTTGCAGAGTTCAATGGCGGTAAAAAAATAGAAGAGAATAGAAGAGAAAAAAGTAAACACATCTATAGCTTTTTTTTTTGCTATATTTTTTGTTTTTGAAGGTTCCTTTATAAAGTGACTTACAAAATATTGCAACTAATAGAAATGGACTCTAAATGTTTTATCGTAATGTGTTTAAAATGATTTGTTTTGCTTCTTGTAATAGTTCCAGGATTTGAGATTAAATTTTGGAGTATTATCTACCCTTTAGATCGTACTTGGTTGGTGGTTATCGAGAAACTGTGGTGCTCCTTTATCATAATTTTATTTTCTACCTTAAGTCTATCTTATTACTAATACGAGTACGTACATGTGTACGTGCGTACGAAGAAATGTAGTACATGTTATTGAGACGTGTAAGATACACTACAGAATCATACATCTAATGAAATCAAAATCACTCTTAAAACACACTTTTGTCGTAATTGTGCAGCTAAAAGCACAGTCGTAACAACATTAGAGTTTAATTTAGCTCTCCTTAATGCATGAAGTGATGGGTCGCTATTACGTTTCGAGCTAATTTCAACTGCGTTGTAAGCCACTGCTCCTCTTTCTTCGGGCTACTCATTAGAGCATCATTTCCATGAAACCTTTCACACCTAGCATCCCTTACAATCAAGCATCTGGGTCTTATGGCTCTTCCAAAAGGCAAGAAAGCAACTTCATTCCATTCTACCTTCGCGCTCCGCTCCGCACAATATCCATAATCGGCCACCATCTTCGCGTAATGCATCAGGTGAGCAAAGCGAAACAAAACACCCAGCTCCAGCCTTCCCATCTGGTCGCCAACGCAACCGGGAAAGATAATTTTCACCCCTTTCCCCCCACACACTGCCCACAGCTTCTCGCTCGGAAACGCACACAAGTCCAGCTGGTCCAGCAGCAACCGTTCGGCCTGTTCCCGCTCGTTTGTGCCAGCGCGTTTCCTTGAACCGGACCCTACCGAAACGGGGCACCGTCAGTCGTGTGCCAGGCGCCAAGCAATTCGGATGCATTCCGTTCGGAACGGTTTGCCAACGAAAGCCAAAACAAAAACCCTGAGGAAACGGATCAATCTCAACCTTGGTGGTCACTGGCGGGTCGCTGACGGTTAAAAGCATTTCTTCGAGTTCGATCATGGGTCGAACTGTCGTTGAGTGAGGTGCGTCTGTATCTGCCTGCGATGGTAGCAGCCCGTAGTGTTGTGTAACGACCGCCTAGCAAAGGAACCGGACCCGTCGGATCCGATTTGAAAAACAGCCGAAACAGTTTTAGTGCGACGCTGTGTAATTTTCGGTGTGTGAAGAAGAAAGCCCCGAACGAAATGCAGACAACAGTCAAACAGACGAAAGCCACAGTGATCGTGTGCCGGTGAAACTCGCCAAACAAGTCCATCCACCGGTGCGGCGCAGTGACGCGATTCCACCGGGAAAGGCGGTAAACGAAAGTGACACCGACAGAAGGAAACAATCGAAAGCAAAAGTGATCACGGAAAAGGGCAAAGCGATATTCAGATCGGAACTGCACCCAGGATGCGTTTGTTTACCCTCGGATGGTGTCTGCTACTTGCCACCGTAACGTCAGTGACTGTTGCCTCACCTCACCCCGGAACAGAACAGATTGTGCAGAGTGTGGCCCGTGCCACCAGCGAGCTGATCCCTTACCTCAGCACCGGACGATTGTTGTTCCCGATCGAGATCAGCATACCGGATCTGATCAACGGAGTGCTCTCCACCTTCCGATACCTGTGGATCCGATTCCAATGGTTGCTCGGCATCAGTGACACCACGATCGTGGGCGCCAAAGATCCGCCCGTCTTGATGCAGCTGGTGACACCTTCGCCGGCCCTCAAGGCGGTACCGCTCGCACCGGAAGCCGTCTTCTGCACGCCGATCAAAACGGTGTCGGTCGAGGTGGACGATCCGGTGCGACATCCGTACATGCACAAAACGAACCGGAGAAAGAGGCGCCGAAAGCGCCGCCGAAGACCCACCGAAAAGACGGTCATCGACTGGGACATGGTGGCGCTGGAAGCGTGGTCACTACTTTAGGAGAGCTGATGTTGTGAAGGCTCTCTTCCCCCGGGGCCGGGTCGAGCAAACGAACCCAAACCCCGTGACTGAAATAGTTGGATAAGTGATGCGAGCGCTGGGAATAAAATAAATTATGCTATCTTTAAACTAGCTCAAATGCGTTTGGTTTGTTTCTCTTCACACTCGTTCCTTCATAATTTCTTCACCTTATCTTAAAGCCGTACAGGGATGCCTCGGTGGGAATCATGGTGAGCGTTTGGGGACACACAGTTTAACGCGAGGTGTCGTGACGGACACTTTCCGGACCGCCAACGGCCCTTGGGATGGGCGTGTGAAATTGTGCTAATGATATTCGACAATTATCGCGTAGGTGGACGGGAAAGATGAAGAACATGATCTAGTGCTGACCTTTTTTTTTTGGGGGGCTTAAGCCACTGATTATTGTTGATACACTGTATGGGTTGGGATAAATGATTCATGCTCCAGTTCTGTGGCAGTTGTGGTGTTGTTTCGTTTTTTCTCTCAGGATAGGTGGTAAAGATTGTTGTGTTTACATTTCACCTCATCATTCAGGAAGATAATGAGGACAGTATATGTTAACCTCAATAAATGAAATAAAAAAAAATCACTAGAGAGAGATAACACACTACGGCATTTGAAATGACAATCTAGAACATAACTAACCATGTAGACCTTTGATTTAAATTTTATTAATTTTACTGATGTTACAATCCTCCTAAATAACGGCCTGGCCCTTACTTCCGAATAAAACACAATCCTCTCAAAAAACATTTTGTGACTTGTTCTCATCAGATGCTTTCTCAACCTTAGCGTAAGCAAATAACAAACTTTGATTATGTTATTAATATGATATGAAAATCATGAGACTAAATAGTTAAAATCATTCAAGATGTTTTGTAAAGTTCTATAGATTTTTTTTAATGAGATTTTACTAGATTACTACTCTGAAAGATTCTGGTTCTTCGAAAGCTTGAAAAACAAATTAGAATACCGAACATAATCCATAAATGTAGTTAATAATATGTTAATGAAATGTCATATATGTATTTTACCAGCTAAAAAACTTGATCTTGAGCTTAAAGATAAATTATTTCATGAAAAAATACATTGAGTTTTGTGGCACATGTGCCGTAATATATTGCTCCTGTTATTATTTACTCTTCAAAACAAATGTTTTTAACCTATGTGCTTTAGTTTTGTGAAAGGAGCCTTTTTTATATCATAAATGATATTCTAGTTTATCATATTTGTATGTAATATTTTTTATTTTAAATTAACCAGCCAATATTTGGCGTTTATCGGAATAAGATTGACCTAAACTTCATGTACCGTGTAACGCATTGTAACGGTTGGTCGAAAGCTTTCGCGAAGCTTTCAGTGCGTCAAACTTTATGAAACGAAACCAACGAGATGTAAAAGATGTAAAAGCTCTAATACTTTTGGTAGATCCAGTGATGCTTCACATTTGTTTCTGAGTGTGTTACGGATTTCTACATTTAAATTTTAAAATTTTAGTTTAAGTTTTACTCAAAAACTCAACATATTTAATTAGACCGAACAACATTTTCATTTATCTTTTAAATCAAACAAAATTATATTTATAACTATCCAATGTTTATTTTTACTTTTCTTTCAGCTAAGTTGCAACTCAATCTTACACTTTGGATGAATTTGTTACAATGATAAACAATATAAGGTAACTTTTAAGCAGTACGTCCGTTACTATCGAATAAAAAAATAAAGCAATTTTTGTGCGAAACATATCACAAAAAGAGAATAATTGATTTTCCCTGTTGTTTATCTTTTTTCTGCTGTATTTTTATTAAAAAATTAAAGAGAAAAGCAAACATTTGTTCTTTTGAAAATATCTTGATCAACCACCAAACCAAAACCAAAGTTTAAAATATTTAAGTTACTTTTAGATATTCGAACATTCGCATCGATCACCTTCACTGCAATTATATCGATATATTTGAGATTAAAATTAGGAAAATTCTCTTTGCTTCACAACTTACCTATAAATCGTTACTTTCAATACGTTCCAAGGCTTCTAAACTAAGCTTTCAACTTGTTCGTTAAATTAAAATGCTTTGATTACTAAACAATTAATTTAAACAATACGGCACGGCTGATACCATTGAATAAAAAAAACCACTTAATTTACATAAACTCTTTTCTTTTTTTATCTAACTCGTTGCTCTTCCTTTAATTGGTTGTTGTTTGCACAATTCTAGTAATACCGTTCCCGCTATTAGACGATCTCTTTTAGATCGTTATGTTAAGCTTGTTGACGACCTTTGATTATACTTGTCAAAGCCAGCAAGATTGTAAAATATGCTACAGATGCAAAGAAACCTTACCTTCAACACAAGGTTACTATAGATGAGATGCACCCCGGTGGTCGTAGAAGGCTGTCCCACGATCTGTTGAATGAAATCGCAAGCATGTCCCATATCAAAACACGTTCTAATGATTATCACGGTCAGTGTCAGTGTTGAATGATTTTTGTTGAATGATTTTATTTATGACCATATGTTTTTAAACAATTGTATGTGGCTATTTAATGATTGCTTTCCTGTTTTAGTGTCAAAAATATCAAAGCCAACAGTGTTGAGCAACGTAAAAACCGTTTTCCTGCACTCGTGTTCGCTCCGAAGTGAACATTAATATGCATGTTGAACTATAGGCCATGGCATAAAAATAGGAAATCTTTCCCCACACGTGCCTACTCGAGGTTGGATGTCGACGACCGGGGAGGCTTCTAATAGCTCCACTTTTAAGCAGCCCACCCCTATATCGTTACAGGGTTCACGAGGATGAAGGTATCGGAAAAAATCCTCCCATTCGGAAGGCCACCCATGGCCACCTATGCCAGTGCAACACCTCACTCTGTTACTCTCTTGCAACGGTGCGGCTGCGCACGAGTATGCTAATAATCGCTCAAACCGCTTTCCTTCCATCTCGACGCATCTCGATCGCGCATGCATACTAGCGACGGTCGACGGACGCTCGTGTTTGGTGAGAAATTTAGCGGCCTGCAGGGGCCGACTGAATTTTGGCGGCCAATGTCAGTGTCAGCAGCAGATGAGAGGAGCGCCACTGGGAGGTGGTCAGCGGATTAAGTCACACATGCCGGCGAGACCTGATCAACTCGCGACTCCATCAGGCGCGGCAAAATGGACATCGATGAACGGGGCAACACCTTTCGCGGTACTCTGATCGATTTCGCACAAATGGCTCCACCCTATAACATCATCAATCCCCTTAAAAGTCCACATCCGCCCAGGCAATCCAGTGCTTCAGTTCAAGGTACTGGCGGTGGGGCGAGAAAATTTGCTCAATTTCCAGTGTCCACCGCATCGCAAGGTATGGTTCAAATATTGACCGATCAATATACCTGCGCTTGTTTGCCGAGTGCGTCCCGGAGCATGTATCCACTTTCGTGAGTGGTTGATGAGACGGTGCCGCTGCGCAGACTTAACATCACGTGAAGGCAAACAGATGGCACCGGCGGTAAATCTTCCCAGGCGTGAACAGAGATCGACAAACTCGAGTCTTGCGGACCGTTCGAGTTAAAGGGATTTGAGCGTAGATCGCTTAAGCGCAATCAAATCGATTATGAGTTTTTATCATCTTCAATCCCTCAAACGTAAACCTGCTTCTTCCGAAAAACAATCGATATCTCCACCCATTAGCATAAGTTGTGAAACGTGGTGGGATTGTACCGTTCTTGAGCACACACCAGCTTCACATCCGCGTTACTTCGGATGACGAATGTAAGCATCCATTAAAGCATCCCATTTGTCCGAGCTCTGTGTGGCCAAGCCCCGCTTTTTTTGTGGCTCTCAAACACATGCAAACGGTTAGTTACATCATCCTTCTCATCATCCTCAACATCATTGCGAAGATTTCATTCATCAGTTTCAGCATTTTGCTACGGCTGGAGAGACATATTGATTAGGGGTTTGTTTGTCTTTGTGTTTGTACAAAGGTCCAGGGATTTTTGTCCATCACGTAGCCAGAGGTACGGATGCTAATTTATGCGACACTCGAGATATGACGGCATTGATGACCAGTGTCTGGTAAATGAGAAACACAAAGCTCTCTGCAGCAGCAACCGGGCTCACTATCGTGCACTATTTGTCCGTGCCGTACGATGTTGCCATACACCAAATGCTGTGACTGATTTTTCACACCTGGCGCGTTCTAGTCAGCAACTGGGAGAGTTTCTTTATCAGCTTATTCTTTGGGCACGGTCGTAAACATCCAGCTGGTCTGAACTGATTGCACGTGCTCGTGAAGGATGGTCTAAAAATAGTTTCCTAGCAGCAAATCTTTGAATTATTGATGAAAATCTGACTAATCGTAGGATTTCAGCAGCAATGAGATTTTCGTTGAAACCGAGCGAGTAGGAAACAGAAGGATAGATGAGATGGGTTATGCAATACCTTTATAAAACTTTTCTTCCATTTTCGGCTTGCCTTCAAATATCTTCAATGAATCGTTTATGTTTTTCTTTAGCAAGTAACTTTATTCTCATGTCATGTGGTACAAATTAACAATCTACTATCTGTATCCTTGTAGCTTCTGAACACACTTCTTTCACGTGCAAAGCAAGGATGTGGCAGTGCTTCGCCAACGGCAAGCCGGAGGCTCGGTTGACCCTTCCATCCCAAACAAATCCGTTCTCGCAAACTCCAGAACCGAGAACCGAAAGTGGTTAGCCCCCAGGTTGAGTGAGTCCCCGAACACAAACGGTCCACACAAATGAAACGCTCGCTTTATGAAATTAACTGTAGGTTTTTATTTTAACAGAAGTAGCGGATGGTTCGTGTACGGCCTCCTGCATGTGTGTACCTCGTCTGTAGGTGCTCGATAAATAATCCCGTGTCCGTACACTAGCCTCCTAGCCAGAGTGCTGCACTAACAGTAAGCTGTATGCCTTAGTTTAGTAAGTCAGGGACACATGTTCTGGGGAAGATGGGTAATGAGAGGAAAATGTGTTACACGACCGATTCTAAGCTAGGGCTGAACTTGAGGTACTTACTTGCGTGATCGCATCCTGGGTACGGGGCTGGAGCTGCCGGTGCAGCGTAGAGAGGAGCGGGTGCTGGTGCGTAGTGCTTGACAGGAGCCGGAGCAGGAGCAGCGTATTGCACTGGAGCCGGAGCAGGAGCGGCGTATTGCACTGGAGCTGGGGCCTGGTACTTCACAATGGTGGGAGCGGAAGCAACGTGGCGCACCGGGGCTGGTTGTGGCGGTGGCGGAGGAGCAGCGTACAATGGAGCGGGAGCAACGTGGCGCACCGGGGCTGGTGGCGGTGGTGGAGGAGGTGCAGAGTACACTGGAGCGGGAGCAACGTGGTGCACCGGAGCTGGTGGCGGTGGTGGAGGAGGTGCAGAGTACACTGGAGCGGGAGCAACGTGGTGCACCGGAGCTGGTGGCGGTGGTGGAGGAGGTGCAGAGTACACTGGAGCGGGAGTAACGTATTGCACTGGGGCTGGCGGTGGCGGTGGTGGAGGAGGTGCAGAGTACACTGGAGCGGGAGCAACGTATTGCACTGGGGCTGGCGGTGGCGGTGGTGGAGGAGGTGCAGAGTACACTGGAGCGGGAGTAACGTATTGCACTGGGGCTGGCGGTGGCGGTGGTGGAGGAGGTGCAGAGTACACTGGAGCGGGAGCAACGTATTGCACTGGGGCTGGCGGTGGCGGTGGTGGAGGAGGTGCAGAGTACACTGGAGCGGGAGCAACGTATTGCACTGGGGCTGGCGGTGGCGGTGGTGGAGGAGCGTAGTGAACTGGCGCAGGAGCAGCGTACTGCACTGGGGCTGGCGGTGGTGGAGGAGCGTAGTGAACTGGCGCAGGAGCGTAGTGCACTGGAGCTACAGCCACGGTGGCATGGTAGGCCTGAGCTGGCGGTCCATGTTCCTTGTGCAGAAGCTTGCCAAGCAGAGCTTTCTTCTTGTACAGCAGCTTATCGAACGTGGCCTCACTCAGCGAGGCGGCAACAAGTACCAGACACAACACGGCGATGGCACGGTTCATTTTGGCAGGAACGGTCCTCCCGGGCGACACTTATCAACCAGTAACAAGTAAAAAATCACACTGAACTAAAAAACAACGCGTTAGACGTGCTCCGCGTCCGTACCGAAACTGACAGCCGTATTGCCGGATGTTGGTCCTTTTTGTTACCAACCGTTCGGCCAGGCGGGACCCACCCTTACGCCCCTCGACTGTTCTGGTGGCGGCCGTACAGCCAATACGCTCCCACCACTCGATCGGTTGCTCGCGATCTAATGCCGCTATCTAATGCCGCAGCTTCCCACTCCGTCCAGAAACAAGCAAAGCGGCAGGCAGCAGAGGGAACGAAGCTGAAGAATACACTTGTCTGCGTTTGCGAGACACGCAGCCTCCGGTGAATCCAAAACCAGTTTTCAAGACCATCGCGCAAGTTGGGCAATGTGACATCTTCGCGGTGGGAGAAGTCGGATCCCACCAGCCATGGTCGGCCCCCGGAGACCATGATAATAGATTTATGCTAATTTTTCATCGGTTCAGTTTCTGCCAAAAGTGATGAGAAAAAATTCGCCCCGTACGTTGCCGCACATTTTTGTTCCTGCTTCCCGGTGCTCCTGCGGGGCTTACACTTTGCTTTCTTGGCAACTCTTTTCTCGGTTGTTTATGGCAAAGACCAAAGCCAGAAGAGAACCATAAAAACCATAAGTATCGGAGGGCGTTTGCTTTCCTGCAGTGGTCAAACGACAGTGAAACGGAAAGATAAGCTTGGTACCGAGATCGGTAGGCGCAACCTGCTTTTTAAACTGTTTCCAATCTGGATCGTACGTTCGAGAACATGTGTCACTCTCCCTCTTGTTGGTGGAACGCGGAAGAATGTCGAGTGCGTGGAATGTCTGGAGAAGGTCCCAAAGGCCGCTGATGTCGCAGCGGAGGATCGTCTCTAACTCATTCCCGATCCCAAAATTGCCTCTCTGTCATTCTCTTGGGCAAACTTTCTTTGATTTGCAAATTATGTTCTGCCGGACTCGGAGGGTGATATTATAGCGCATGTAAATGAGGGGAACAGGTTCCTTCTTTGCTTGAATTTGCGAACCATCTTGAATGAGCGAAGAAATGAGCTGCACGCTCCAGGCCGGTGGAGAACCTGATTTTGATAAGCTAAACGTGCGCCCAAAACAGAACACTGTGAGTTTCCGGGTATAAGATGATGGTTGCTGTGCTAACGATTTAACGGTTGTAGAATTCTTCTGGCTGGCATAAGGTTCAGCTATCCAAAATAAAATATATCTTTGTTTATACACGATATTTGTTCTTTTTCTGTTAAAAATGGCCTCGAACGCAATGAAACTTGTCTGTTATAGTTGTAGTTTTTAGGGTTTTTTCCTCACTCCATTTCCAATTCACTCATTCTAATCCATGAATCGTTGATGAATTAAAGCTTAAATTTCCATTGAGGTTCATTCAAGACTTTTATTTCTTGTAACTTTTAATTAAAACAGTATCAAAACCTGAAAGGTTGACATGCGGGAAGTAAAGGAACAAGTTATCGTTACATATCCACGTGATAATTTCTTTTGAAATAAAGCGCTTTTATAATGTTCAAAATTGTATCATAATGAATAAATAAATAGACTCGCAGCTACGAGTTCATAAAGTGTATAAAGATGTATGAATAAAAGTATATCTGAAAAAATAAATAAATAAAAAGAGCGAGTATAATGATCTACAGATATTTTCTACGATATATTCAGTGGATGGATCAAACTATAGATTACATTAACAGTTTTAATAAAATGCTCTTTGGACTTGGGAAGGAAAAACATGCTGTTTTATAAAATATACTAAGTTTATCAGATTTGAGGCAATATTTTTCATCAGGAACAGAATTATATGTGGCGTTTTTATGTAACTAGTTATATCAATAATACCTTAGAATGCCTTGAGAATAAGATCTATAAACTTCTGAGAAAAAAATAGTGAGAAGCTTGTAAAGAAATAATCCAAAAATATAGTTTTAAAGCAATTTAGCTGTAACACATTTTAAAAAGTAAATCAGAATCATTTGTTTGTTTAAGAACCTTTGTTCTTTTCATAGTTTTAATAAGAATGAAGAATAACAAGTTGAGCATTTAATACGCTAACTCTTACACAGGGCTCGAAAGTGTTTCAAGCATCTCTAAAAGCACCGAAATGACTTTGCATTCAAAATACACCGCCAATAAAGCTTTTATTAAACTTGAGTAAGGATAAATGCAAAACATACTTCTTGAAAAGCATCGTCTTGACTTTCAGTGAAAATTTAGCATCACCGGTTAGAGCGTTCGTTGTGCCCGGTGAAGGTGATTACGAAATTAAATTAACACCCAGCAACTAACAAGCCCTGCCCATACCCCATCCGGACGTCCCGAGGATCTGATCGTCCGAACAAACATGATCGAAACCATCCTTGTAGCACCGTGCATACCTACGGTCAAGATGCATACCTTCCTCATGCCTTCGGTGTTGCGAAACCCTCGACCCTACAGCGCGTAGCTCCGTTGCCCTCCCTCGTTGAGCTCCCCGCTCGTTGCCTTCGACGTGCAAGGTCGCCACCACTTTCGGATGTAACAAAAAGTAAGAGCGAACCACTTCTGTAGGGAACACACGACACAAACGTATCACACGCGCTTCCCTCACAGTGTGCGTGTGTGATTATTCATTTTCATTTCTTTATCACATCGGGGCTACCTATGCAAGATTTCAACCTTTGTGTTTCGCAACCGCTCCGTCCGGTCGGCGATAAGCTCGTGGCGGGCCAGCTCCTCCTCCAGGTGGGCGATGTTGCGCTTCTGCTGCTGGTTGAAGCTCTTGTACGCCTCGATCAGCCCGATGTACGTGCTCATCAGGGTGCGAAGCTCCTTCGGCTTCAGGTTCACCACCACGTCCGAGCGCAGGAACGCACCGAAAGTTGGCAGAGAGGGCGGCAGCGGCAACGGCTGCAGCTTCTGAAGGACGGACACCGGGGAGTGGCACGGTGGGCGAATATGATTATTCCGCCGATCGTCGTACGGGACCGTTGATCCAGCGGCGACGTCACCGGCAGGGCGTTGCTGCACGCTTCCGATTGCGTCGATCATCGGCAGTGCCTGGGTGGAGTCTGACTCGCCATCCTTCACGGTTGAATACACGCCGGGAGAAGCATTGTTTCGATCGCTTTCCGTGGCAGGTGTTACAGGATTCAGCTCTTCAGCGTGACTCACTGTGGATGACACGACCAGTAGTCCCGAAATAGTGCTTGTGGACCCTTTGTCCCCAAAAACCCTGGTGGTTTGTTTCGAGGTTAAGGTCGACTGAGTGGTAGTCGTTGGTGCTACTCTGTCTTTCCCGTCCACTGTCACCGTCTTATTGGACGTGTCTTGCTGCTCAAAAACCGTATGCACACCAGGGCCGTACTGTAGCAGATAGGACACCTTTTCAATTCCTTCACACGCACCAGGCCACGGTATCACGGACAAGAACCACAGAAGTATGATCGAAACGTTGCACTTCATCGCTGCTTTGTATGGGAATGTTGGGAAAGGGACGATCCCAATCTTGACGGTGGATTCAAAGATCTGCAAACTTGAATTGAACAACGCACTCGACCACTTACCTGTACCACGTACACATCGTTTCTGGTGTCCGTGGCCGCGCCTCGGTCCTGTTTAACTCCGAAGCACAGCAGAGCGCCAGAACGTTCTCTTCTCGTTTAGCGAAGATGAGGCCCGAATTTATTTTCTCCTCACTTGTTTCGCACGATCTTCAACTGTCCGGGAATTGGTTCTGCCCAGGGAAAACGGGGGAGAATGTGATCCTATCGACCCATGTTCTTTGTGGTGCAGTTTCGCTTCCAACGCCGGAGGTAATTAATTGAGATCGAGGCTTTATGTGCGGGGCTTGGCTTCCTGCTGCTCGATAATGTTGAATGTTGCATTTTACAGATCGGTTACTTGGAGAACTAAAATCATCGGAAGTTTTTCGTTGGCTGGCGTTTAAAGCTCATTAAGTCAACCTGGAAACGTAGAACTTCTCTTTCCAGCGGGTATGAGAACCCGCAAAACGGTGCGCAAAGTAATCCTGCCCTTTGGCTACAAAATAAGGGTAGAATGTTTTATGCATCAGTTCTGATGCTGACGTCTTTCACCGGCTAGAACGCCACCATCAACCGAAGCATCAACAGTGCCCCTCGAGAACTGGCCAGCAGTGCAGTGGAAAAACAAATGATCAGATCTTTTTATTTCAAGCGATCAGTATTCTGAAGAACCTGTCCGGACAAACAACACGACACAGCTATGCGGCGAAACATCATCCGTTGGCCACACGTGGCCGCTTTGCTCGTTCTGCTTTTCGTGTTGGTGGAACCGAAGAAGTTTCGCATTCCTGAGGAGCGTCCTGACTACAAGGTGCTGGTTCGCAGAGCTTCGGAACGTTTGGACGTGCTGATCCTGGACTTTGCACACTTTGTGCTGCAGCTTCAGCAGCTTCGAGGGCTACAGATATGGCACAGCTACGAGAGCCTTATTGAAGAGAAACAAAATTATCTGCTGGGATAGGTGTAAACCTGTTGCACCGAATAAATATGTACAAAGTGTTAGTTTAACCTAATGTGTGGTGGAATTGTTTTTATTAAAGTATTCAACAAATATCACAAAAGGACTGAACGCGAATAGTTTGATTATTCATGACGTCTACGTTATTCAAACGTCTAACGATAGATGAATTTCTTTTACATTCATCTTTGTGAACAATGAATTTCATAATTAGAGCTTAAAATAAAAGAAATCTACCTCATTTTGGAATAAAATTTTCTATAGAACTAGCTCTTGAAAAAGCTAAAGCTATTGGTTTATATTTTTTACCTAACAGAATTAAATACTAGCAATTGTATTTTTACAATATCTATCGTTCTTCTTCTTCTTGGGTGGCACAACAATCCAAAAGGTCCTAACAAGAGCACTAATGTGCTTTGGTTAATTCTGTGACTGAGTGTACCGCTACATATCAAGATAGCGTATGGGGGCAGTGATTTAGTGTATCCATAGGAGAATAATATGTAATATATGAACTTCTTTCAAAATATTTCCAAGCATGGAATTTGAATTTTGAGCGACTCAAAAAAGTCATCCGATGAAATCTTGAAGTGTACTAAAATTTGGATTAATTATTTATTCAAACGATTCTAAACTTTTAAAAATTGTTTTAATTAAAATTGTTTTATTTAAAGTTTTTGCTTGCTTTTATTTGGTATCAGAACCTGATTGATAGTATTTCTTAATTTAAGCTGTAGCATTTTCAAGAAGTTTCTGATGTTTAAGTTATTACAAAATACTTTCCAGTTTTATATAATCGCACCCCAATACACAAGACCTTAAAAATATAAAGTAACGCACATAAACTAGTTTAGCACAATTTAAAACGTTTTATCAAAACGTGAATAAAAAAGATTAAAAAAAATATATTCAAGAACAGTTAAATTAATCTTGGAGTAACTACGAAATCTCTTCAAACTATCGATTTGATCACAATGTTTACGAAGGTCTGCTCTTTCAAGAATATTTGCAGCTAGTGTATCGTTTTTATACACTTTTATATATAAAAGAACAAAACTAGACTGCGATACGTACTGGCCGTTGCTACTACTAAAAGAAAAAGAACAAAATTGCATACCTTTCTGTAAACGTACTTCAAAGAAACTAGTCAACGTGGTTGGAGAAAGTCAGAACCTTTCAAATGTGATTGGTGAAAGTACATCGCACCGTTTCGTAGGAGGAGTAAACGAACGACGCTCCAGAAGGAAAAAGTTCATATAAAGGAACTTACCATCGCATGGGAATGGGTTATTGATTCACATCCAGTGCAAGAGGTAAGTAAAGAACCTTCGTTCATCTTCATACTTCTACCAAACGCATTGATATTCTCACTCATCCAATTTGTTCTTGTGTATACTCTCTCAAGATAAAAAAAACACAACCATGTCAAACAAACAGATCACGCTACTTGCTGCCTACGCCGTCCTGCTGATGATCGTTTCCGTTGTTTCAGCCGAACCAAGCGAATCAGTACCCGAAAGCGACCATGAGGTGACGGGCAAATCGTACTTTGGCTATCAACCGAAACCGAAGGACTCGTACAAGAAGCTAGTCGAGGATGTGGACGAATTTGAGCGACTGTTTGAACCAGAATTTATTGCCCTGACCGACAAGATCGAGGCCCTGCACAAGAAGCTGTACTACCGAAAGGACAAGGATTATGGTGGCTATCACTACAACGACATGGAACAGATACAGAAGGTGCTATCCCAGCAAAAGGCCGCTCTGGATGCACTGCGCAGTGAACGGCCCGCTGAATAAGGGAGGGATGGGAGATTAGCGTGAAGTTTTAGAAAACGGATATGACTTGTCTACTATTAAGTGTTTTATGATTAGAAACTGATCGGACATTGAGAGGGAAAAATTATGCTCGAAAAATAAATTATTTAAAATGCAAAAATTTCATGTTCATTTTTATGCAAAAGTTGAAGATGTAACAAACTTTATTGTGCTACAGCGAAAAGTGTTTACATAAACATCACATAATCCCCTAAAACTCTGCAAACTGCTTCAGTATAATCAAGCAGCATTGATATGACAGTACCCAATTTCAAGTCTACAAAAATTCTGTTTTTGGTGAAGTCTACTTATGTCCTTGGTCCTTCGAATGTGGGATACCTGTTGCAGGAAAGTTAGTCTTGTCTATGATACGGCTCAGCGAATGTGTCGTCAGAGCCCTTCGCAGAAGTTTACGTAAATACCAGTTGATCACAAAATTCATCTACTTCAATATTCCTTACTAACCTGGTCTACTGATTTTGACCAATATATTATATATAGGTTAATGTAGAAATATAGAAGTATATCAAGACAATTCGACTAAAAACTCTACGATTGTTCACGTCACTTAAAGCGTTGAATAATGGAAACATGAAATCAAGCAGGTCAAGAAGCCAAAATCCAAATGTATTCCATTTTGAACCACAATTATGTTATAAAGAAACTATATTAAACATCATAGTCTGGCCGTTCTAACGGAATAAAACTCTGTAAAAAACTATAATGGTTTAGTTTGGCCCGAAGTTTTCAAATTAAATAAAAATTTAATATAAAAAAAACTTTGTGATAAAAATTCAAATAAACATAGATTTAAATATTTTGTAAGTTTGGGTTTGAAAATAAAAAAACTACCAAAATAAATACAACACTCTTTCTAAGTTCGAAGCTTCAAGTTCTTAGTTCGAACTCATGATGAACAAGTAGACAAATCGAAATTACTATATAAAAAATACTAACAAAAATAATTGAAATAAAACACCTATATGTAAATTGTAAATTAAAATGACACAACAATTTACAAAAAACGGATAAAAATAAATTTCTTTATTTACAATCTAATTTCATTAATAAGTTTTTTCAGGAAAAGTTCTTTTATAACAAATATGCCAAAAAAATCTACAAAATGCCAAGTTATCTTAATTTAGCAGTTTATAAAATTGTCCGAACCTAAACAGTATTTCACTAACTGACCGTTACATTAACATTAATTTTTAAACAAGTCTATCGATCTAGCACACATTACAAATCGTAAAAAGTCAACATTGATCAATTGTATGACATTTAATTAGGTTATATGATATTTTACAAACAATACATGTTTGACCGTACACAATTTTTCATACATTTTTAAATATATTGTTTAAGTTCATACATTTTTAAATAAAATATGTTAAACGTATGTCAATCATTTTTGTTCTATGTAACTGCTTTTTAACAACAACTGAATTTTTTCAACTGTTTCAATACATGATGGCAATCTCAAAATTTTCTGACCCAAAAATTGCTCTTCCAAAACCTTACATTACTTTTTCCTTGCGGCGATTGGTGAAAGTATTGGATCACCTTTCTCCCAACATTACGATGGCCGAATGGGGAGGAGCTAGAACATTCTCCTCGCGCAACATTTTGGCAACCTATATCGAAATGCAGGTCCATATAAAAACGAACGCACAGTGCTACAGTACGCTTATTGCTTTAGTAGAACTCTCTGTCAACACAGAGTGTATGAGGTGAGACCCAAACCCCGAGACAAACTTCATTTCTGTCCTCCAGAAAAAATCACAATGTAACAATAATGGCTTTCTTTTTCCATTCCGATGCACGCACGAACAGTGTTTTGCGATGGGTTTGACAGGAAAGCTGCTTATTCCACTGTTCGGTGCGCTGCTGCTGTGCGGCGTAGTGCTGGCCGGCGAGCTCAACTACGACGACATCAACTCGCTGCCAGCGGACGAGAAACGGCGCATCATCCGGGAGCTGCTGCGCGCCCAGCGGGACATCCGCGGCGCGCTGCTCAAGATCCACTACAGCCTGAACGGCGAGGAGTTCGATGCGGACGGCAAGGAGGACCCCTACTGGCAGGGCTGCTGGGACAAGGAGCTGGCCGGCTACAGACAGACGCTCGAAACGAAGATGAGCGCCCTGAGCAGCGGTGTGAAAAAGGCAAACCATCTGATGGACGAGATCAACGAGCGCGTCAAGCCGCACTGGTACGGTTCACACAAGCCGGGCTACGGTGGATCGTACGGTGAGTACGGTCCGCCCGGCTACGGTCCGGGATACGGCTCGGGATACGAAAGCGGATACAGGCCTGATAAACCATCGCACCCGGAAACCACCAGCTACAGGCCGACCACGGAAGGATACCATCCCGGCGGTGACGATGACGATTACTACGCCAGGAGTCGCCCAGTCGGGGGCAACCGACGATACGGCCGCGAGCTGGACGTGACGAAGGAGTCGAGCGAGCAAGCGGTAGTACCGGAGGTGAAGGTGGATCCGATCGAGGAAAGCGCAGTAGTCGACGCACTGGACCAGCTGGTCGATGCGAAGCAGTGAGGGAAACACACCGAACGGATGCACAAACAAATCAAAGGGGACAGCTAGGATTATTTATTAGGACACACTTTGGACACATGCTGACACAAAATCCAATCGCTCTCGTTTACAATAAATCAAACACACAAACTTATCAATCTGCCTCGTTAGTTGCGTGATGTTTCTTGCTGGAGTTCCTCGTTCGCCTTCATCGCACTTGCCAAAAGTTCCTGCAGAGCTTCGTAATGGCCTGGAGGTATCTCGGTGGCGGGTTTCGCTGAGGTCACTCGCTGAACAGCGGGAGGGCGTGTTGACGTTTCACCCTGGAAGGCACTCCACAGCCCGGTCAGTGTGTCGATTGCTGGATGTATGATGATCAGCTGTTTGGTTCCCAGCTGGGCCGTATCTGTAGCTGTACCGCAGTAGGTGAGAAATTGTAGCAACAGAACAAGACGAAGCACTTGAATCACTTTCATTGCGGCGTTTGAGACGTTTCGTTGGCTCAGAAGATGATTCGCAACTGAGACTCCTCGCTGAGGGTACGAATCATCATCTGCACTTTCACTGCAGCAAACCGCGATTTTGTTTTTAAACTTTCACCCAGGGTTGCATGGGTAAATCATTCCAGCACGAAAACGAAGATTTTATTGCTGTTTAAGTTACCCATCAACATGTAAAATACACTTTCTTAAAATTGTTTCCGATGATGGTTCGCTGAACAATTTACGATCTGACGGTCAATCTGCTTGTTCTCTGTGTTGGTTGCCAGGTGGAATGGTTCGTGTAGAAAATACAAGAGAATTTAAGTTATTTAGCGTAGTTTGTACAAGACTAAAGCATAAAAATTAAATAACATTACTGCTCCAAAAATGATGTACGAGTCATGGTTTTAAGGTTTGTTGATTCAAATTTATAATCAAAATATTTTTTAACAGGAAGTTTTGCTGCATTCATAGCATAGCATAGCATACTAAAACGTTAATACTTTTGGAAAGCTGTTCGATTCATTATATGATTTTCTATCCTTCTACGCATACGCAAATTTACAGTTCCCCTTAATTAGGATTTGATTATCTTTGAGAGGCCTTGTTCCTACAAGGGTTGTCGTTACACTCAAGAAAAATAGATTTACAGTCTCTTTGAGAATTTGGAACCTTTATTTGATCGAAATGCGTTATAAATTTAATTGATATTGATATCTATGCCGCTTTACACCATCGCATTTTAAGACAGTATAGCAACTCCATATTACCATTAAATGCTGGACCATTGCATCGAAGAGCCCAATTATGTATTCTCCCAGGTCATGCAAGCCTTTCCGGGATTTCGAGATGTTAATACCACGTAGCTTGATAGTAATTCCTCACTTCAGACCACATAGTAAGGTTCCGGGTTGAATTTGTACGTGTTTTGTGTCGTGTGAAGACAGGCGCAATAGTCTTTTCCACCACCAGGGCACGGATCTTTTTTAATATGATCATGATTAATGATCATGATCATTGATCATTTCTTAAGACGAACGTGTAAAGTTATGTTTCCCAAAACTGTTGTCCTCCAAGTACTAAACAAAGAATTACGGGTACATCTACACACATCCTCTTTTAAAACACCGTTCACAATATCGTATCTTTGATCTCTCACCTCTTTGGGGGTCGTTGAAAAGGTAGATTAGGAAGATATTTGTACAAAGTATGGCAGAACAATAAAATACAGTCTTTACAGAAAAAAAAACAAACGCTATGTTTCTATCTTTCCAAGCAATTGTCGATCGCAGATGCCAAAATGATATAAATTTAGGTCATATTTTGAAAATGAAATAGGCTTCTTTTTTGTACCTTTTAATCATATCTTAAGCAGCTTTAAAATGGAATCAAATTGCTTCAAATAATTTCAAAGGTTAGGTCAACCAATGCATACGTGCGTTCATAATCTTATACATGATTAATACGAGAAACCTGTGAATAGCACAATCAATAAAGACTCTGAATATAAAAAAATACTCATGACTGTGTATTGACATAGACTCTCTTTAAATGGTGGGGGAACTGTAATTGCCTAAAGACTGCCAAAGTTAGATTTATATGCTTTGACTGCCTGACATTATTGACTATTGAATTGTTTGAATCAAATCTAATCATTATCCGGATTTTTTTTACTATATATAACTTATTATCTGTACAATTCAGAATGAATCAGGAAAACTTCGAAAGCGACCACTAAGCATTGCAGTTTTAAAGGACTTATTAACAGCCACTTACTACGTTTCATTTACTACGATACTTCTGTATCCACGTTTGAGTAAAAGCTTTTTTTTGCGTAAAAGCTTAAAATAGTTTTTCCCAAATATTTTTAATATTTTCAATTATACTTTAAAATAGTTACACCATACTAGTATATAGTTCTTGCTAGATGGTAGTGGTAGGTGAGTTGCGAAATGTCCACAGTTCTATGAAATAATAAATAAAAATTAAAAGAAATATCTATTTATAAATTTTCTGAATATCTTCTTCAGTTTGTAAATAAATGTATAAATCTTTCTTGAGAGCCATCAACATTAAGCACCTTTTAAAAATTCCTACAGAATGGTTGAAACATTTGAATAAAATATTTCATTTTCCCTTATTACACCGAAAATTCTTTCAAATCGTGAAATATGCTCAATGCACCACATGCCCTCGCAACAGCAGTATACCACTGAGAGCCAAAAACAATGTACCAATATTGTGTTTGTGGATATCAAATTTCTTTTCCAATTAGCACCATCATAAGGTAAATGCTAAATGCATAATAAAACCGGCGCAAATGTTTGATTTTAGCATCCCTTCCACAGTTTGTGCTTTACCTTATAAATTTATTGCCCCTTGCGCACAGCATATTTTAAAAGACACAAAAGATACAGATCGTTAACACGTAATAATGCAGTTTTATCACCATCCACTGTATGCTGAAGCCGGATCGCATCGTATCGATTGCATTGAACAGGGCCAAAAGACAATCACAATCTACCCTCATGCAAGACACCGCAGAAATCGCCGCTTCCCAAAGGGGGAAAGAATCAAATTTCGAAAGCCTCATGCCGTTAACGATTCGTAAGCTCGGAATTGTTCTTATCTCAGCGGTAACGAATGGGATTTCTTTCACCATCATCATTTCACCTGAGCGCACTTCTGCTTTGCGGTTTAATTTATTGCCTTTAATTAGCTTCTGATTCGTCTTTTTTTTCGGTGCACATTCTCTGTATTCCCTGCGCACACCTTATCTGTTCACTTTTTTTTTCGAGGAAGAGAATGTCAAAATTAAGAATATGCCGAGAATTCGATATCTGCACCGTTTGAGTCCTGTTACCTACCGCACATCCTGCCGAAAACCCAATGCCCGGAAAACCTGAAACATTTTCGCCCCCCAAAAAATAACGAATTAAGCCCTTCACTTTGACCCAAATTTTGGATCGCTGTCGACCGGTTGCAGGAAGAACTCACTGTTAATTCCCGTTCTGCTGCAAGTGTAGGCAAAAAACAAAAACAAACCGAACTGTGTCTTCTTCGCCGTACGTCCCAGTGCGCCTTTGAACTTGACCATCAACATGGCAACAGCTTGCAGCGACAAAAAAGTCGACCCTTGCTGTAAGCCAGCCTTCACAAGTGAAAGGTTCAGCAAAACGGTACATTCCCCGTGGGATAAGGTGATCGGCGTACTGCACATCGAAATCAGCTGGTTTTCGTGCGGCTATCCAAGTTTGGAACCGTTCTTTCAACAGTGTTGTACCCGGTTTTTCGCACCGAAAAGGCAACGAAGGTAGGAAACATTTATTAAGATAATTTGCTTCATTTTCATTCGCGTAGTGAGTTCTCTTGTTTTTCTTCTCTTCCTAGGTAAAATGCACTCGCGCTGATCCTTTCACACCCTTTTCAAGTGAGGAGGCGCTCAGGCGTTTATGTTGATGAGCCTATTTTATTCCCTTGCACTTTGTTTTAACGTTGCGCGTTCTTGCGTGCGTCCCGAGGACGAGCACTGCTGGAAGTGAAAGGTGAACTGATCGGATCAGAAGGTAGATCGTTCTTTCTCTTCGCTTGTCGTTTTGCTCTCTTTTGTTTTGGTTTTGGACCGATCAAAGATGGAGAAGGGCACATAACGGGGCATTTGCCAATTGTTTGTACTGACGCGGAGTCTACAGGACAATCTGTTTTTTTTTTTTTGGTTCATCATCAGCAAGCATTATTTATTTAACCATCAGCGTAATATCATTTACCACAAAACCAGCTCTTAACGGAAGGATTTAAGGGAAAAGCCGCGGGCCGAGGACTCCTTTCTAAAAATGTAGAACACGTGCACTAATGACCGCGGTTTGGAGGATAGGCCCGCTGAGCCTGAATGTTGTCAACGGTGCAGTTTATTCAGTGGTGCGAACAGGAATGAGGCTCAATTATTTTAATTTCTTCATCCAAAAACAAAATTCCCAAAAATGGGACAAAATCAAATGAAATGTCCTTTCTCTACCTTTTCCAAGTGGTAACAGCAGAATTGCTGGTGAAAAAAACACACGGAAAACGAGAACTTGAAGGCACATGAAACTAATGTATTATAAACGAGGTTTTTGGGAAATTGCAAAGAGCATCAAATGAACGATCGCATGCCATTAATTAGCAAACGTGTCATTTGATCCTTTCCGAAATGGTGGGTCATTATTTTATGAGCCAAAAACACGAATCACTCCGTTATAATTGGATTTCGGTTCTCTGCTGTTTGAAAACAGTGCAAATTAATTGACCTCCATTCCACCTCCATTAATTGACATTCCATCGCTGCAAATGATGGTGCATCCACTTTAAAGAGGAAAAATACGCTTAATATGGTCTTTCAAACTGGTTTGATATGGTCTTTCAAATTTCGAGTTTAATGAAATAAATTACTTTGCTATGACATTGTAAAAAATTATATATTTTTGCCGGAAACATGTTCAACAAATGAAATTCAATTACTAAATGTTTTAAAGATCAGTCTAACTCGAAGTGGTCCCTACCGCCCATTGATAAAATTATAGTGGGTTCACAGTTGGGCAATATACTTGCTCAGTTGCTTTCATAATAGTTTGTGTTCGTCTTGTAAAAAAACTACAAGACGGAGAAAAAGTATTTTCAACCAAGTTGTAGAACATCCAAATCTTAAAACTCACTGTTTATCAAAATCTTGCGGACAGAGATTGTAATTTACCACCATTGGAAGATTTCTGGCTTCATCTGGACTCGAAAACTCAAAAAAAAAAGCATAGTGGGGTTAGCAAATAACAACTTTAAAACATTAGCAGTTGTATTCAGACTTTCATTCAGCAAGAGTTATGAATTTTGGCCTTATTTGAACCCAACGCTAAAAAACCTAAGAGATGAATTGTAAGAGTATGCTCACATATAGAAACGCTACACTATGGCATTAATAGAAAGAATCTTATATTAAAAATATGTCAAAAAGTAAATTTCCAGCATACATTCTCGGTGCTTTCGAAAGAACTCCATAAAACAGGAATAAAATCCTATGTTAAAAATTTAAAATAGCAATATTTTGGGTTGGATAAATCTCTATACTATCATTTTTTTTAAAAAATTAAAATATATATATAACTGGATGCGATTGCGATGCTTCTGCTTCAGTGTAACATGATAATTTTCGTTCAAGTTAAGTTAATAACAAATCTGAAAGCTGAGATGGATTGACTCATAAAAACAAGCTTGAGGTTCACACCGAATGAAATTGCTGCTTGATAATATAAGAATGTAATAAACGACGTGATTTAATATGCTTTTGTTATTTTACAAAGTAAATCTCTTAAAATAACCGTTGCTGTCTATAATGACCATAAAGTGGACACTACATGAAAAATGTTTGGGAACCACTGGCATAGTTTGTATATTTTTTATTGATTGCAAACATGATCTTTCTTCTCTTCATCCCCGGTTACTGTTCTGTCTCATTATCCCTGATTAAACGTTTTTATTATTTAAAAACCTTTCATACCCTCCATACCGAATATTGCATTTCATTTCAAATCTTCCCTTAATCCCGTTCTCTACCTCCTATCATAAATCACGCAGCCCGGCACCCCACGACCGTCGTTCCCGCTGCAGACGCTTCTTGGTTTCCAGCGCCTTATGGATGAAGGCGAAATCGTACCCATCCCAATCATTGCGCACCACGCCGGGCGCCGGTTTGACAGTGGTCGGAATCGCGTAGCTTACCGGTTTCGCGGCAAATGTAAACAAACTATCGATCGACGGCAGCGTTACAACCTTCCCGGGGGAAGGTGTAGATGCAATCGTCGGTTTCCTTGTTGGAGTCACCGTGAATGGATCATTCCGATTGATTTTACGACGCTCCAGGAAGGCAGTCAGCTTGTCACTGTATGGTGATGATGGTGGAGGTGTCGCTGGTGCTTTGGGAACAGAACCCAGAGCAGGCTTTGCGTTTGGCCTTTGAGCTTCAGGAACCGCTGCAAAGAGCTCTTCCTGCGGTGCACTCCGTGGTGGGATACGTTCCTGGACGAACGGATATTGGGGAGCTTTTGGTGGAACTCCGTAAGTAGGTGGCCCGACGGGTGGCTTTCTTGGTGGGGCAAGTCCAGCACGGTACGGATAAGGTACGTCAGCATCAATAGGATTTCCAGGAGGAACTCTTGGGACAAGATCTGTAGAATCTAGCCTAAGATTGGTTCTAAGCTCTCCTGTAGGCTTAGGCTCTTCAATTGGTCGTCTACGAAACGCGGTCGACGGCTGTTGATTACCATACTCTGCGACAAGATCTGGATAATCTAGCCTTAGATTGGTTCTAAGCTCCCCTGTAGGCCTAGGCTCTATAACTGGTCGTCTACGAAATGCGGTCGACTGCTGTTGATCATCATACTCTGGGTCTTCCAGATCTTCTCGGAATTTATTCTTTGTCGCTTGGAAGGGACCCTCTTGGCGCCGCCTTAGTGGTCCGACTCTTCGAGAATCATTCCCAATCTTTCGCCTTTGACTGAGCGGGGCTACGCTTTCAAGTTCCTCGAGCTGTGACTCGCTGGGCGGATACATGAAGTAGTGGATATAGTTGTAGTACTTATTGCCATAGATTTGAGTGTGGGAGCTTCCTGCATTCTGTGGCACCGCTTCCAGGGGTGATCCAGCCAGATCTGGAAGAAACTCCGATTGTTGAAGCTTTGGCGGTGTATATTCAGCCTGTCTTGTTGTGGTTGGTACAATTGTAGTAGAGGTAGAGGTTGTTGTTGACTCCGTGGTTGTGGTGGTAATTGGTCGACGTGAGGTAGTACTGGCATTTTCCGTGCTATCAGTAACTGTAGTTGGTGTTACGGTAGAAGGTGTCGTACTCTTTTTTGTGACGTCAGTTGATGCTTCTTCTCGCCCTGCAGTACTATTGGAGCATTCGGTTACATCGTATAGTACGATCGGTATCTGTGAGGTCCGTTCGTTGTATCTGCGTATCAGCTCTTCATACGTTTGGGAAAGGTTTGCTGATTGATTTCTGAGCATGCTAATTTCATCGTTCACCTTTGCGACTAGCTGCTGAAATTCGCTCAAGCTTATCTGTCGCTTGGTGGACGGTTTGGTCGTTGTGCCGATGGTGGTGGAGGCCGTTGTGCTGAGGACGCTTCTGGAGGCTATGCTGCTCGAGATCGGATTAGCTCTCGACAATATAGTTGACGTGGACGAGCTGGGGGTGGTAGTAGTGGTTGATGTAGAGCTGGAGGTGGTAGTGAAAGGTTCAGTGACCGTTGCAGGGGACGTAGTTGTTTGTGCTTCTAGGACAGGCGTCGTCGTTCCCACATCCTCCTCAGCCGCGATCGCTCCGATCAAGCTTCCCAAGGCGATCCAAAGCAATAACTGTTTTGACGCTAGTATCTATCAGGATAGGAAAGTAGTACAAACCACAAATATATTAACCTGTTTCAAGATTTATCTATAATAACCCTCTAAAAGTGTACGTACCATGACTTCCCAAGAGAATTTTCCACACAGAACAGCTCGATCGCTCTGTACGAATATACACTCGCCGATAGAATGAACGTGCAACCGGTCGTGCTGCATGATCGTTGCACAAAGTGAGAGGCACTCTTGTTCTGACGAGGCCACGCACGTGCAATTAATGTAAAACACAAAAGAGCACCTAAAGAAAAGGAAGGGAGTGAAATGCTTGCGAATGATCGTAAAGCAACCAGAAGGGGAAAGCCGTCCGTGCCAAGCATCGGGTCCCGAGCGCCCAGTGCATAAAGCTGGTGAGCGTGTTGTGAACCTCTTTCATTCTACTTTCATCCGATCGCCGAAGCATACGGACACACGGTAAGCGTCAAAAAGCTCCACCACGTTCTGGAGCCGATGTTGTTTTAATTTCGTTTCGACAGCGAATTTGTTTCATTCTCTTCCATCGTTTCATTTGCCATCTCCTTTGACAGCATTAGAATGAAGTCACTTGCACTGCTCTGCACCATCGTGCTGTTTGCCATCGTACGCGATGCCCTCTCTCTCGAGGCAAAGGTTCTGCCCTCCGAACGGTTGATGGATAATCTGGACATCCTGCAGGAGGACGGCAGCTTGGATCCGCTCGCGCCCGTTTCCCAGCATTCGGAGTTGTTCGAAATTGCAAAACGATTGGCCCAGAAAAAGGAGGGTAGCGTTGAGGCTCGGGACCCGTACCGTGGCTTCCATCCGGGCAGCGAGTTGAACAACCTGGACCGGCTCGAGTACTACACGAAACAGTTTCTGGATCTGTCGGTGGACGTTTCCTACTCGTCCGTCTTTCTGCTGAGCAACTACACACGATTCGTTCACAATGCCAACCACAAGTTCATCATCGTCTTTGAATAAAACCATTAATGCTACGGAATATAACTTATAATGCTAAACTGAACATGGCGCTGTGTAAGAGGAGTTTTTTTTTAACGAAAGAAATAGTTTTACATGTTTTTGAACTTGCATGCATTCTGTAGGTGGTTTTTCTCGCTACTTCAAACATAATAAATACATAAACATCAAAAGAGGATGTAATTCGTACTAAAAAAAAATAAAGCCTGGCCATTGCCACGACATAAAAAAGGATTCTAAATGAAGTTTAATAAACCTCGGAACATAGAATAAATAATTTAATACATCAAATTAACTTCAAAACCTTTTATAAGAATGAAATTTTAAACCAAATCAACTCTACCGATTCTTCGCGTGAACCACTTCAAACATTTTCATGTTCAAATATAACAATTTGTTTGGAATCTAGAAAGAGCTACATCAACAGTTAGCTACTTAAAATTACGTAAATCTGCAATGCAATTTGACAGTCTGAGTTTTCTACTAACTACATATACCAATTGTCAAATATTTAACAATTCAGATCCCAAAAATAATAATTTGATGAAAGATTTTTTAACACTCTTGCTGAGCAGTGTATTTCTTCAATATGTGTAAAGATAAATATTATCTTTGCATTGAATAACATACGTTTTCCTGCTCACAATTATTATTGCGTACAATATGTAGATGGTTATTATGTATGCCTTTAATAAATACTTATAAAAAATATGGTTTACATTCGATAAGATTTGCTTGAACAAAAGATGAAGCAGATTTCTCATATACATTGGCCATATTGTCACCATTCTTCAAAGGTATGGCTCCCGACTTATTAAAGATGATGTTGTACAGGGCAAATCACTAACATCTTACATGTGAAGCAGAATTTAATACGAACGACTAAGCTAAAATAATGGCTCGTGCAAAATCATAAGTAAAAACAATTTTAAAAATTGCTTCAAGATTTTCCAAAGGACGTACAAAATGTTACAAGATCTAAAGAGCTATGATGACCTTAATTCACGGAACAACAACTGTAACATTCTTTAAGCTACAAACGACGATCGTTTGCCAGCATCAGTCCCCTGAAACCTCTCTATTTAACAATATACCAACGCACATCGGCCCATCAGTCCCGATCGTTCGCTTCCACCAATCAGACCAATTCGCTCTAGGTACATTCCTCGACGAAACCTCATCGAATCTCCAGCGCACTGCGCATATAAAGGCCAACATCAACGTTTAAACCATACCATTCGTCCCCCGATTCAATCGAGACGAAGTTCGGCAACGTCCCATTCCCGGTAGTGGTAGAAACAGCGTCCAGTCAAAGCCTCTCTCTCCCGGTCGAGCTCAAACCAAACGATGCCCAAATCCGCCACATCCCTGGCCGTGCTGGCCCTGGCCCTGGTCGCCATCGTGGGATTCGAGCAGGCATCGTCCGGCATCGTCCTCAGCGGCTCGAAGCGACTAAAAGATTACCCGAAGGGAGTCCTGCAGCTGAACGCCGTCGTTAACTTCCCCAATTCACCACCACCGCGCGCCTCCGTCGAGGAGAAGCTGGACTATCTGGAGCTGGTGCTGGCCGAGCTGGAAGCGCAACTGCCCCGAAAGTCACTCTTCCGCTGGCTGTTCCTGGACCGCACCCGCCTTTCGTCCGGCTTTGAGAAGGAGTTCCGATTTTCGTACGACTCGTACCCCTACCTGAAGCAACAGAAGTACTGATATAACTACCGACTTGCGAACGAAATATTTTACGAATAAATAAACAAAAAGCACTGATAAAAACTATCCACACGATCGGTTTACGATTTTGCGCACCCTACAAGAGAAATGGACCATCCCCACTGTGAGCGTGTGGGCTGTATTTTCTTTCTCTCGCTCCATCGGGTGAAAGGTGTCCTTTCAACGTACAAAACCCTAGCTCGTATCGAGAACTCACGCCGGTTGGAAGGTTTCCTGTGCGACCGATTCACCAACCCATGGCATAAGTTCTTGGGCCTTCTCACCAGCCAGACGTACGAAAAATACAATGCGTTCCCACATCAACATCGTCCTGTGCGTGGCCCTCGCTGTCGTCGCCATCACTGCACCCGCGCAGGCCGGTCGCATCCCGGAGGAAATAGACAACCGACTGGCGGAGCTGAACAAATGGTTCGAGGCACGCATCCCAATCTACGAAAAGGCCAACTATCTACTCAAGAAGCTAGGCACGGAGGTGGCCAAGCTTTCGGACATGCACAACGGCATTGACTTCTACTATCAAGGCTTCTCGGACCTGGAGTACTACGGACCGAGTGGAATCAGCGATTCGGCACCATCACTGCGCATCGTCAAGGTGGTGGGCGATGGCGTTGATCTGAAGCCGATCGAGGAGGTGGTACGGAAGGCACTGGAGAAGCGAACGGTAAAGAACATCCTGCACCTGGCACCCGAGATCAAGATGGCGTTCAAGAGCGTAATGGCAAAGAAGGCATAAGATAACAGACACTGCTGCGGGGAAAATGTTTGAAAAATAAATTAAAATTGCTAGAATAAGTCATTAAACGGATGTCACCGTGTTTAAATTGCAGTTTGTTGAGAAATGCAATGAAATAGTTAATTTTTAGAAGTAAGGCTTACAAGTCCAACATAAATTCGGAGTCTTCTTTTTCGGTCGTCCCCATTGTGCCCATCTTCTGTGTACACATAGTAGAGTCCGCTGGGTGTATGGGGAGGCAGGCTGGAAAGGAGTCACTATTTGTCCTCTGGGACACTTCATGGTGGCACAAATCTCTTTGAAATAATATCATTTTACATTTTGTTAACATTTACAACAATTCTGTTTTATGCTACTATTTTATGGTTTTATGCCAAATCATTTAGCATTTAAAGATATTAGATACTTAAAGATATTTTTAATTTTATTTTTAATTCTTGTACCTTTTTATAGGAGCTCTATGGTATTGTTATTACATAAAAGTTTGTACACCTTTTACTTGTACGGTTTTCTGTTCTGTTTATTTTTGTTGATTTTTTTTATTGGAAATTGGAAAAAAAAACAAAGTTGAATGGTTTCGGTTTATTATCCCGCATAAACCGAGTGTATCCTAAAAGTTGTAGTGCAAGTCTTTATTCTGCAAGTGTATCCTGAACGATTTGCCAGTCCATATTCTGGATAAAAATTGATAATTTAATTTTTTTTCGGTAGTGACGGCTAGGTGAGTGAAAAACACGTTATCAATCACTAGCTTTGATTATGCTGAAATGCTTTGTATCGTGGAATCTTTTGGAATAGTTGATTATTTTCATAGAATATGTTGCTGGAATATAACGGCCTGCTCATTTTCGTGCTGTGTTATTTAATGTCGTAAATCAACAAAAATAAATAAAACACTGTAGAGCTACGCAACACTTTTAGTTTGGTACTAAATTTTATCTAAAAATGAAACAACCCCATTTTATGTAAAAGGTAATATATTTAAAATTCTCGTATCTGTAGGAATAAGTATTAAAGGACAGAAATGTCAAATTACAAATACTTAAAGCTAAAGTAAATTGTGCAGGTACACCAGATTTTTGACATTTGTATTACAACAAGAATATTTTACAGAATCAGATGTTTAGTGACTACCATAACCTCTTTTCACTTCTCAATATGATTCTCTCTATTTGCCACACTCGTAAGCTGTATCCCGACAATCAGACCCGAACATATTTTCGGCAGAGCAAATCGAAACACTGTTCTCCCCCACGAAGCTCTCCCCAAAAAGCTGAGAAAGCCTTTCACTTTGCACCGGCCAAGAATCGCAACAAAACGCCAAACTTCACCCGATGTGCGCTTTAGTTCATCGAAAGCGCTCGAGCAAGAGAGAAAGGATCCACAGCTCCAGAACGGGAACAGTTCGCGCCAGTCTGCAGCCCCTCGAAAACCAACCAACCCAAGCCTAGCCATGAAGTTCTGCGTCGCGTCAGTGCTGCTGGTGCTGTCCCTGTGCAACCTGAGTGCGGCCTTCCAGCGCCCCATCATAGACGACCGGATGGACAAGATCGTGACCAAGTTTGCTAACTTTAAGGACATCGTGAACCTGAACCTCTTCCTGTACGAGCTGCTGGCCATGATTTCCGATGTGACGCCAAGCTACGGTACGGTACAGTACTTCCACAACCAGCATCCAGAATTTAGCTTCCCGACGGTGGAGGAAACGACGGATTCAGCGGAACCGGAAGAAGAAACCACGGAACCGGTAGAAGAATGAGGGAAAAGCAAAGATATTAACACACAACAACAAAAAACTAATAAAATAAAAGCAAGAAGCAATTAAATTAACATCAAAACAATGTTGTTCTTCATTTGTATGTATAAGACTACAGTTTTAATATTTGATTGCTAGATATTGCTTGAGAACAACAGTAACTGTGTTATTAGAATTGAAGACATTTAATGTTGATTTCTTGTAGAATATTATTGGACTACAGAGAATTATTTGTTTTTTTACATATGGTTTTCTATCATCTTTTCGACTATTATTTTGTTTGAATTAGCGAAGGGCTGGTTATTTTTCAGTTCTTTTTTTTGTCCAAACGTTCTGATTTTATCCTTCATGCGACTTTCCTTACACTTTATCTATCTTCTGGTGCTAGACAAATATATTGGTTTCTTTGACTGTTTTCACCCGTGTGAATTGTGTTTTCCAATTGTAAAACATTATTTGATACTTTGCTACATATTTAACATTGCATGCTTTTACAGGATCTTCAACTTCGATTGACAATCTACAATTTATATCTATCTATAAGAGCTCTATACAGTATTCTAAGCTGTCTATGTTGTCTATTCATTGCTTGTGAATCCTTCAACCTTCAACGTTCAACATTCTAAGCCGAAAATCTTTCCAATCCCGAAGTGTTTCCAGCAAACTCTCGGTAAGCGAGCTACAGTGCAGAGTGGTCCATATAAGCGGCTATTTCATGCAGTTTCATTTCATTCTGCTCCGATCAGCTCACTCGATCGTGTCCCTTTGCAAAGCGTGTCCCCTTGGAAAGATGACCACCCGTCTGTGCATTGTGCTGTTGGTGAGCGTGGCCGTTGTCACGGTGAAAGGTCTGCCCGGGATAGCGGACGGACTGTGGTCCAGAGTGTCCTCCTCCTCCCTGCAAGCGACCCCCGTTCGTTCGCTGTTCGCCGGCAGTCAACCGTTCGGGAGAGCATTCGCTGCGGACGAGGTGGCTCCAGCACCGGAGAAGCCGAAGGAGGTAGTCCAGCCGAAGGAGGCACCCCAGCCCAAGAAGGCGAAACCGGTGGAAGCGCCAAAGCCGAAGGTAGCGGAACCGATTCTGACGGAGGAGAAGAAACAACAGCTGCACGAGCGGTTCGCGGCGGAGCAAAAGAAAGAGGAAGTCGTGGTGAAAACGGCCCACTCGGGCGAACCCGAAATTCCAATCTTTGCCAAAATGATCCTGGGAGATCCCGCCCATCCGAAGCTGGCCACGGTCGAGACCCTGCGCAACATAGATTGGCGCAGCGTGCAGACCAATCTGGAGCTGCCGAACAAGCACACGATGCCGCTGGTGCACGAGGTGTTGCTGAAGACGGAAGAGCTGCTGCGGCTGTTCCAGGAGCTGCAGCTGGAGTCGAACGGGTTCGTAGAGGACGTCCAGACGCACAACGAGAACGCGCTAAAGGAGTACATTGGATACTATAACTAAACCTGTATGCTAAAACAAAACAAAAAACACGATTTAAATAAAAGGAAAAAAATGCATTTCTTAAACTCAATATCCACTTCTCTGGTTTGCTTTACTGACTTGACTCCTCCCGAAACGTAGAATGGCTTCAGGAATCCTTCGCTTTTCTTTTAGGCACTTTGTCACATTATTTCGCTCAAGACGCTTTTGGTTCTCTCGTGCAGGTAAACATCTCGCTCTTACACCAAATTCCTTTCTCCGTCAGAATTTTTCACGCGTCGCGTTAACTCCAGATTCCATTTCACCACCTTCTACTCTCGCGGTGAAAGTACAGAGCGATCGCCAGCCAGAAACGCAACAAAATCAAGCGACCGGACAGTACGAACCATCATTCCGCCATCGCCCGTTACAAGATGCACTTCAAGCTACACACACTCGCCGTAGTCGCCCTGCTCGGTCTGTGGGCCGTCCCAGCGCCGGCCGAAACCGTGGTCGAACATCTGGACATACCGAACCGGATCGCCTGGCTGCCGGAGGGAACGGATCTGGTGCTGCGGTTTCTGATCAACATCTCGAACAAGATGATCAAGCACTACGCGATCGCACTGGAGCGCGTGAAGCATCTGCGCGAGACGATACAGAGTTACCCGCCGGCGTACACCAGCATCGACATGTTCTACGACAACGACATCCAGCAGCCGATCGATAAGGATAGCAAGCCACGGCCCGATCTGGGATCGGGATACGGCAAGGACGTGTTCCAGAGTGCGCTCAAAACCGTGCAACAGTTTGCCGGGAAGCGTATTCCAGCGTTTGGAAAGCATTGAACATTGGACGACAAAAAAATAACTAAACTAAACAAAGCTCAAGACAATAAAAAACTACTTTAGGTGAACTTAAAAATGTTAAAGTTTTACTGGTAGTTCTTTCGATATCACAAACGCTACACGTATGTTTTTGTTTATTGTTTTTGTTTATTTTAAATCATTTTAATGTATGTTGTATGTTTTGTTTATTTTAAATTATTTTAATTAACAACTTGTTCATTTGGATGATGGTGTATTAGAAAAAAAATATTTATTCATTTTTATTTTATTTTTTTTATAGAGACTATGGCCGTCAGGCTAACATTCGCCTCTAGTCGTACGAGCTTTGATGCGCAACCGGTACCGGCGTATTGTCTTTTCGCAGCCTTATACAATTTTTACATATTCTCATAGTTGAATTCCACATGTTTAAATTAAGAATGCCAATTCAAAAGAAAACTGTGTTAACCAGGCTTATTTAAAAAAAAAATTATGTTACCAGGTCAGTTATAATGGGACGACCGGAATACTTACTTCAACGAATTAGCTTACAGTTTTTAAAGAGAAAATCTATTAAATGTCCTTTTATTATTATTTTACTTTACAACGGTTAAGGCACTGCAAGGCTTATCCCTCTGAAATATGAAGTTAACTTTTTCATGACTCTTATTTCAAACAACAATAGTTGAAAGATATTTATCGTGAATTATTTGTGAATTATTGTGAATTTATTGTATGATTTTAATTTTCTTTGAATCTGCACAACACGTTGAGAACGTTAAATGTTTCTTCCTTGTATGCAAAATGATCTGGTATGTAACAAAATCCTTGAAAACTGAGACAATTCATATAAATCACGATATTTTAGAGATCATTCACTATGAAATATCAAGAATTGTTAAATCAATCGGTTTTGGAGTTTTGTTTGTCAATTGGTGTAGCTTTTATGTGCAACGCAAAACTTTTGATCCGAGTTAAGCAAGTTAAAATTAAGTTAAGTCCGAGTTAAGTTGTTAAATTAAATATTTACAACTCGATTGCTAGATAAACATACGCTGTTCACATTAAAACTTAAATTTGAAATCAAACACAACACCATTCCTTTGCGCTAGTTAAATATCCGTGTCGCTTTATTTTGTTATCCTCAGTTCAAATCCTCACCATCGCTTCGGGAAGTTTTCTTGTGGTGATAGTCATACTTGAAGTACGGCGGTACCTTCTCGAGCTCCCTCACGTACAGGCTCAGCTTGCCGGGGAACGCGTACGGGAAGTTGAGGGCCTCACTGTTGAATATGTTCAGTGCGGCCAGCTGGCTGAACCCGATCGCATTGGTAGCCGCCTGGATCAGCTTCTCGCGCATCTGCAGGAACATCTCGACGTCGTTCCACTTGCGACCGTACCACCCTTCGTAGCCGCCGTATCCGCCGTATCCGCCGTAACCTCCGTAGCCTCCGTACGACCCTTCGGCACCATACTCGCCACCGTATTCACCGCCGGACTCGCCACCGTACGAGTCTTCACCGTCATACGCGAACGGACTAGCCGCCGACACTCGGTGCACAGTAAGCACGGCAAGCGTTACCAACGCTATCGCAAGGCTAGTCTTCATCGTCTGCATCGTGTTCGTACTGTTACAAAGTGGCTGAAGTAGCTCGTGTGTCCTGATGTGTCCACTTACGAGACCGGCTGGAATCGCACTGATACAGACCCGGGCCGAAATCTCATGATGAAAATTCTGCCAGCCCCCTAACACCCGGACCAAAGACTCGCGAGTGAAAGGTGCGCAAGCTTTCCATTCACCGAAATCCTTACCACCCAGAACGCAGCAACGTGATTGGTTGTCCGGGATGCTTTCTCTCTGACCACTGTCGAAAAAGCATGTCGGGTGGGGAGGACAAAAGTCGTAAGAATGATGTGAGGCAAGTTCTACGATACGATACTGTGCTAAAAATTTCACTGCATCAAACCGAACCGAGCTAGTGCGCGTGCAGCTGCCATCGAACCAAGACGTGTCCGAAGTGCAATCCACCAAACCGTTCCGACTTTAACACTCCAAACCAGCCCCGATATCAGCATGAAACGATCCACACTGATCGCACTGGCCGTGGTTGCCCTCGCGTCCATCAGCATGGCGGAGAAGCTTAGCCTGGATCAGGTGCGCGAAGAGGTCCTGCAGCGTATCGCGGCCGCCAACGTGAGCCTGCCCGCGTCGGCGAAAGGAACCGGTGGCAAGAACCTACAGAGCTACCGCATCATTGAGCCGTACACGATCGCCGACCTGCTCACCGGTTTGATCTACGTCTACTCCACCATCATCTACAACTATCCCGACTTTGTGCAGTACGACTTTGCGGATCTGCGGCTACTCGGCGTCCGCTACATACCGCAGCGCATCGAGCTGAACTACGTCAAGCGAGTGTAACGAACTGGACCAATAAACCTGAACCCTTAATTGATACTGCGTGCGAAGGAGAAGGAAAAGCAAAATTCCAGTCGACGCCCTTCTTGAAGTCGTGTGCTGAGAAAGAAAGTACCTTAGTGTGGGGAGGCCCTTGTTATTGTTTTTTTTCAATTCATTCTTTATTCCCTCACAGGGTGTTACTTTTTTGCGTTGTTAATGATGCGTTGTTTGATGAGTGATGAATGAGTGATGATAATGAAGATGATCGTGTACGGTTTAGTTGTGTGTCTGGGCGAGCGAATCGGCTTTATTCCAATATGGCTAGACTCCGATCGCGCTTCAGTCAAACCCTTGCGTTCACTCTTCAAGAGGTGGGTTTTCAGTCCGCTTGCTTTACCGTTGTGTGTCTTGTGTCTCCCCGTCTCTACGTTTCGTTAAACTCTAAACCTCTAGTGGAACCTCTAGTATCTAGTGGAAGGAAATATGTATCACGTTTTTGGAGCCCGGCTCCTTGAGCTGCGCCGTGCCCTTCCGCCGAGTGTCTGAACTTCTCGGACCTAGGTGCACCACGCACCAGGACGTTCGCGCGGGCGTTGTGCCTAAAGCAAATGCTAGGAATGCTAAAAATTTTGATCGTTCGTATACAGTGTTATCCTGATCGCCGGCTGATCGTGTACTTGCTGGGCTGGCTTGGCGGGGGCGGGGGGGTTGTTTGATATGCGTCATCGTCTTCTTCCTTACAGTGGCTTCTTCTTCTCCGCGTCCTCGTCCTCCTCGAAGAAGTTACCTGCAACGGAAGTGGCCGACGGTGAAGCCAACGCTAGACCATTCTTACCGACGATCGCCGTACCGGTGGGGGCTGAGGCAGCCACCCCACCCCGTCCGGCCAGTGCAATACCCGAGGGCTTCACGGCGGCGATGGCAGGATCGTTGACGCTGCGCTGCATCGCACCCTCCTGCTTGCCCGCGTCCTTCTCCTCGTCGACGGGCTGAATTTCGGGCGTCTCCTCGTCGACAGCGGCCTTCGAGCGTCCCTGGACAACCACGGCCGGTACCTCCTCATCCTCTATCATGACCATCATCGGCTGCTGCTGTTCTGGCTGCTGCTCGTCATCCAGCGACCGTGCCCAGGCCCGGTCGATCGTCTGCTCCTTGTCCTGGTGCGACTCCAGCAGATCGTTCTTCAGCTGGGCGGGCACAGCGGCCGGCACGGGTGCGATCGGCGCCAGCGAGGACACGATCTGTGCCTGGAACTTGGGCTGCAGCTCATCCTCCGCCTGGATGTCCGAGTTGGCGCGGGCGTGAATGGCCTGCAGCGGCTGCAGACTGAACACCGGGCTGAGCGGGTTCTGGAGCGCGTCAAAGTTGCCGTAGAACTGGGGCGTGCCGCTCAGAATGTAGTAACGCTGCGGTTGGGGCAGAGCCGCGGTCGAGGCAGGCGTTTCCGGCAGACCCTTCTCTGCGTCGGCCGGTGCCATGAACATCAGCTTCTTTTCAGGCGCCTTGGCAGCACCCTCGCCGCCGGAAGCGGGCGCCTCGGTAGTTTCACCCTCGGACGTTGGCATCTCGGTGGCCGGTGGCTGCAGGAAGGAAAACACTGACGACCACCAGTTGCCCTCGTCCTGCTTCAGCGTCACGAGCCGGATCGGTTTACCGTCGGTGTACTGGTGGGTGGTGGTGGTGGTAGTGGCCAACGGCAGCGAGGGATAGTAGTAGACGTACTGCTTCGGTTCCAGCTTCAGCTGCTGGATCGGTTGGATGAGGTGCGGTTGAATCTTGAGCGTCGCCGGCTGCTGCTGTATCAGGTAGTACTGGGCGGCAGGTTGCAGAATGGCAGCAGGAGCCGCCCCACACAAAGCCAGCGCACCCAGCAGGGCTACCACAGCGGCACTAAGATGACCCATCACTAGCAAAAGGCAATAAAGAGACATGGGAAAAGCGGGTTAAAATGCACGTTCAACTGCCTGGGAAGGAGAAAAGCGTTGCCCCCCTTTGTTTGTGCTATTGAACTTGGCCTACGCCTCGCAAGGGGCACGAAGGTAAAGTCATGAAGAACCCTCTTCCTCTGGTGCCCCATATTCCCCTTCGCCACGCAAAAGTACAGCATCTGTACAAAGAGATCAAACCACTGAACGGAACGCTGCCGGTCGTTGCCGTTTGGTGCAGCGGCGAAAACCGGTCTTTGACGGAATAAAAACGGCGAACACAGCCGTAGGAGGAGGAGGAAGACGGTCGGACGGTAATCGAATAGCGTGGGTAAGGTCAAGAACTGCAGTCATGCAGTTGACGAAGGAAAAGAAGTTGAAGTGGTTAGGATACGATCGAAGAAAGGGCAAAGAAATAAATAGGAAAGGGGAGTAGAGGTTCACAATTCATTGAGGCTTGCTAAGCCATGCTTGTCAATAGAGAAGTTAAATTTTATAATACATTTTTTGTTGAGATATGTACTTTAAAGTTTGCTTATAACACAAAATGCTCCTCAACTGAAGGACATGTTTGACCCAAAAATTATTTTTTTCAGCATTATTTTTCTTTTTTTCATTTCATTGAGTGTGATTTTTCAGAATGAAATAAAATGGTTTTGCTTGTAAATATCTATTTTACTAAAGAGAACATTTATCTGTTAAAAGTTATGTGCAATAGCGTATAACACTGATAATTAGTGTTTAATAATCCCAATAGTTACTAATATTAAATAAAATAATTCATTTGAAGTCGCTGCCTAACTTTAGGCGTCTTGTAAAATTAATATTCTTTAATCTTTTTATTTCTTCTACAGTTATAGTCTCCCTAGAAGGTGTATTTGAACTCTTCAGAAACCAACGTCTGCTCAAAATGACATAAAAAGCTTCGCATGCTTGTTGGGATAGTTTTTTTTTTTGCATGAGAAAGTCTAATTTGAACTGTTACCAAACTTGGTTGTCTTGCTTTTCACCCGCCCAGGAATGTTCCTGATCTAATTTCTCCCTGATCTATTGCATTCCATTTTCAAACACAGTTTTCATTCTCATTTCACTAGCCCAGTACCTTTTTACACTATTTTCTTACCTATTGCTTGATATTAGCTTCCTTACAAAATGATCGAAGAAAATCCTAGAAGAAAGTGCACTTCTTCAACTGATTTCGCTCGCACTGCACTGAGACACCTCTGTTGCACGACTACCCTAGCCTAGTCGACTAGATCCGACAGCCTAGCAGACACTGACTGGATGCAACACGTCCCAGAACGCCCTTTATAAGCTTGCCGGCTGGCCTACCGCTGTTGTGCCATCCTGCTTTAGCTGGAACTATTTTTACGTTGGTGTACTCGCCCCGTGTTTGAGGTGTTTGCTGCACCTAGGCAAAGGCCAAAAACTGGAACAATCAGGGATGGCGGTAGGTACCTTGCGAGCGGGATGCATTTGCACTGGAAACAGGGAAACCGGCCAGGAAGAGATGTAAATGGAAGAACCTAGAACTTGACCATAAACAAATCGCACCGATGGTGGTGCGTGCAGGGCGGTAAAGTGGATCTGGGAGTTGCTTCGCCCTTCCTTCTCTATTCTGTGATTTTTCATCCACATTCCCGTGGATAGGGAAAACAGGGAACACCTCCTATCAGGATACAAGCATACGGCTATGTCTCATCTCGCTTGTTGTTATCGTTTCATTCGTATTTCGCCCAGTGCAACACTTTGTTGAGATTTATTTTTCAGGTAGAACAAAAACCAGCCATAAATTGAAACCGTGCAACATGCAGCACACCCTTTCTTGCGTTTATGATACTTCTGTTGGAGGCTTGCGATGCGATTTGGGTGATCTTGTTCCGTTCCCATCGTAAAAAATAAAAACATAATTTTATTCCCACCTTGTACATTTGTTGATTTGATTGCATACACATCTCGGCCCAACGATTCTTTTCTTTACTTTTGCCTTCAATATTCGTTCACGACACGAGCCAACCCTTGTTTTCCCGTAACGGAGCATTTCATTGCGATGCAGTTCGGTTCAGCACTCGCCGAAAAAAAAAAACAACAAACCCCTCATCAATACACAGAAAAGGGATTCAGGTTTTTCCATCCGTTTCCTTTCGTGCATCTTGACCGACCGCCACCGTTTGAGAGTGCCACCATTTTTCTTCGCCTTCCGCCAAACCATTGCGCTTATCGAACGATCGATCAATAGATTTTCATCGCATTCAATCGAGACGACCGGGCACGACCGGTTTTCTCGCTCGCTTGCCCATTTATGGTGTGTCCGATTCCCGGGTTCCACCGTCGGTCGAATCGCAATTGGAATCGGAGTGTGTGTTCTGCCATTTCGTGCCGCGGTTTCGTCGTTTGCATCCCCAACGGCTTTCGACTGCAGCGCGACGGATCTTGCAACGGTCGGCCGTGCTCTCTTCGCAAAAGATAAAGTTCTGCTTGCTGGGTGCTGGGAACTCGTTTTTCGCACCCCCTCCTGGGGCTGGTTTGCGTTGGCTGGAGGAAAAATAACCTGGCCCGGGAATGGAAACCGGCTGGAGCAGAAGCGGCTGTGGAGACATCTTGCACCGGCCAGCGGGAGCAGTATGCAATTAAACCGGACGCTTCGTGCAGACGCGAGCCGGTTGGCATTATTTTATGTTCTTGGCGTTTGGTTGTTAATGGTTCGCTGTTCGATTGAGCAGTCATAAAGCCATAAAATTAAATGGCGTGCTAACATTTTGTGTTAAAACTAGAATGTTCGGTCGGCGAAGAAACCCAACCCATGGTTTGTTATACTGATGAGTCGCTTCAGACTGGAGGAACGATAATCTTTTGCAAATAAAGTATTTTCCTCACTGAGTGTGTTTAATATTCTTCAGCCATAAATAACTTTATATCAAGTATGAGTACTTTCTGTAGTTTTGATTCGGAAATGAAAACCGGCTGGTATTGCTGAAGTGATATTGTTGCTCTTACTGAAATCATACATTGTTTAAGCGTATCATAATACAATTAAATGATTAAATTAAATGTCAAATAAATATACCATTTCAAAAATATTAAGATTCATAATATCCTTACCAAAACTAAACTGTAAAGAGCACAATGTTTTTTACTTGGATACTTGGATATTTAACCAAGTGAAGAAATTTAAGAGAAAAATGCACAAAATATCTACTGTTATTACAAATATTATAATGAAGACACAACTTATATATTCTTTCAATCATCAGAATTACATTCAACTTTTTAAAGCCAAACATAAAAATGAAGAGGTAAATCGATTCGATCGATTTGGTATTTTAATTTTCTTAAGTAAAAAAACATAGCAATGTTCTAGTTTTACATGTTCATTCTATTATTATTTCAGTTTCTAATTTCAAACCCGGTTATTCCACTGCAGCTTTAATTGGTGATTTCAAATAATATTTTCATAAAAAATAACAGGATTAAAATAAAACAAAAAATATTTCAATATTATTAGAACTTACAACAGAATACAAACATATTTGTGTTTTAAACTGTTGATGGTACTTGTAATAAAAGAACTATGGTGTTAACTAAGTATTTTTTATTTTTTATTTATTGATCTCGCTCTTCGTTTGTCGTGTTATAATTGTTGTGTTTCAAAAGCAATGAAAGTGCTTCAATTAGATAATGTGATAAAATGTCTAAGCCCTCAAAATCCGGCTGAAAATCTTCGCCGTCAGTAACAGTAACGCAACGGCATCGTACATGCGCTCCAATGTAGTACATTTGCATATAAATATTTCAAAACTCCCCGACGGCCCCGTTTTCGCTACCGAACCCCAACCAACAGGTAACGGTCAATAAAACGTTTAATACGCAGGTACTGCAATCTTGACCACACCGTCAAGGTGACTGTCCCGCAAGTGTCGTCGGCCCAGAACATCATCAGCTGAGCCGGCCGTCATGTTTCTGCCCGAAAGCGGTGCACACAATTGCATTCCGGTTGCGATCGGATACAAGGGAACGGAACGAACCGTCCGCCCATTGCCCACCCACCCGTATCGATATGCAAGCGGCACTAACCTTACCGCAATAAAAATGCACTTAACGCAGGACGGGTGTCGTCGCTGGGAGATGCATCATGTCGGGAAGGTGAGGCAAAGGCTGAGGCAAGGGTGAAGCCTTTTTTTCCGATTCATTTTGTTTTATTTTGCAGCACCGGTGTATGACCGGTGGTGGCTCCCGATGGGGTGATGTTTATTTTATGTTGCGCATACTTCGCTGCACTGCATGCAGAATGTGCGTGCGGCTGCGGCTCGTTCATACCAAGGTGATCGATATTGTTGGTCAGTGCTCAGTGGAGCTGAGGATCGAGCCCACGCTGGCTTTCTGCGCATTGCTGGAGCTGGTAGGCCGATCGGAATGGTTAGCCCGCATTGGGCTTAGATAAAATCATCGCGATAATGTGCGTTCCGTTTGCGAGCCAGTTTCAGTCACTGTACATTGGTTTGTAGTTTTACAACCTTGCTAGAACTGCCTGGAGATGATTGGGCAGTAAATGTAAGGCCGTTAATTGATCCTTGCGGTAGTTGTAGCTTCCCTATCCGCAGGACCAAGCTGAAACGAGTTGTAAATTGTTTGATTGGAGCCAACTGTTAGGTTTAGGTTGTAAAAATTATACACAGGGAGTGGCGATAGTTAACCTCAGATAATAATATTTATAATTAACTTCATGTAGCATTTTTTACTTTACATAAATAAGAGGGAAACAATATGAAAAGACACTCTTTTATTTTAACGAAATTTTTTATCAAGCAGTGATATTTTTTTTAAGCAGGATCATGAGCAAAATAATTGTTTTTATTTAATCTCATTAAGCAATGAAAATGTTTGAATACTTGGAGGTTAACCTAAATTGCACGTGTAACGCATTAGTTGCTCAAGCGCCTGAAAGTATGCAACACGCATCACTTGAAGCGTTACATATTTGGAGCTAGTGATGTGCAGGTTGAATCTCACCCACCGGGTCGGAGTCATCCGTAAGCGCCCCGGAGTTGTTCGAGCCGACCTGTAAGCTCCAAGTAGGTTCAGTAGGTGCGTAAAAGCATAAGCGACTCCGGCCCTTTGGTGCTGCGAGTTCAGGCCGGGTAGACAAACCCACGGGACGGACCGAAGCTAGGTTGGCACGACCCGAACTCGAACTACCCACGGTACGAGCTTGATTCCGACTTTGACCTAGCGCACCAGCTGAGCCCTGGGTTCTGAAGATTACGATCAAATTGCACACGACTCCGGCACGGGTCGTGAAATGAATCGCATGGCCCACATGGCTTCATGAAAGACTATAACGGTAACTGATCCAATTTGAGTAAGGTATCTGTCCGACAGATAGTTTTTACTTTTAACGAAACAAAAACTTTTTGCCTCTTTGCACAATACTTTACTATCAGGAGGAAAGAATGAATATAAGTGGTTAATGTTTAACATTTTCATCATACAATAATCAATTCGGTATCTTGTTAAAGCAGTAAACCTGATTGAAAATTTTCACTCATTTAAAAACAAATAAAAGAGTCAATCAAAGTTTAAATTGAACAGCAGGGTTGTTACATTCCTGCATTTCTCTAATTGAGAAGTGATGTAGCTCGGTTAGTCATTTGAATTCATTTGACGACATTTAAGTTTGAAAAAAAATGCTAAGAATTAGACTATTATTGATAGTCATCAGTTTATTGTGATGATTCATTGATAAGTTTTGACAGCAAAAACGAATAATTAAAGTAGGACGTTTACAAATGGTACGTTCTCCAAAAATCGATTTCTTCTGAGAAAAGCATTTGGAGCACCACTATCATCAAAATCATACAGATTAGAGGTTCCAGAAGATTTTACACAAAAACAGAGGTAGAGCAGCACAAGTATCATCAACCAACATTATCCTTACACATGCCTCCTTGTTACAAATTCAACATACAAAATCGTTCCTCCCTCCTTTTTAAACATCCTTTTGCAGTTTCTTTCGCAATAAACCAACCAAAATCATGTTAGCTTTTTGAGAGTTATCCACCTACATCACTAATGGAAGCTATTCCGTTTCGTTTCTTTATTTCGTACTCTTACTCGCTAGAAGAAATGCACTTATCAGATCGGGATACGACCTATCCCATACGCTATCGCAAGTTTGTTACGCGTTGTTTTTTATCTCTCGCTAACGACCGGTTCTGGCCGGATGGTGCAACCGAACCACCGATCCCTGCACTCCCGCAATGGCCATCAAGCTCCGGTTTTCGGATCCCGGTTCGGTCAGCAGCACCACCCGTCGAGTTGCGGTCGTTTGCCCTTATCACCTAACACCAATCTTATCGTCGTTGCTCAGTCTCGTAAGTCTTAGGATTAGCCGTGAGGGGGTGTATGCAACCTTGTCAAAGTGTCGTGCTCGGCTGCCAATCGGAAGACCTACAAAATATCGTTGGCCAACTGTAGCGCTAAAATGGAGTGAAGTCTTAACCGAGCTCCCGTAGTGGGAGAGGGAGAGCAGGTTGAAATTGAGATGAGCGTGTCCGCGCGTGACCCATCAGTCTTGAGCGGTGGGCCCGTTCGAGACGATGTGCAGCAGGAAGCGATCGTCCGGGCCGCTCCCTATCAGCAGACTAATAGTAGAAAAATCGGTATGGCGACGGGCTGCTGAAGGATGCGTAATTGTTATAGTTCGGATAGGCAGCGGCCGCACTGACGACGGGTGCCGGATTGTAGAGAGCGCGCTGCGGATAGTCGTACTGCTGAAAGGGGTTCTGGGCGAGGGATTGCTGCAGCTGCGGCTGCTGATAGGCACCGTACAGGTATGGGTACTGGGCGTACTGGGCAAACTGCATCGCGGCCAGCTGATTCGCGCTCAGCGTGCTCATGTACGGGTAGTAGTTCGGTGTCCAGCTGTTGTAGAACGGAATGATCGTGGGCGTATAGACCGGGTAGGCGCTCTGGCTAAGCTGGCTGTAGTCGGACAGGTACGGAGCCGTTTGCTGCAGATAGGAAGCGGGTTGATAGGAGGCCAGCGTTTGCGGTGCGCTCGGGATCGGAGCGGGAGTTGGGGCCGTCTTAAGCCGCAGGTTGGCCAAGAACTTCTCCGTGTCAAAGTTTGCCATCGCTTGCTGACGGTTGTCCTCCAGCTCTGCTTCAATCTCTTTCGGAGCTACGCGTGCTTCAAAGTCGGGTCCTACGAGAACGCCACCGGCAGCTTCATCTCCTGCCGCCACCAGCCCGTACTTGCCCTTGGTAAGCACCTTCTTGTTGACCGAAATCGGAAGACCCAGGTTGCCCAGCTCGCTCGGCTTGATGCCGGCGATAGCGGTGGCAACGGGGCGCGCTACAGCAAGACCACCGTCCCCGACCACGGCAGTGGCCACAGGTTTGGATGACGCAACGCCACCTTCACCTGCGATCGCAAGACCTACAGAGACAAAGAATTGTCACTTTCATTAGCCATTGCTTCAATTTTATCTTGAGAATATATGCAAGTACTCACCGACAGGCTTAGCCTCGGCAATGGAGGACTCTTTCTCCTGCGTCTCCACCTGCACCGAATCTCCCCCGGAACTATCCTCACCAACATTCTCCTCCTCCTCCTTCTTTTTAACCTCCTCCTTGCCCTTGTAGCCCGGGAAGGACGTTATCTTATTGCTGGACACCTTCTTCTTTTGCGGATCTCCAGATGACGTGGTTTCATAGTTCGCTAAAGCAGACACTTGTCGATCATTAGAGTTGACAATGAAAGCTTACCAAAACAAAAGGACAGCCTCGAACCAATGGTTACCGAGTGGCAATACTTACAATCGAACAGAAACCGAATCGCGTCCTGATCATCGTCCGCCTGCTGAATGTGGGCCAGCTTCTGAGCAGCCACGCCAAGCTTCTCCAGATTGTCCGTGTACACCTTGCGCTGGTCCGGGGACAGCTTGCCCGTCTTCTTCACCGTTTCCTGCAGCGACACGAGCGATGCGGCCGCATTCTGTATCTTCAACAGATAGTCACCGAACGATTGGTCCGACCCTTTAACGTCCTCTTCGCTTCCGTCGAGCGTTTGCTCGAACGACTGCTGCTGATGCTGCTGCTTAACGGGGGTGACATCTTCGGCCACCTGCTGCACATTTAGCTCCATGTCTTCATCGTCACCGCGCAGAATCTTGCTAACCACCGTGCCGTCGCTGTTTTTGCGGATCTCCAGAATTTGTCCACGGGCACCGCCGTAAAACGGCAGCTTGAGAACATCGGTGGCCGTTCGATGCTCCGGGCTGAAAGAACGATAACCAAGTAACGGTTAGAAGTGCTCCTGTTTTGAAGGTCTTATTCTCTACCACACTAGCCTTGGACATGGCCGTGGTCGTGGATTGAAGTTGTAGTCAAGGTTATTGGAATGTTTACCTATTGGGAATGGGAGCAGGAAACAAGGCTGAAGGAGGAATAGTGACAGGATGGATGGATGGTGCAGCTGCTGCTGACATGCATACTAAACTACGAAAGAGCTACAAATTGCCGGCGAGCAAAAGGAAGGAACTAGCGACCGATGATTGATTGCAGTGATGTCTGATGGCTATTTACAAATAAACATATATGTACACATTGTGGAAAATCGAGCTGAAAATTGTAATGACGATGGACGGCACCAAGCATACCTAAAGACAGCGCATCAAAGGTTATGAAGTGTTGGAGCAATGAATAATGAATTAATATATGTACAAACACGCGAATGAGATGGGCGAAAAAAGGGCGATACGAATGAAGATCAATTTTTTTATTGAGCTGTGTATTTCTGTTGCAACAATTACTTCACATAGTCGACAATCAGATCGGCCTGCGCATGGGCCCGCCCATTCGCACCGACAATCGCGACCGACTGGGGCCGGAAGAGGATCTTCGCCCGGCTGCCCTGCTTCAGGATGGCATGCGAGACGGGCGTCGAGATGGCTGTGCCTCCATTGCCGGAGATCGCTTTGGACGAGGGTTCCAGTATGAGTGACGCCTCCTCACGATTGTCCGTCATCGGAACACCGTAGAATGGGTAGTACTCCTGCACGGTTGGCGCTACCGGAACGCGCCCAGCCACCGGTGCATCAGCCGTGGTTGACCCGGTAGCAGTCACTACAACCGGGTTGGGACTTTGTGCTTGAGGTTTCACCCGCTGCGCTTCTGGACGTTGAATCTTCTCCAATACAGGTACTGTCTGCTGGGAGATGACTTTAGTGGACTGTTCTGAAGGTGCTAAAGAGTACTGCTGTAGCTTAAAGCGGCCATCCGGCTGTTGGAGGGCCTGCAGCACTGGAGTATTCATAACTCGCTTGGGCTTCTTTCTATCTTCAGGTTTTCTGGTCCGTTTCTTAGAACCCGCTTTTTGCTGTAACTTCTCCGGGGACTTATCCTCGATCGGTAGTGTACCCTTACCAGTCTCTACCGTTGGGAGCGGCCCCGATAATGACACGAGGCTATAGTGTCGACCGGCAAATGGCAAGCCTGGTGCAGGGTATGAGTAGGGCGCTGCCGGAGGTAATAGTAGCTCTGCCGGTCGATAGGAGAAGAAGCTTGCGAAGAGGAGAAGGAAAAACGAGGATAGAACGTAGGATGAGTGGCGTTTTGCTAGATTGCTGCAGGCTGCTGGCACCATCGCGGTTCATCTCACCGTTCGAGCAAGCTTCGCATAGAGTAAAATGTTAGCATAAAGCGGTTGCTGTTATGGCAACGAAATTCAAGCAAGCATAAGCATCTTTCTCGTGTTGTTGTAAGCAGGGTAAAGCGGTCATGTCCTATCAAGCAGTTTGCGGTTGGTAAGTTGCAGCCATCTCCTTCGTTGAGGGGTTAGTGCGGGAACACTTGATTAATACGGCCATTTTCGTTAGTCATCTCACACATTGTTAAAGCACACAAAACAAACATCTAAACTAAGGGAATTCTAGCCTGCAGGGGACGTAATTCACTAGCTCAATCTTAACCTTAGCTAGTGGCATCTGTTGACAACTAGCAAAATTATTTAACGTGGTGAATTTATTCTGCAAAAAGCCTAATTTTTCCTTATTTTGCACTAAAACGGAACGGAAAAAATGAGATATTCTAAAAAAACAATTTATATTGTGACTTTATTATCTTTTTCCTAATAGCAAAACGATGAAAATTTGAGAAGTACTTCAATTCAATCAAAAGGAGGCGCTATCGTAAAACACCATTACGCTAGCGAATTACGGTTTATGTCCCATGAGTTTTTAACATAATTTTTATGTCTTTCCTAATGAAAATGTTTTTAAAAATTCCAAGAGTACGTAACAGAGTACGTGTTATAAGAAGATTAGAAACCTTGTGTAGTATAAATAAAATTTTGTCTCTTTATTGATTTCAAAATGTATTGAGTTCTTGTAAAAGCCTTACATCCTAGACGGCATGCTTATATACTACACAGCTGTAGAAAATCGTAGTTAAAAGAAATCTTGAAGGTTACATCCTTCCAACTCAGTGGAAGGCTGGGGCCCAGTGGCTCTACGAAGCTTTCTTCGTTCGCTGCCCTCCAATCGTAGTTCACTCATGGCAAGTCTATCCCCTCACTTCCCAGGTCTGCGAGAAGGAGTTTTGTACAGTATCCTATTTACATCTTTCTCTTCATCTTCTCCAAACCACTGCACCGATCTTACGTCCGATAGTAGACAACAGGACCATTAGCAACAAGCACTGCATCCAGGGGCAGACTTCGCTTGGTAGCGTTGATTGTCTTCTCCAGATCGACCGTTTCCGGCACGGCGTACACCTTCGCACCCGGTCCGGCAATCGTTAGACTTCGCGGATGGGTAATAGCCGTCCCGTTCGGACCTACGATCGCTGTACCACCGCTTCCCGCCGTTGCCACACCGCCCGGACCAGCAATTGCAATGCCACCCTGACGCACACGAAGCCGCTGAATGACGAGTCCACTGCCCGCATCCGCCTGCTTCGTCGCCAAGAATCCGAACGGTCCCTTATCCTGCGCTGGAAGATCTTCCTCCCCGGTCAGTGGTTTCTCTTTCAGATCCTTCAGATCCTGCGGCGTATCTGCGGGGACCGTTCCAGGCAGCTCAGTGCCGGGCGTGGTGGAGAGGATGTTAAAGCGGTGCGTAAAATTATTGAACACGTTCGAAATGTTGAAACTCTTGCCGGCCACCTTCTGCAGCATCACCAGCTCAATGTCCGGTTCGGACTCGTCCTCTTCCTCCTCCGCCGTTTCACCCTTCTTTACCGGTGCGCCCATAAACTTGTCGTTTGGGATGGCGGGTACATCGGACACTTCCGCTCCGGCCGTCTGCTTCTCGTCCTCTTCCTCCTCGTAGTCCACGGCTTCCGCAATCTCTTCCAGCAGTTCCTCCTCCAGCTTGGTGCTCTGCACCGCGTCTGCCACCTCGGCCACGTCCTCCATCACACCTTTCGCTTTCTTGAATGGCGCAGATCGGGGCCGATCCGCAAAATCGAGTGATTTCCCGCGCAGCTGAATCGGTGTGAACGAGGCAAAGTTGACCGTGCTCGGGATGAAGCGAATCTCGCTCGACCTTCCGTCCGCTGCCGGGACGCTGATCGGTAGGATGTAGATCTGGTTCGGGGTGCGTAGTTCTTTGCTCGCGCGTACTACCGGCGCTGCCACGACCGGCACCAGCCGGAACGCTCTCGGGCTAGCCAGGCTGGGAAGCTGCAGATAGGGTGCTGGGTAGAAGAACGTTTGAGCGGCGAACGGGTGCGGTGCGATACCCTTGGAAGCTTTCTGTGGCTGTGGGGCCGATGTTTTCAGCTGCGCTACGCTTGGTGGGAAGTAAGCGGGCCGGGGATAGAAGTAGCCAGTCGCCGAATCTTGTCCACTGCGGGGAAACGCTACGTCAACCTTCTTCTTGTAGCCCATCGCGATGTTGATCCGCTCAATCTCGCGCAGGATGCGGTCGGTCTCCTCGATCGAACCGCGCTGATTCGTTAGCAGCGGCTCGAGGGCACGCGATTCCGGTATCAGTCGTATCACCTGCTTTTCGATCCTTGGATAGAGAAAAAGAAAGGGAAGAACCACCCATTAGTGACTGGCTGGGTAATGGCTTAATGGAGAGAAACCGTGCCGGCAAAGGAAGCGATAGGGTGATGGCAAAAGAACGAAAAGAAAGCTTGAAATAGAACAGATCATAATGAGATAAATGGGGGGCAAGTTCCGAACCCTCCATCACGGTAGGTGGTAAAATTTTGCAAATGATCGTTCGTGTGTATTTTTTGTGTTTTCGGGGAGGGATCGGAGGAAACATCTCATGGTTAATTAATTCATCGCAACCAATTATGATAATGCCCCAAACGATAAGTAACTATGGCTCTGTCGCTGACGGAGTGCTAGTTTTGTCTTCGTTGGTATTAATATTCATTCGGAGATCTTCTTTTTTTTTTGTAAAAGGTGATAAACTTGAACCGAATACCTAAAGGTTGTCTAGATTTAGTCTGCAAGATAATGCTTGATACTTTTTGCTGTTGAAAACAAAGACATTTTAACAAAAAACTACAACTTCATCAGGGAAGATCACCAAACAAGAAATGAAAAAGTCGTTAATAAAATGTAAAAACAAAATATTTAAAAACATGGATAGGATCAGTAGATGTGGATGTGATAGTTGGTTTAAGTAAGTAAATAAAAGCGATTAGAAATTAATATTGAGATCAGTAAACATACCTGTACATACTTGAGGGTTACTAGAAGCTACGCTGGTGTTATTTCTGAGCTTGTTTGGTTTATTATCGCGCGCTTTTGTTAGGTCTGCCTGCCGTACTGCTGTTAACACCCGCCATCTTACGCGCCGACAACATCGGAGATAAATGTAATATCACAATCACCAATACACGAACACATACACACACGCACCACAGGCACACTGCAGACTGATACTGAACGGCGAGGAAATTCTCGTGATTTGAGAATATTGACTAATTAAAAATTTAATTGAATAATTTTGTCTTTTTCGTTAAATTGGCTCCTCTCTATACACTTTGCTAAAACGCGATCGCGATCTCACGCCGTATCGAGTATTCGTGCATACAAGCGGACGTCCTTAATAGGTACGCACGAACGCGCTAATGAAAACAGATTACTTTTATTGTTCCATGTCGTGACCGGTTTGTTTTACGCAGCATCACCCTAAAGCGATACAGTTTGCCTTGCCACTGCACTGCTACACCTACTCCACCCATCCTGGGATCATGTTTCGCTACAATTAAACGTAACACAAATGAGCATCACCAGCGGGGAATTTCTCTGGTGGAAAAGTATAATTACATGGAATGAATTTTCTCATAAAATCGGGCCCCACGCAGAAAGCTCGCTAGCTGTTCATCAAACATCCTGCGAGTCATCGTTGGGTGTAAACGAGCTGCGCTTGTCACGCTCTCCAGTGTCCCGAGGTTATCTACGGCTTCCGCCATGCTGCATAACATTAGAGTCTTTTTCTACTGAAGATTCTTTAGCAAATGGCAACAGCATCCAACCTGACCGGCGGTGGAGCAGGATGGATACTTTAAAGCACTTAAGCAGACATCAACCAATGTTAGAGCATTAGCCACAACAGTTACAGAATGCAGACCCCGGTTAGATGTGAACAAGCGTGGAATAGCGTTAGCTGCACATAAAATGTGAAGGAAAGGAATAAAACAGACTGGCTATGAAATAACAGCGACACAAGAAAAGAATATCTTTGCCACTGGCGAGGCGTTCGTGAGTAGCTCGAAGCGTTGAGAGTATCTTCCCGGGCGGCTGCATGAGATGGCTCCAAAGATACAGTTATCTAACAGGTTGAACAAGCTCGTCTGTGATGAAGAGGTAGAAGTGTGGCAGAAAGTGTACCAGCATGCACTTGAACGACTACGTTGAGAGTTAAGTATTAAATACAATATATAACGTGCAAAATTGTCAAAACGACATAACGAAAGCAAATGAAATGGCTCCGTTTCAAGCTTTTGCCATATTTTCAAGAATAAATGAGATTTTGACATTTTAAAAAAACATTTTTGATTTATAATGTTTTGAAAGCAACGCACAAAGGTCGTCTAAATACAAGCCTCAATAATAACTTCTTCATTAATTAATATAAGCTCTTCAAGTGATGAATGTTTTACGTTTGATATTTCACATTCAATAACGTCAAAAACGAACGTATTCTATGTACAATCTGGTTTTTTTAACCTACAAATGGTTGTAACCAATAAATGCATGGAAAGAAAGCCTGCCAGGAAAATTATTAAACACAGTAATGATATATTTCATACTATCCAAAAAGGCTCCTGAGAAGATTATCAAAATGAGTTTAAAGATAATTTATTACTCTCAGAATGAAATAAAAGTTGGAAATGCTTCCTTCCTTCAAAACTGTAAAATTGATTGATAAATCAATCCATGTAACTTCCACGACAGAAAATGACTTAATCAAAAGCGCACCTCAGGTGGCAAAAAAGTAAGTGCTAATTTTCAATCCTCTTTCAGTTCATCCAGATCATCGAAACAAAACTGGGAGAAAACAAAAATTTAGCAACCTTCAACCGTGAACCAGATCCTTATCGCTTCCTGGGGCTGGCTCCCGATCATCAGTGCCCACAACAGTAAGAAGAAAAACAACACAACCGCCCCTCGATGATGATGGAAAGCAAAAGTTTCTCCACGCTATCCAGAAGTGCCCGCAAGCTCGATTCTCCGCATGAAATCAGCTCGTTAATCGAGTGGCAACCACGGTAGATGGCGTTGCCCGATAAACGGTTCTTCACCCATTCATCAACTGTTCTAATCACACAGACACACACACACACACACCGGTCACAGTGGAGTGCCTTTTCCTTTCCGCCTCTGGAACGGTATCGCTTTAATGAAACCAATCTGTCTCCACCGTGGTCCAGCACCCGAAGAAACCCAATGAAGCAGCAGACCTCCCGCTGCAGCGCAGTCACGGCAATGGTAATGGCGCTACCATTGACCGAATACTTCTACCGGCGCGTCGCAAACGGATTACCTATCCAGCTGATTGACGGTTATTAAAGGAAACGCGACTGTAGGACGAACTTTAGGCGCGCGCGCACGCCGCCGGTTTTGTGCAAAGTCACAAGCAGCCTTCCACCGGGAAGAACTGAAACGCGTACGCACACCCCGAATTTGGGGAAGACGATGAACGTTCGAACGATAGACATGTTATTATGCTTAAGAAGGAGCACAGCATAAGCGCACACACAGGAAAATCAAAGAGCAGAACAGTGATCTGCACCAAACGACGAAACAAAAACACCATTCCCAAGGTATTAGAGGCAGCGCAGAAAGGGGAATAGAACCCAAAAGGGGAGGTATTATTCGCTAAAAGAAAGAACAGAAAAGGTACACTAGAGAAGAATAGATACGTTACGTTTTTAGTACCCTTACAAGAAGCTTACATGCAACACACACACACATCCAATTACCGAAACGAACCGAACGATCAGAACACGGCTAACACGAGCGCACAACGCTTAACATCGTCGTCGTGATTCGCTGCGCCCTTTCTTGTGTCGGTGCAGTTGTTACTATTTCTTGTTTTGTCTAAAAGTCTACTCAAATGTGAAAATTAAAAGAGCGCTAGAGAAAGAAAACTAAGCCAAACGAAAAAAAAACCGGGGAAAAATTCAAATCAGTTAAACAAGCCAAATTTCTAGAGTGTGGTGAGGAAAGGTAAAAAGGGATCAAAAAACGAAATTTTGCCTGATTTTGCTCACACATCACAGTGCCTGCTTTCGTAACTTAATCATACACAAGATGAGCATACACAACAGCTTAAATAGAAGGGAATACAAAGGCAGGGAAAGCAAAGGAAAAACAGTAAAAAAAAAAGATGATGGAAGGCAGGAAAAGTGTGTGATGGGGAAAGGAAGCTTACCCCGACCCAGCAGACGGTTCGGGTCGGGTATCAAGTTTTGTAATGTAAATTTTCGGAGCATCCTCGTGTTCTTGTGTTCCGTTCGTTTTGTTTTTTCATTCTTTTTTTTCTCCCTTTCGTTTTTTTTCTTTTCATCCCTCATCATTGACTATTGCCCCCCCCCCCTCATTTAGCCACACTGAGCATGCTAATGTTGTGTGTTGTCTCGTGCTTTTCTCGCCACTCTTTCTCCACCACTAACCGCGCATCGAAAGAGCATCGAAAAAGGCACCGAAAATATGCGAAACTTACTGTATCGCCTGTGGACGGCATTGTATGCTAAGCAGGGACGTCGCGAAAGTTAACACCTGTGAAGTGAGAAGAAGGAACGAAAAACATGATTAAAAAGTTGCTTGCATGCTTGCTGCGAAAGGTTCTTTTTCGCTCGGGTAGGGTAGACAAAAGATTCGACAAAACAGACGCATTTAACATCCACTCCTGGTGAGTGTGAAACGAAACGAAAGGCAGGTGAGCAACGGAATGGCATTTGGTTTGCATGGTTCTGGCGGCCACCAAAACTGGACTCTCATAAATTGATTGCAAACGAAAAAAATCTCGTCTCTCGGAAGGCGAACACCAGCTGCTGAATTATTCATCCCACTACCACTTCGTGAGCAATTGAACGGTCTATAGATAATAAAACGATCAACGCCTAGCGAGGTAAATTGTCACCAAGCTAAGCAATAAACGAAAGACTTGCGCGCTGCTGCGTGTAAGCGACGAACCCCCGTTCAAATAAAACTGTATCGTACTAAGCTCATATCATTGCCAAATTTTACACGTACTTGATAACGGGACACTGTCAATCATACCGATGAGCGTTGTCAGGCTTGTACATCGCAGTTGCCACGCTAATGGCCCACAGATGAACTTCCAATTCCAATTCTATGTACAAACATCAGGTTCAATTGTTTTGCTTTCTGCTGTTTCTTAACCCTCCACCACCCGATGATGGCCAATTGCGAGAGGTCGAACACTTAACTGTGCTCAAAGTCAACAACATTTCGTAACATTTTACGACTCCGAGCAAAATGGCTTCCCCCTGTCTAACCAGGTTAAGGACTGGCTAGCGTTGTTCTCTCACTTCCCGCGCCAGCACGATCGTCAGCCCATTAGGTGGTATTAACGGTATGCGCGTGAAGAAGCAGAAATTCTGGAAAATCACGGCCTGCATCAGGGCCAACCTCCGTGCAACCTCCGGCGTAGCGAAGATGGTCTGCCCAAGGCCAGCGAACATGGTTTCGCGCGGACTACCGTTTGCTCCGGCTTGCAAACTACAGTGATAAAATAAAGAAACAAATGCGAAATGGGTAGAACCAGGGGAAACAACCTGTTTAACGCCATCTCAAGAGGGGCCTTGTTTTTTTAAAAGAGTGTGCTAGAGTTGATCTCAGCTGAATCTTAGCTCACCGATGTCTGAACAAACAGGTGGTGCGCTTGTTTTAAAGATTGCTTTGCTGAAGCATGAATCATCTTGTTTGGAACAAAGAAAACATATTTTGCAACATTATTAAAAAAGGAAATCAATGTTATAAGAATTTTGAATTTTTTACAAAACATTATTTTCTTAACTTTTATACCGCTTATACACAATCAAGTCATTAACCTCGGAGGTGCACACAGCACTCAAATTCTTGATTTATTGGCTGATGAAATGTTCTTTTCACCATTCAGTGGTTGATTTATTTGATTTTTGAATTTTTTTTTTTTTGCAAAATTTGTCTGACATACCACACCCTGTTTGTGGTCCGAAAGCTGTCGGAAAGAAATGATCCATAAAAATAACCGCTTAACGAGGCCATAAATTTTAGCACAATCAGCAACGCTTACAAATTTATTCGCACACGAAAACACGATGTCGACAAGTCGTTGACACACCGAGTGTGATGAATGGAAAAACTGGACCCGAAGTGTCGTGTGGAAAGATGCGTACCGAAAGCACTGAACGCAAGCGCAAGCGTCGAACCTTGCAACGACAAAGGGGACAAGAGTGTCATTACTCTGCGCGCGATCTAGATTGTGCCAACACAGATCGTTCTTGTAGATCAAATTCCCTGACTGTCCTGATCGGTGTTGTTTTTTTGCCACTGTGTAATAAGATCTACCACACATCTCCGACTTCTCAGAACGGAGGGAAGTGGCAGTGGTAAGTAAAAGCTCTAACCCACCCCAAGCAAGGGAACATAACTCTTCGCACCATAATTACAACACAAATTGCCTTCTCACTTATCGATCCATTAGGCTCGCTAATGTCCATTAAAGCGTAAGGCAGCTTCAGAATTGTTGCTGCTGTTGTTGTTGCTGCTGCTGCTGCTGCTGGATCACGATCTGATTACAATCAGCCCCGCATCGGGTGTAAGAAAAGACAAATATTAACGTGCCTAAAAGACTCCTCCCTTTTCCGGGCGACGGGCCGGAGCATGTTCTCAACACCCGTCCCCAGTTCACCTGTATGCGAGCATGTGTGTGTGTGTGTGTGAGAACGTGGTTTGTGACTCGAAGCACAAGAAACACTGTGGCTGTGGTTAATTTATCGCAAACATCAAGAGGCCAAAGAACTGGCGACGTCTTGACTGTAATTAAGAGCCACCTTGTGGATACGGGCGTCGCTCGATGCGCGCTAACCGTTGACGCGTTGAAAAACTGACCTGCAACGAACGGTTTTTTACCACAAAATAATGGCCCGATAGGAATAAAACATTCTCCCAGCAAAGCCGTCCACACTCACCCACTTAAGCGCCATTCCGATTGTATGTTGCATTAAAAGGGCGAAAGAAATTTGCCTGTTCTCGCGGACCTGATTAAAACATTTCGCTGGCACGCAACCTGAACGATGGAAGCTGTCAAACGCTGTCATCGGCTGCGGGCAACCATCATTTGTAACTACCGTGGTCAACATTGACTAGCTAAATTGCAAGCTGCCCGTACCGGTGAGGAAGACGTTCGTTTGCGCTTTTGACAGTGACAGTGACAGAAGCAATCCGTCTTTTCTTTAGCAAAGCAGCTACAACGTTTCAGTCGGTCAGGCTCGAGTGGGCACCGCACGTCTACTTATCCTGTCTAGTTTGCTGCGTAATTTACTACGCATGCTGTGCACCGAAATGTCTTCATTCGTTCTGTTGTGAAGAAAAATCTATGTGAGACGATGGTTCACAGGTTTCTGTATCGTTGAAAGAAGCGAGTCGGTAAATCAGTTTCCCGATGAGCATCCAGTGGAGTTTTCTTTCACCCACTATTCGTGCCCTTGGTTAAGATTGCAACTTATGCATTAATACAACATTCTTAAAAGCAATACCTATGTAACAACAAACTGAAGCTACGAAGCTGAGAAACTTTTTCTCTTTCAAGGCGATATCATTACTTTCGTTTAAAAACGGTGCAGATTCTTGTTATTGCAGCGTACGGACTCATGCAGCTCATTAATTATATAGTAATTGCTTATCATATAAAACCATGGATATCATTCCAGCCATACGGAAATTCCTTCCATTCGTTGTTCTACTTTATCTTCCTTTGTAGAGCACCACACATCAATACCAGAATGACAAACGCAATTATTTTGTACCGTCACGGAACGCTCAGCATCGTCCTTGATATCCTTTGCACGAACGATGCTAAGGGTAGCAGAACCGACGTTCTGGTCCAGTTGCAAGCACAATCAGCCGTTTCCCTGCTGCGTGATCGATAAAGCGAAAGGAGGAAGCGATTTTCAATAAAAGGCAAAAGGCCAAGAATAATAAAAAAAAGCCATTGTATCATGTGGTAAAAAGTTGCTACCGGTTATTAGGTAGACGTTAATAATGTTCACAAAAGCAGGCAAAACCTGTCGGCCCATCTTATCAGAAATGGGCCACAGGTTTCCCTTTGGCCCGTTTCACACTGCCAATGCTGAAAGACGCTAATGATAATGATCCATCGATAATGGTTTTCATCACCGATGCTTGCAGATCCGTAATATTTAACATGATTAATGGGCTACCGGTGGCGCCAGTTATTAAGTGTGCTAGTAGGGCCTGCTAATCTTAGCTAGACTAAGATGAAAATCCCCATTTTCTGTGAATGTTTTTATGAAGATTTTATAAAGAAGTGAAATTCATAGCTTGTAATCGAATAATATTTCAATAAAATACCATTTGAGTCACGATATCTGAATGCACCACAAGATTAAAATTTATACTCTAGGTAAGCTTGATAAATAAGCTACT
>KB672009.1:320666-454452 GCA_000349105.1 Anopheles epiroticus | reverse complement strand
CCGGTGAGGAAGACGTTCGTTTGCGCTTTTGACAGTGACAGTGACAGAAGCAATCCGTCTTTTCTTCAGCAAAGCAGCTGCAACGTTTCAGTCGGTCAGGCTCGAGTGGGCACCGCACGTCTACTTATCCTGTCTAGTTTGCTGCGTAATTTACTACGCATGCTGTGCACCGAAATGTCTTCATTCGTTCTGTTGTGAAGAAAAATCTATGTGAGACGATGGTTCACAGGTTTCTGTATCGTTGAAAGAAGCGAGTCGGTAAATCAGTTTCCCGATGAGCATCCAGTGGAGTTTTCTTTCACCCACTATTCGTGCCCTTGGTTAAGATTACAACTTATGCATTAATACAACATTCTTAAAAGCAATACCTATGTAACAACAAACTGAAGCTACGAAGCTGAGAATTTTTTTCTCTTTCAAGGCGAAATCATTACTTTCGTTTGAAAACGGTGCAGATTCTTGTTATTGCAGCGTACGGACTCCTGCAGCTCATTAATTATATAGTAATTGCTTATCATATAAAACCATGGATATCATTCCAGCCATACCGAAATTTCTTCCATTCGTTGTTCTACTTTATCTTCCTTTGTAGAGCACCACACATCAATACCAGAATGACAAACGCAATTATTTTGTATCGTCACGGAACGCTCAGCATCGCCCTTGATATCCTTTGCACGAACGATGCTAAGGGGAGCAGAACCGACGTTCTGGTCCAGTCGCAAGCACAATCAGCCGTTTCCCTGCTGCGTGATCGATAAAGCGAAAGGAGGAAGCGATTTTCAATAAAAGGCAAAAGGCCAAGAATAATAAAAAAAAGCCATTGTATCATGTGGTAAAAAGTTGCTACCGGTTATTAGGTAGACGTTAATAATGTTCACAAAAGCAGGCAAAACCTGTCGGCCCATCTTATCAGAAATGGGCCACAGGTTTCCCTTTGGCCCGTTTCACACTGCCAATGCTGAAAGACGCTAATGATAATGATCCATCGATAATGGTTTTCATCACCGATGCTTGCAGATCCGTAATATTTAACATGATTAATGGGCTACCGGTGGCGCCGGTTATTAAGTGTGCTAGTAGGGCCTGCTAATCTTAGCTAGACTAAGATGAAAATCCCCATTTTCAATGAATGTTTTTATGAAGATTTTATGAAGAAGTTAAATTCACAGCTTGTAATCGAATAATATTTCAATAAAATACCTTTTGAGTCACGATATCTGAATGCACCACAAGATTAAAATTTATACTCTAGGTAAGCTTGATAAATAAGCTACTGGATGACAAAATATATAATCATTAATTTCTTTTTTCCTGATTTAATCTCCTGATTTAATTAAACAAAAAACTGGTATCTCCTAAGACTGTATAGTAATCTTTCAATAAGTCTGTTTAGTTTCGCTCCGTTTTATTTTGAAAATAGATAGAAAGCCAGTTTTTATCTTTTTTAATTATATATTCGATTGAGCAAAAACTTGCTGAAGGAAAGAATGATTAATAGAAATTTTCAACGCTCTAGGTATTCTTACTTACTTATGCGAGAACTTTTATTCAAAAATACTATAATATTTGTTTTGAAAATTACATATGAAAGATAAAATTTTTCCATACAGATTTCCCATAAGTTTAAAACAGAGGAAACTGCTTGAAGTATAAAAAATATTTTAATTATATTCATTACTCATTAATATAGAAAAAAATAATTATAAAACCTTCACCCTTACAAAAGCATCACACAACTCATACAAACACTCTAAAGAGGAGTAACCTAGAAGCGGCGCATTTAGCCTCTATTACACCCTTCAATGAAGAACGCACGAAAAATTAATCAAATCAATTATGTTATGTTATCCTTTTCTTCTTCTCTTCAACGCTAATCCATCCCAAAACTGCCAGCCGTGGTGGTAACTTTCTCCCAAAAACTGCCCGCGAAAAAAGAAAAAGCCTTCCCATCCTAATGAAAGGCTTCCCCGTCCCACCCGTCCCGCCTAATCAATCTCCTACCCGGAGCCACGTTTATTGCCGACACGGATAACGATCGTTTAATTAATCGTATCTGGATCGCCGCCTGCCAATCTGCTTCGCGCTGCAAACGTAGCAAAAAAAAAAAACATCACAAAATACCGTTGCCAATAGAAGTAACAGAAAACACACACACACACCACTATTATCTGCGCAAACCTCATCCCGGTTTAGGCCGGATCGTCGGGACCGGTTTTCTTTGGCAAGCCGTTGTGCCACAAACAAGCCGCGGCTGTGACGTATGCTAGATTCCTCTAGCCGAAATTCTAGGTTGATGAGATTATCATAATAATGAAAAGAAGCGTCCGCCCCGGCCAGTATTGTTTAGTTTCGTCGGGTTTAGTTGTTCTCCCAAGACCGGACCACAACACCAGTCCATTGACCTATAGCCGGCAGAGGAAGATTTCTTTTCCCCGCTGGAGGTCGCACGGCTGCGTGTGCATAAAAATTTTATGCCAATGTCTTCTTTTAAAGGCGATCAAAAACCTTCCCCACCCAGCCTACAGACCGCACGACCGGATCGACTTTCTTGCAGCTCTTTCTTTCTACTGTGCCGTTGTTCGATCAAACCCTTTGGCTGTGAATCGTACTGATCGATCATTTTACCATTTTGCAATCTCTTCTATCACCCGACTGCTTCGTAACATAGTTTCTGCTTCGTGAGGCAATGTTTTACTATTGTGCCGGGAGGATGGATGAATTGAAAGAGGGTAGAGGAACCTTGAGAATAGCCCCAGACAAAGCCACAAGCTTCTCATAATTCCCGTAATTGGCGAAGCGGTTGCGAAAGGGCGATGGAAAGAAGGAAATTTATGATTTCGCGTACGCAGAGAAAACGACACGCTCTGAACGGAGATAATTGTTTCCCTCCTGGGGTGGTCGTCACCTCTAGGAATGAGGAGCATGCTTTTATTTTATTTTTTTTGCATAAACTGACCCAACCATCACACCAACTGGCCGCTAAAAGATGCATATCATAGGTCTCGGACAAAGCAGGAAGATTCCTCACAGTTTGGACGAACAGGGAGAGAGAGAGAGAGCAAGGGAGGAACCACAGAAGAGTAGGCAAATTATTTCCCTAGCTCGCTATTATCATCCCCCATTCCCTGCCAACATTATCATCATCCCCATCATCATCCACATCATTCAGCTCATCATTACATCGCCCGAGCCAAACCTCAATTGGAAAACATGCCGTGATTGAAAATCGCACCAATCACAATCGTTGCATACGGATTCGTGCGCGTCTCCTTGTTTTTTTGTGCAATTTTCTCTCACTCCCGTGGAAGAAAAATGTTTGCCCCCCCTGTAACACCTTCCTTCCAGGGAGAGACCCGGGGTTGGCTGGAATGGCTGTGCCCGCGAAATGGCACCTTTATTTGTCTGGTCAGTTGTGCACCGATTACGGTAAGCGTTTCGAAGCGCGTGGGAGGGAGGCACAATCCAGAGCGCCAATCGATTGCTCGGTGGGTTAGGAGATCAACAAATTGTTATAAAGATGGCACACACAAGACATACCGGGGCGAGTTGACCTATTTCGCGTGGGGCAGATGTGCGCTAGTTTCCCAGAGCCTGACAAACCACAAACAATGATGGGTCTCAGACGCCACCCGTTAAATTGAAGCGAGTTGTTTGAGTGTTTTCATGTTTGATTGAAGTTTTGACATGATGTAAGCAAGTTTCAATTTTTGCTGTAAGTTGCTTTTGTAAAAGATATATTATTTTCCTTACCGATTTTTTCGGTAAAGTTTAAAAAAAATCGTTTTAGTTCCCGTCTATTTGTTGTCTAATCATGGATCTTATTTAAACGTGGCTTGAAGAGAAACTGTCAGTTTTTCCAGCTTGAATTATATTGCCATATTTGTTGTCGCACAAGATATTACAATGTTGCAAGCTACGAAAGTTTATTATTCCAATAGATAGAGCCACATATTAAACATATTTTCTTCATTTTTACGTTTAACTAGATAGGCCGTTTTCTTTTTATCTTGTGCAAAACAAACGCTTTCAATGAGGCTAAGCCGAACGATTTATTATTTTGTAGTAATCTACAAAACTTATCTCAAATATTAATAAAGTAAATTTAGTTTACCCATACCCTTGAATCTTTGAAACTAAAATTTATGTATCAAGTTTCAACGTTGTTTTGAAGATGGATTACATATTCAATGGAAATTCAATTTGATAAAGTGGTATACTTTTTTTGGTAATAATCAAATGGCTTGCAAAAACCAATGACAACCTGCTAAAAAACTTTTGCATCATTTCTACAAAGTAGCAATAAACGAACGTAAACGCATAAAAATTAATGCGCCTTTAATGTAAGCAATTCGCATTGCAAAAGCAAATTTAAAGTGCATCAAATTAAGAAGTTATTCCATTTCATGCTGTGTGATATTTACTTAGGCATAAGGTTGTTTGAAATATGATACTCTGCATTAAAATGAGCGAACAATGTTACCCCCTTCCGTCAGTGTATGTTTTATTCCATAATCTCTTCCATAAAACCTTCACCCCACACTTTATCATACCTCACACTCACAGCACCCATCAGGAAAAAAACAGAAAAAAACACCCATCAGAAGCCTCTTCCGCAGCAAACGAAATTGCCACAGAAGATATCACTCCTTTGTCTTCGCTCCCTTTCTCCACACAACTGCAGCGTCCGTGTGACTGACCGCCATTGCGATAAGCGCGTCGGCAATAATGTTCCCTAATGATCCCTCCTCTTTGGTCGTCCGCTGAGATTTTGCAGGTTTCTTTGCTTTGCAAGTTCTCAAAAAAAGGAAAAGATCAACACCAATCCACAGACCACCAGAGAACCAGATCACTGACACCGCCCATGTATGGGACCGGACGACAGCGGGTAATGTAAATATTTCCCCAATGCACAGCTCCTTTCGTTTTTGTCTGCAAGTAGATTTACACTTCTGCTCCATAACCGGTGGAAGGCACAGGGTGCAACAGTGTGCACAGCAAAAACCAGCACAGTACCAGGTGGGCGGCAAAGAACGCTAATGACCAAACACGGCGTCACTGTACCACGCCCGTACTACGGGCATTGCCAAGGTCAGGCAAAGGTTCGTCGCTTGAAAGTCTCTTTCAATGTCAATGCGCCGGCAAACGACGAACCTTTTCAAGTTGTATTTTTTTTTTTGGTTTTAATTTTGTTACCTTTCAAAAGGACGAATAGAAGTCATTTTAATTAAGAAAATACTACCACCTTACCACAACGGAGGCATCGTTTGGCGTTATCCTATTTGTAATGTGTTCCACAGCAATCGGTGCACCCAGAAGATAATGATAGCGTGTCACCAGCGTAATCAGTGTTGAGCTTAAAAACGGGATTAAAACGGAAGCAGGTACCTTTGCTAGCAGTTCAATTTTGCTGCGACTTAATGGGTTGAACAGCTTCACAACTGATTATGCAATTAATGCTGCACACGTATCGTCCCTTTAATGAGCGCCTCACGAGCAATCAATTTCTGCGAGAAATACTGCAGCTTACAGCTCACAGCTCATTTGCCTATGCGGGCCCGGCACTGCAGAACTGCATTTTAATGGGATTTTTAAAACATGGTGGTCCACGGCAGTCGTAAATCATGTTCTGAGAACACTGTTCCCCAGAGGCAAGCCTTCGGGCGCGAGCAGCTTGCCTCGGGGTGAGTGAACAGCTGATTGATTTCAATTATCACCCTTCCTAGTTAAGCCCTTCTATCTTGGCAGTATTCATATTTCAAAATAATTATCTGCAATATGGCGCCCTTAGCCTGTTCTTGGAGCTTATTTCGGTTTAATAGTACGGAAACAATTTTTCCCTTTTCGCTTGTAGATTTGCTGTTGGTGGTGCCTCTTCGCACCCTAAGAAAAGCAAAATGCGTGTCAGTACATCGCCCAGACGCGATATGAAAGGCAGACCCTGCTGTGCTCGAGGCTCACTTTAGCTTCACTCCCAAGCAACCCATAATTAGCATTAATGTAATTACATTTTCCCACTTCACACTTGCCATGCCTGCGAGAACTGGGATAAATAATCAAGTTTGTCGCAGAGATGCAGGAAATGCGATAGCAATACATTTCTTTGCCTGTCTCTTGCTCCTCAACACACTCCAAGAATGTTAACCTTTACCAACGCGCTGATGACTCAAGCTCGTTCGGCTCGTTTTGCAAACTAATTTACGTGCACGCCGAACCTCCTTTCTTGGGGAGCAAAGACCAACACAGAGAAGGCAAGAATTCACAGCACACAGCGGTTTTGTATGCAAATGGATTCTAATTTTGGTTTCGCCCTCAATTATTTAGTGCCAGAGGAGAAACATCGACACGGCGAGGGCAAGAAAATTCATTTCAGTTGGCGTATCGTGTATCGAGAAGCAAGGTGTCACAAACTGTTGACGTACGTATCGTTCCACCTAGAAGCAAAGGAATCGGTTGTTTTTTTGTGTGCACAAAGAAAGAAAGTGTGTCGATTCTTTCACTGCCGAGGGAGCATGGGAAGCGAGGGAAAATGGTTGGCAAAATGTTTGCTTTGATGTCTTCGGTGTGTAACACTTTGGTTAAATGTCTTGCCAAACAAACGCCTGTACAGTGTTTGCAAAGCAACACGGGAAGCGAAAAGATTTGCTATACCAATATTTAACCAGAATCAAGCACAAATGTTCAACATTAGCAACCTTTCTTTGGTGGTTTTCGATTGCTTTTGGCTCTCACACTTGGGGCAGAAAATAAGGAAGCTATAGCTCATCAACCAGAAACCATCTCAGCCTTTCATAAGCTTAATCAAAGTGCTGTAAAGCATAATGATTCTTCCGATGTGATTAATCGCCTACCGCAAACGAAATGCGCTCTTAAGTAAGTCAGTAGAATCACGTTCGCCTAGCTCGGTTAGGAGTAGCATTAGCACGTTCTGGCGGATAGTTTTAGCTAATTAAATTTCATTAAAACAAGAGCTTCGAAATGCGCAACGCAAAACAACAGATGGTTCGATGGTGCTATGATTGATTTTTGTGCAACTCATTTCACTGCCGGCTATTGTGAAGGAATATCTCTTGTTTTATCGAATCAGTCCACTGCGGTAAAGGCAAAGGAGTGAGTTAAAACAAGAGCTTCTTGTGTGTATACCAAAAGCTTTCTTTTACTCATCTAATGATGCAAATAATTTCAGGAAAATTAAATTATTATGGGGTCGAAGGATTAGAGAACTTGTATGATTTTATGTTTTCTTTTTTTTAAGTTTTAAGGTTTATGAAAATTAATGACTGTTTTGAAAAATCAATCAAAACCCTTTTCTACGGAATACGGCTGAGCTTATTTTGCTTTAAGAAAATCCTAACCAATCGCTGCCTCAAGCAAATTAAGTCTTTCGAAGATGTTAGTCAGAACGTCATTCAAACATTTTAAACCAAATTTCATTTGAAACATTTGAAACATTTCGAATTTGTAAATTTATTTAAAAACGTAACACTAGTTAAGTTTAAATATTTACAACACTTCGTTCCTAAAATATTTTAGTTTATTCGAGCGGTCTTTAGTAAATAGATTTTTTTTGTATTTAGCATTTAGCAATTAATATGAATTTCTTTATTTTTCACATTTTAAGATATTTAAAACTGAAGTTGAAATCTATGTTCGCTCTAAAAATTCTGTGACAATTAAGAATTGATTTTCATTTGTAAATATATGAGTAAAGAATTTATTTATAATATTGTGCTTCTTCAGTCTGTCCTAGGATATTTCCAAAGATTTCCAAACTGATCAATAATCTCTGCAGCATTCAACGACTCAATCTCCATCCGATCATGAACTTGAACTTGAACCTCGACTCATTTTTTTCCTTATCTCGTAACAGTGTCTACCAGCTCTAGTCTCAACTCGTTTCAATGCCCCCACACACACACACAAACATATCCATCCCACATCAGTGAGCAACAATTATGAAACCGACCCCCGATGCGTAACTGTAAACGTGGAGACTGTTTTCCACTATGCTATGCAAAGCACACGCTCGATCGCGTCGCCTCAAAACGTCGGTGGTGGCGATGTACGTAATCGATCACCACCGCCGAGGGGTAAGAAATAAAAAGGAGGACACTGAACGGCTTCATGTATGCAGAATATTAACAAAAAACCTCTGCTCGAGAAAACGCCCTACTCTCTCTCAGCTACACAGTCGATTGCTCGAATTGCACAGCACACAGGGTGAACGAATTCTTTCTGTTTTGCTTTCAGAATCTGTGTTTTACGTAAGAGCGTGTTGTCTGCCTGCCGGAAGTACGTCTTTTCGGTGGAAAGTGGAGGAAAATCTACGATAGGAAAATAAGTACGAGACCAGCGTGAGATGTAATTCATTCTTACCGCTAATAGAAGCTTCATGCTGAATGCGTTTTGTCTGGGCGTTTGACCGCAAAGCAGACTTCCTTTCGTTTCTCGACCTGGGGCTGTGTTTCGGGGGGGGGGGGAGGTTCGACCAGATCGAGGCGTTTATTTATTTGCCCCTAATTTATACCACCCTCGTAGCACACACACCCAAACGCTCGGACACACACGGACACACAAACACAGAACTCGCAAAATCACTGCTCTACTCTTCCCTCTGCTGCGGCCAGGGAAGATGGTACAGGAATCAATTTGCCCCACAAATTGCAGCGTTGCGTTTGCAGGAAGTTCAGGTTGGGAGTGTTTGTTTGAAAATTTTCTCGCTTTTCTTTGGGCCAAATTTATACCCCAAAAAACACACAGCTCACACACACACACACACAGGGGGCACACGCACAGACGGAACGGTGCACGGAACCACTGAGCACGCACTCTGCCTCAGCACTTTACGCGGCATATGCTTCCAGACTTGTTCGTTCGATCCAGAACTGGGGAGACTGGCTGGGGAAGATGACGCCGGGTTCGATGCTACTTCGGCGACTGCTGCAATGCGACTGTGCGTTGGGTCGGGAATGTAAGCTGGTTTTATGTTTTCTTTTCTTCCCCCCCCCCCTCTTCGGCTCCGACGAAACCCCACCGCGCTCCCTCAAACTGTAGCAAAGCGGGCGGCACAGTGCAACCGAGGCGGATGGTGAGAATGGAAAGAAAGCAAACGGCAACGATCCCCCTACTCTCCGTGGCCCGATCTTCCCCAAGCTGTACGAGATATCAAGAGCACAGCACGGTTTGCCGGCACGACGGTGGGCTAAGGTATGGGCGAAAAAAAAAAGGGAAAAAGGGAGTCTATCGAAGAGCTTCCCTCATCACACTGGTTTTCCATTGCCACGGAGCGTCCGGCAACTGGAGACGTCGTAGAACGTTTTCGCTTTTGTGTAGTGGTGAGAGCATCCGTGGTCTGGCAAGTCCGAAAGAAAAACCTGAATAAGTGTGAGCTCCCGTGGGATGATTCTTTTGGTTCGATTTCTCGAGTCCTATGGAGCACCATACGGGGGGAGAAATTGGATGTCGATAACCAGTCGCCGTACCGTACCGGAATATCTTGCTTTTCTCCTAGCCACTGCTGACAGTGGGACAGCAGGCTTTTGCAGCTCGTTAGATAATAATGTCGCACCCTCCAGCAGCATTAAAAATGATGCATTTTTATTCGTCCAGAAAAATGGCTTTGTGGAATTGACTGGCAATTAATTTGCAGCTTCCCTGGTTCTCACTAGAATTAAGCTACGCACTTCTCTAATTGGCGAACGGGAAACTGGCAGAGAAAAAGCGTTTCTCCATAAAGATATTACTTAAAGTGCAACCACTGCTGCTCCGCACAAAGAGCTAATTTTAAGAAGGGGGTAGGGAAAAGTCACTTAAACTTTTCCCAGTTGTCTTTTATATTAAGCAATAAAACAATAAAACGTTCCTGCCAATTCAGTGCGAACGAAGACACTCGGCAAAGACACTTCTGTGACCTTCCGCTGCCCACATTTCGTTGCCGAGTTTGTGTGCGAAGCACTACTTCTATCATCCATAATTCATTTTCCTTCCGCTTTGTTTCTTCTTTGCGGAATGAAAATTTTGTTTTGCTTTTACTTGATCTCTTTTTCTTTACCAATTCCCACAATTCCCATCCCGGGAGTATCCCGAGTGTCCATCTTTAGCCCGGGCACCATAACTGGCATTGACAAGGCTAGATTTATAGGAATTAGCAATCAAAAGACTTCACCGCCACGCTACAGGGAAGCGACGAACCCGATCGAGCGTGCCTGACGCTGCAACGTCGTCTTCGCACTGTTAAGAAATGGGGTCAGCGTGTGTGTCGTTGCAAGCCTCGGCACCAATGTTGCATGATATAATCCAGCAAGTGCTGTACTGACGCAGCCTGCAGGAGTCTTTACCAAACACTTTATTTATGTTTACGCTTTCCTGCTCGAAAGGACAGGATGGGATGAATTTTACGACTTGATTATCGTTCACGCACACACACAGGGTGGTACCGATCGGTAGGAAGAAGGATCGGATTAATACATTTCGCTTGCCGTTTAGTGCTTCGTCGACCTGTGCTTCCACATGCGGTGTGTCGTAAAATGGACCATTTTTGAGATTTTTGGGAGTTCATTCCTAGCAAAAAGAAGGTGAAAGAATTTGAAAAGATGTAGCGAAATGAAGCTACAAGACAACCGATTGACCACACGGATACGGATCGCTGCTATCTTTAAATTTGCAACCCAACGGATTAGATGAAGAAATGGAACCGAATAGCTCTGCTCATCTCCCGGGCGATAGTTTATTCCTTTTTTTATTATGCACTTATTTCGGTACTTGGACGGTTGGGTCGTCACCTCTTATCGACACCGAATCCCGTCCACAGCTTAGTCATCAAACCGGATTTGGAAGTGTCTGATGTGCCGAGCAGCGACGACACGATGAGCCACAGGTATGTAAATTGGGTTTGGTATATTCCATTCTAATCGTTTGTTGATGAACTTTAAAAAGCGCTTTTACAGGACTGTTCACACAAAATCGAAAGGTTTCAGGGGTTGTCCTCAAAATGTTATTGGACCGCCTGGTAAAGCTTCTACTTAGAGCGAAAAAAAACCCCGTTACATTCGTGGCTAGAAAGCACACAGCTAATAGGAGCAGTTTAATAGATGCGCTTCAATCGATCATTTGTTGGTAAGGGTGCTGTTTTAAGCAGCTTTGTCTTTACCATCTTTTCTCACTGTCTGCGTTCCCAGCGCAATCAGACGCTTTATGAATGTAATTAAATCTATCTAGATTTTTAGTGGAAGTAAAGTGAAAAGGGTAACATTTTATCTTGCACCATAATCATTTGCAGAGGCCGCGCAGACGCGGCTCCAGCGCCAAGAAATGCAAATGCGGCCGTGGAACGCACATTGCACGCAACATTTTACCACTCGCAGCACATTTTGAACCTCAGTACAGTCCAACAATTTTACACGAAAAAAAAAGAAACATGCACAAACATGCGGAATCGGGCATCAGCACCGCAACAAATGAGCGAATGCGTACGCTCATAATCCAACGGGTCTTAATGAACGTTTGTCTAGGCGCGTTGGATGCATTTCCGCCGCCGGCAGGGCACCAGGGTTGGTGTGGAAATTCTATCCACCTTTCCTGCCCATTACTAGCCGTGTTCACACATCAAACAAAACGGTTCTACCGGCCAGACGGGCCCGACCGCGGGGGCAAAAGGGCATTTAGTTGCGGAGCATTAATAAAAAAAAGAAGGAAAGGTTCGTCGTTTGCTTAATGTCCGACGGGCAGACGAAGGCATCATTGAACCCGCTAACTCTAACCTAACTTTTGAACCCGAAAGGGGCGTCATTTTCCCATAATTAAATAATGCTTCATGCCATCACCAGAATTGGTGGCGCTTAGTAGTGCATGGGTAGACATCTTTGCTTCATTCCATTAAAAAAGGGAACTAAGCGACCGCTCATCGCTTCATCGCTTCATTATGGGAGGCCATTAGTATTAGCTCCGGGCAAAAGTGGCCCGAAAAGCATGCCGCCCTGTGCTACTGTTATCGATTCCAAAGACCGTATCACGTTTCTTCTCTCCAGCTTTATCAGTGAGGTTGAGACACTCAACGCACTATGAGACACTTTGCGATATCAAACCATTTCCTCCCGAAAACTCTTTGCCTTTCCCGAAATTTTAACGATCTTTGCCTTTTTGCCTGCAATAAAACTAACATTTTAAGGTTTGCTTATCACTTTCCTCGGTAGAGAAAAAGGTTGCGCTCCAGAAAGAAATGTATGCAAAATTATTCACCTAAGCTCGAGCTAGAGAATCGGGCACAAACGTGCGTAAATCATTCAATCCCATTTCACTCAACGTTAACTCTACCCGGAATCCACCGGCCCCGGGAGGAATCTCGACAGAATCTCCCACAGCACACGTCCGGGCAGCAAGATGAATCGATCGGGGTGATTGCCTTGATGGTGATTTAATTTAGCGCATCTCTTGTGTGTAGGGGGGAGAGGGGGAAGCAAAACGTAAGAGAGAATAGAAAAATCAAACGACGTTCTGCTTGACACACAAAACTTTACCCCGCTTTCGGTCAAGATTCGGTGCCACAACCTCGTTATGTGCCAGATCGTCATATAAACATAAAACTGGCCGACTGGTGCTGGAAGCAAACCTCTCCGGAATGGATCACACGCAGCGCCACAGACAGAGCAGGCAGGCTACGCAGACCGACAGGATGGTGATCGCGCGAAATTGAAATGCTAATCGTTTGACGGTGATCCATCCCAGTCCCGAGACTCGCCGCGGAGAAAGTAGAAGGCAAAAGTGTGCAATCAATTATCGTTAAACTTTTTTTGCAGGGGTTTTCTTGGAGGAGTGTAGTGGGAGGGGGGGGAGGTGGTTTTTTATCTGTCACCGGGAGAATTAAATTGTTAGCATCGATCAAGCGTACCCCGTTTGATGTTTGCTTCGTATTTTATGGGAAAATAATTTCATAATTTGTCTATTTGTGCTTTTGTTTTGCGCTGAGCTGAATGATCGCTTCGTTCCAACTCAATTTATCTCAGACGTTTCTTTCTTTTGTCTTATATATATTTAAGAACTTATGTAGGAGATATTGAAAATTCTCTCTGACTAACGTTACAAATTTACACAATAAATAGAACGTGTAATCAATGAAGTATCCTAAAAGGGTGAGACCCTTTTATAAGTAGTTCAAACCTCCATTTTTCTCATTGGAACCAAATTTTTAAGCTTTTCACAAAATGGTGCCAGCAAAAACGGCTTTACTCTTTCTTATAAGCATGAAAAGTAAATTAGAATATATTTTACTATTGCTGCTAGCTTAAAAATTAATAAAAGCAGGTTTATTTTATATTCTATGAGCTCACACTAACAAGCGCGCACAAGACCGTTGATTGACAAATGTGAAATAATCTATGGCTGGTGAAAGCTCCTGTCGTCTTAAAATAGCTTTAAATTTATTACGGCGCCGCAAGCTATTCAACTTTAGCTGGTATTATAAATCTAATACAATTGTGTCAAATCAGCACAATCTTCCATGATCTTTAATGTGTGTCACTGTCTTTTGTTTAAACATAAGGTTTGTTTTAATTAAGCGATAGAATTCAAATGTTATATGGAAAAGCATTTTAAAGTTCTGCCAGACTTTTTAGAAATACTGGAGTGCAACTTTTGTTTTCCATTCATTTGCTGTGGTTCAATGCATGTTTTACCTTTTTGTAGTATGTGCAGTTTAAGAACACTTTTCTAACAAGTTCTATAAAAGTTTCACTGTACGGGGGTAAAAATAAGTAAAAAATTATTTATACTCTGATTTTCTTGCACATTGCAACATTTTTTTAAGATGGTTGAGCGACATTATTCGCATTTGAATAATTAATGCAGCACAAACCGTAGGGCTAAGGCCAACTGTTCAGTTTTGTAAACCATCCAATCAGAGAGCTTGTTAAGCATGATGAATAACGTGGCATAAATGGAGAAAATGATAAAATTATAAAATAAGCAGTCTGACAAAGAAATACAAAGTTAAACAGAAAATATGGCTGAGGAACACTAAGCGGCTTTTTTTCAAATTTAGTATTTAATTTGTTGTACTTTACAAAGCATTTGCTTTTATTAAAATTGTGAACGATGCAATAAACAATATACAAACTTTATTAAACTACTTCTAAACCAATTACTTCAGCATTTGTGTTCTTAATCTAAACATAGTATTTTAGGCTTTTAGTTAAAATTCATAAAACAGTGCAAACATTATTATTCTAGCTTAGAACATCAGAATATATGCAAACTGTAAAATACGAAAGACTTTCTACCATCCCGAGACCGTACAGGGTCAGGGTGCGTGGCGGCAATCCCGCCACCAGCGCGGTTGGGAAATTGGAGCGATTACAACATCTTACATGCCGCTAATTTCCCATCACGGCGCTAAACTAAAAACCTCGATAGAAGGAAAAGAAAAGATAAAAGACCAGATCCTCCGCTAAGAAGCACCCTACCGTTCACAGCAAGGAAAAACAGCCACAGCAAACAAAACAACAACAAAAAAACAGCAAGATCACTCCGCCATAACCTATTGTTCTAGTTGGGGCTGGCTCGGGCTGGGTTTAAAATTTACCGATTAATTATGGCAATAAATCGCTTTCTTTATCGTGTATCTGACGCACCACGCGGCCATAAGGCGAGGCGGTTTGCAACAACAAGACACAAGCGGTGGAATAAAGCGCCGGGGAGGAAAAACAAACTGTTAGCATTGAACCATTTCCACGGCAATTTCTTGTTTATTAAAGCATCGCAGTCTCGTATCGAAGTCAGCCGGGCACGCACGATCGCACGCACGCAACCGTTGCAGAAAACAATTGCAAAACGGGAAAACCCGATACCTATCACAAAACCGATCGACCCCGAACTGGAGAGAAGGAAGGCACGCAGGGTGGGTATGATCGTGCGGGATCGTGCGGCTTAGATGGGTGGAGCATCCAAGGGTGGCTTCCGGCGCTATACCATAAACAAACATAACAGAACTTTAACTACACGTCAACACCGGGCGAGACAGGTCTCGGTGCGCGCCCCTCCCGCACCGGCTGAAGATGACGCCTTTCTTTTGCTGCGGCACATGCCCAATTGGGCTGCACAAAGGGGAAATGGATACCGTTGCGATGGGAATCGTTTGGGAGATGAAGATGACGACGACAGCGAGACTCATCAACCCATCGTTATCGGGGTAGCAGTGAGCGTTCTGCTTGCTGCAGGCTTCTGATCATTTCAACCGAGAGGAAGAATCGGAAACCAGCTACATCATTGAACGGTTGTCGCGCTTGATTGGATTGAAAGCGCACCACAGAAGAATGATGGCCTCCGTAAAAGTGTACAGAAAAAGAGACAAACTTGAGGTCGAGAAAAAGAAATGCTTGGAAGAATGGAAATGGAAGCAGTGTCTGTGATTTTATCCGGTTTGATTATTTAATCAGCGGGCTAATTAAGGAGTTGAGTGATTAGGTGTGCAAGGAATGATTTAAGTTATCAGTTAAATTAAATATTATCGTTTGAAGTTAACATTGGTGGCGACATTATGTGATTGATATCGATCATTTTTCAAAGTAACGCTGAAAGAACCGGGGGATGTCATGTCCTGTTTTTTGAATTTCGTACTTTTATATTTCTTGCATATTAAATTATTAAGCATGGGTATTTCAATCGTTCTGTTTTTTCAAATTTAACATATAAAACAATTTGAAGAACACATGTTCTTTCAGACTACACAGGGTCAACGACCTGCTGCTAATAACACATTTTCTGAACTCCCTTTGAGACGTTCAACTGACAAAACGGACCAAAACGAAAACATAACTTGACGCACAACAAACATCAAATCTACTGTTTTTGACCCAATTAATAGGACTATTCTTTTTCTTCTTCATTCCACACTGAATATCAAAAAGGTTCTATTAAAATCCAGGTGTACGGCGTTAAAGAATGGAACCAAAAAACATTCTACGTTCTATCTTATACTTCAAAGTTCTATTTGATTGCAACAAACTAATTTCCATACATTTGAACGGTTGCTTCAAACTTCATGAATTCTTTAATCCCGTTAACTCGAAAGGGAAAACAGACTGCAAATTGACCAATTTTTCTGTCCCCCTCGACACCTCATAAATCAGCTTAATTAAGACGATAGACAGGACAATCTATAACCTGTCTCCAGTTTTCAACGTCAGCGAGAGTTTGTATAAAACTGTTACAGTGCTGCTGCTTAAATTGTCACGGAATGTTAACCAGTGATCAGAAAACGGTGACACTTCTCGTTCGCCACAATCGAGCATTGTTTCAAATTGCTAAAATTTTCATAAAGTCTAGATTTAAGAATCATTAAAGACAATAAAAAAAAAGGATTAAATAACTCTTGCATTAATAAAGTTAGTCTATACAACCGTTTAATATTGTTCATATTACTGATAATGTTTTACTTTAAAGAAAATAATACAATAACAAGCTCCTGCCAACGGCATATCATCTATAAAAATTGTTTTATTTTCTGGAAAAAATTTCTAAATATAATAATTCATATGCTCTAGTTTGATATTCGTCTTTTAAATAACTTTTACTTATCCTGAATGTTGTAATTCTGGTTGCCCTTCATTAAATGATAGGTATTGTTAGTGAATAGTTTGACTATTACTGTGCGGTAGAGTCAATTGCGTAAAGTCGTAGTTCTAGAGACAGTTTGTCCTTGTCATCAGTGTTCAGTAAACTACAAAACAGATTTGATTGGTTTCAAAAAACTTCCCAATTTTTTTTTTTTTTTTTTGCATTGGTTATTGCAAAGCTCTACAACTCTAGAACCTTTGTTTTTATTACTGCTGCTGTATTGCTGAATTCCGTTCCTTACTTATTTTAATTATTTTTTTTTGCATGTGTTTTAAATTATTCAAACAATTTAACGCCAATAACTGGATGGTTCAACTTGTATAAGGCCCTCATTGATCAACACAAATTTAAATTCACATAAAAAATCACATAAAGTGGAACATTCTTAAAGCTTACACGCCCACAGGCAACCCAATTTCGCCCCAACGGCCCAATCCTGTAAGTAGCGGCCGTTTGTTTTGTTTGATGCCCCATCCCGCGTCCCCTCTGCTCCCCTATCAACTCACTCGCTAGCGCTAGAAATTGCGCACGCGCTTCGCTTACCCAAAATGTGCCAAATCTGCCCGCATTACGCGTGGGCTAACGTGCAGCATTCAGAACGTTCGCTCAAACAGCCCGGCTTTAATTGCAAATTTAGATCGAAAAGCCTGTGTGCGCTCCGTTCCCGAGGCTTACTTCTTAATTTTGGGCGCAAAACCTGGAAGAGGGTAAGTAAGAGGGGTAAATAGAGGGAGAAACAGGGGGTGGTGTGGGAGAGATGGTGTAAGTAATTGTTATTTTTTTTGCCCATTTTTTTCGTACTCCTCTAGTACGGCGGCACACAGATCGGATAATGGATCGCCAAATGGGTTTTAACTTCTGGACCGCAAAAAGAAGAAAAAAAAAACGGCCGCAACAACCGCTGCCGGTATGCAAACCTATAGATCGACTTTAAACTAGGCTAAGGCTTTTGTGCGTACTTACTGCCGCGAGGGTACTGGGTAAATTCCGCTTCTGAGGGGGAAGTAATAACAAAAAAAAAACATACACAGTTAGCGGCTGAGAATTGAACGGTGGCAGGCAGTAAAGTGTAGAGTGGCATAAAAAGGTCAGCCCCGCAATAGAACGGCTTTCTCGGGTCCAGGTTTGGCCGAACATTTACCTCGAAGCTTTCCCAAGTTCCTCGATAGCGCTGGCATAAAGTCAAGATGACTAACTGATCTCCCGCCCCAAACTCCAGTATTCCAATCGAGGAATCATAAAGAAATAAACTTAAAATTTACCACATAAAAACTAAATCTGATCAGCTGTTTCAACTTTCCATGCGATGAAAATCGCGAACGCAAATTTTGCTACGGCGGAACGAAACAAACAGCCCACCGGTTTGGCTAAAAAAGGTTCGTTCTTCTTAGTCATCGTTTCCACCTTTATCACGCTCCCATGCAGCCAAGGAGTGATGAGTGAACGAGTTCCAGCTTCCCTACTGCTTCTGCCCCCGGGGCGAGAAAACCTTCGCTGACGCATCTTCAAACACTAACGACATGCTTTCGGCGGAAGGTGAAAACCAGGTGCCATAGCGTTTAATGGGTCAATGCTTCACTCGATCCATGTCCGAAAAAAAGCGGGCCCAGAATGTGTGTTAGCGAAACGCCGAACCACACATTCTCAGCCTCTTCACATTCACGCTTGCGGGAGGTCAATGGTGGTGTTAAAGGTAATGCTTCTTAACCTCCGTTTCTGCCGTTCGGTTCAAACGATCGGTGAATCAATTATCGGCCAACATCGCCCCAACGGCCGGCCAAAGACAAACGAGGCCAACGAGCAGATCGTGATCGGATGGGAGAAAAGCTCATCCAAAAAGCCCGCTTCACCCCAGTGCCCATCCCGACCGCGCAAGCAGATCGCAACGTATAACCGCTCACACACGCGCTTGTTGGCGATAGAACATAAAGGGTGATAGAAAAAGAGACGTACTAGAACCCCTTCAAAAGGAGGAAGCATTTTAAATGAGAGTGAAACAAAAATCCCCATACAAACATCGAAAGACTTCAACGCCCGACTAGGCGACGAACGTGATGGAATTAATTTTGCATATTTAAGAAAAAAAACTGTCACCAGGTGTCTTTTTACCGTCCCGTTGTTTTGCTTTTAGATGGAATGAAAATAATACGACTTAATATTTGATAAACCACATCAGGAACAAAAATAACACTCAAACACTCGCCAAAGCGAGCATCTGGCAGAACGCACCGTAATCTAAAACCCGCACACTAGGAGGAAGAACGTTTTGGGGCGTTAAATTTATGCACAAATGAACGAAGCGATTGATAGAAAGCTTTAGATTAGAATCCGTTCACCCTATGGCAACGTTTAGCATGTTACATTTGATTGCACGGCTGTTTACAGTTCCCGGTGGCCAAGCAGTATCTTGGATTTTACCAAAAACGGCTCGAAGGCGCTTTAACAGTGATTTCTGCGCGCATAAGAGTGAGAAAAATGGGGCAGTGACTAACACATTCTGCAATCTTAAAGCCTTTTTCACCGCCCTATATTACTAGGCCTTCTGTTACCGGTAAGCGATCTAGAACATGCGGTACAAGCTGCTGATGGTGATGAAGTCTTTTAATCGGCAACTTCACGGTACGATAGGCGATGCAAACAGAACCAGCGGCCAGTGGTCGGTTTGACGGAAGTCACTGGAGTTTGGGCGTATCTTTATGGTGACCACCGAAGTGCTGGTTGCATATGGCTTTTTCATCGTTAAAGTGAGAGGAAAAGCAGCTAATAATTTCACTCTTATAGCTCTATCTTCTACTTCCTTCCCTCTTTTTTCGCTGCCCTAGCCCGATCTTGGCAATAAAAATAGACACCTTGAATGCATTATACAAAAATAATAAAGCGATTCCGACTGCAGCCGAAATCAGGTCGATTATGCTTCTGCTCAGCATTTTATGATGCCAATAAATGAATTACAGTCATAAATACGGGAGGGGTGGGGGGGGAGGTATGCCGCCGACTAGACGACGATCGCTTGTTTTGACACTGCTTTTCTAAATTCTACAAATTATGAGCACCATAACCGTCACCCCTTATTAGGAATGGTATACTAAAAGAAGATGCATTTACAAAATTCAGCCGTACCCAGCTACATTCCCATGGCGGGACCGCCCTTGGACGTTTTGAATTGCTCGAGCTCGGCCCTCGCCCAGAACGATTTCCACCCACCGTATAGCTTCATCCCGTAGCTCCAATTGACACCCAAGTGCGATGAGTGGAGGACCGTTTCAGGCTACCGTTAGCTATCGGGACTTTCGGATGCAGCGAAGCAAGCCCTTTCCTGCGTCTAGCCGTTCGCGATCGCCGATCGTTCGAATTTGTCAACGCAAACCAGACGGGAAAGAAGCCACCCATTAAGCCGATTATCAAACGCTGCGTTGATACCGAGCGGATAGCCAATGACCTACTATTCGGGCCATGCCGGGCCAAATCACCGGCGGATGCTTACGGAAATACACATCTTCCTTCCCCATCGAGCTTCTTAGCTCATCTCATTGTGCTGGGGGAATTCCCTTCCTTCCTCGCGGTTGCGCGATCGAGAAAGCGAGTTGAGTTTTGGCCGTGTGCGGCAGGCTTCCGCTTATGGTTCGAGCAGCTCCAACTTGACCTCAAAACGCGTGTGTGACGGGTTACAGTGTCCGCTCGGATAAGAGATCACCCTTTTTTTTTTGCTGAAGAACCGAACCACAAACCTCGGTGACCAATACGCGTGCGACAGATTAAGATAAAGCGTCATACGCGTACGGCCAGGTGTACACAGCATTTGGCGGTAAAGAAAATCTAGCAAATATAGGTAACTTTTGCTCCACGCCTGACACAACTGTTGTCGACATTCCTAAGCTACTTAGGAGTTTCACTATGGCTATGATTGATTGGTGTATCCGTAGTCCATTCGGGAATTGAACCAGTAACCCATTTTGGTTCTAGTGTTCCAATTTTGCAGGTGAAGGAGTTTGAGCCATTGTTATAATTTGGTCTTAAAGCAATTAATTTTAAAGATTTTGAAGTTCTTCCTACTCTACAGTCATAAATAGTGTATCATTGATGATTTGTGAAACTAAAACGTTGGAGCACGTCAAATATGATTGTTTAAAATGTTTTCTATTTGTAGAGAATTTCTAGTCTAGAAGAGAGCCTTTAGGTAAACGGCCAGGCCACATTACTACTGTAAAAACTGATATAAATCAATGTTTATTATGTGTGTTATAACTTATTATGTGTTTATTGTGTGTTATAACTTATTATGTGTCATTTAATTACTATTATAATTTTTAAACTAAAATCTTCTTATAGGTCATAGAAAAAAAAAATTTAACACTAAACATTGAACCACATAGTTTTGTCAGTTTTTATTCAAATAATTTAGGATGAGCTTTTAACTAACGAACGGAATTGAAAGAAATAATTTCTTCCCAAACTGACAAAAACTCCAAAACAACACGTCAGAAAAATCCTTTAATTGAAATGTTTGAACTTTCTGATGTAATGTACACTAAATTACTGTCTTGATTGAGACAGTTCGAAACAAATTAAATCTACATCATAGAACATATACTGCAAAATCGTTGGGATACCTAATTGCGACGTTTCGCACCATTCATCCATTATCTCAAGTTTGCAGAGGTTAAATAAGGCTACAGCAACCGTTCGTAACATCTTCTCCAAACACCTTCGATTGTCGCTCTCGGCCATCAGTCGTTCATAATCAACCCTCCGTAACGATGGCTTTGTGTGGTTACCTTTTCTTTTCGTTCTTCCACTCTCTTGCCACTAGTGCCACCACCGCCATCATCGCGATCGCACCACTAGTGCCACCACCGCCATCATCGCGATCGCACCCTTGCACTTGACCCACACGACTCACTGCACACCTCTCGTTCTATTTTCCTTACTCTCAGCTCCACCGAAAGAAAAACACACACACACACACACGAAATTGCAAACAAACTACAGTTACGCAATCGCGGAAAAGGTCAGGGCTTGTTCGTTACGGCCATTTTTAATGCTGCCCAACGGTCGGCTATTGTGCGCCGGACGGCAGACTCGTGCAGCCAATATCCTCCCCCGTCGATCAACCCAACCGGTCGATGAAGCTGTGCCACGGCCAATTTTCATCGCCATTTTTGCTTTTGAGTCTTTTCGATGCACCTAATCGATGCTATTTTTCTCCTCCCCTGTCAAGCACGATTTGTTTCCTTCCTTCCCTCGCTCCCACCCAACATTGCCCGGATCGTTCTCATTGTGTGACCGGTGTGACCGATGTGGAAAATGCGTACCGTGCAGCAATGAATTGGATCGCAAAACAGAGCGTGGGAGGGCCGAGGGAGGGTTGTTTAATCATCTGCACCCAACATGATTCGCTTCTGTCAACACGCCAAACGGCCGATGGAATACTGACCAGAGAAGAGCAAGAAAGAAGAGGTCCATGACGACCCGGATGTGGCCAGGAATCGAAAGACTAAATTAATCAACCTCACCGCACAATCAAACTGGCCCAACTGTGTGCTGTTAAACGATTTTGACAGGCTTGAGACAGCGGCCAGAACTGGGTCCCGCACGTTTTCAGCTACTAGCTGGAATGGAAGGAATGACACTGCGGCAGCCGCCCATCAAAGTCCCCCGGTGGCGTCTGTACATGTGTATGCAAATCGCGTGCTTCCTCCCGCAGAACGTTTTGCTGTCCGCTGTTGCTAAATCATTTCGTTTTTGTGCTTCCCGCTGGTAGGGAGGGACCGGAATTGGTCGTGTTTCGCGGTGAGTAGGTCAACTTTTGTGGGTTAAGACTCGTTAATTAATCATCGATTTGCTGTGCGACCATAGGTTGCCCGCCTGTGGAGAGAAAAGGTACTGAAAATGGTTTGCTATGCACTGGTTTTGGTAATAAAACACTGCTTATTGCCTCCCAAATGTATCTTTCTCTGATTTATTTCTTTTATGTTGTGTTTTTATCATCTTATTTGCATGTTCTTAGTTACTTGCTTTAGTTTTGAATTATAGTTTCTTGTTTATTATCGGTAAATGGACTATTTTCATTTATTTTCGTTTCTTTTCATTTTACAAACACTTAGTAAGACCAATCTTTTTTGTTTCTTCTTTTTTCACTTTCAAATGTTTAAACAGATCTTTAATGTACAAAGCATTAAAGTTGTAAGTATAAAGTAAAAAAAATGTATAAAGTTTTAAACCAATATGTGAACTTTCTAAATAGCAACTAAGTTAATTGAAATCAAAACAATTAGCGCTTGAGTCTTTGCCTGGCGGTACTTATTGACAAAAGCGCTTAGTTTAGCAAGAGTAATTGAATACGGCAAGATTCCAACAGTAGAATGTTTTTAAGTAGAACTGACTGGCGGTTGAAAAAAGTCAGTTTTGAGCAAAGTGTGTGAAATTTCTTGTTATCTTACTCACTGACACTTTGATAATTAGATACTGACGCCAAGAAGGAACGGTTTGACGCAGTTTTCAGCCGTCTGATGGTAGAATCCTTCAACGCACTGACAAACCTTTAATATTCGAACCACCATGGCAGACGAATATCAAAAAGGGTGTAGGACAAAGCTCAAGCTAAAAAGTGACTCTAAAAGCGAGATTAAAAAAGAAATCTTCTTCCAGCGAAACCACCAAGAACACAGAAACAATCGCGTGAGCAATACTTGGACAGAGTGCATACATCTCACAGGCAGCGGGTGGAGCGGTTCAATCACAAGCTGGAACAACTGACAGAACATTTCGACGTACCGAACATTTCGTGGACTAAATGACCCGCAGGGAGTGCTCCAATTCTCTTGGGAGATTTTTGAACGCCCTACGAAAGTAACGTAAGCTACACGGGTGGCAAGAACTCGGTATGGAAAGACCACTTGAAACACACTTCTTGAAGCGTGGTTCGCCATGTTTGAAGTGCTGTCACTGTCCGTAGAAACGTGATACCACGTCATCCTCCTCCCAACCGGTCAAAGTACATGCAAACATGCACAGGAAAAGGAAACCAAAAATCTGCAAATATATGATTGACTGACGGGAAAGTTGAAAGGTTCCGCTAGCCGCCTAGACATGTGTGTTGTGATCTGTGGTTTGCTAATCCAGTTCACGATCCAAGTCTTCTGGTCAGTTCTGGTGGATAGTGTGCAGTTTTGTCTTTATCGATTGGGAAAGCTACCACTTTTTTCTACACTTCCTTGTGTGCCCAATCGGGGGAGCCCTTTCGTCGAATTTACGAGGTCAATCCGTTCGCTCAATCCGTTCCGTTGACCTTCACCGCTACAAAATGGGACACATCGACACCAAGTGATTATGTCGATTTTATTCATCCGCAACCATGTGTCTGTTCCCCTTTTTCTTTTGAGCAGTAATTATGCTGCTTGTTGTGGCTGGCACCGATTCCAGCACCAGCGAACACCACTGGGGAAAACCTCTCACACCTTACGTCGCTATATCCTGCCCGGTCCGCAATTATGCTTTCACTCTTAGCACTATCTTGTGGCATCGGCTTCTCTAGCGAAAAGGGACGCATCCCGTCCATTCCGACGAATATGAACAATATGATCGATAGCATCAATTGAATGGGGCTTCTGACAGGAAATTATTTGTACAATCGGAAACAAGACAAGGGATCACATTACACCGCGCATTATGCTGCGCCTGCCCACCGCCAAATCGTCCCCGTTTCGTTGCGCCAACTCGGAACTGCTTGACCCCGTTCGGGCGAGTCATCTTCCCGCTCCAAAACCCCCCAGCGCGTGGTGAATTATCCACCCGCCAGCGCGGGGCAGGTTTACGATCGTTATTACCTTGTTTTATTTTCCCATGTTCCTGGTTTTATTCAGGTGAATGGATCGCGACACCGAAATAGATCGAAACGCAGCGTGGTTGTTCACAAATTTGGGGATTTATTGGTAAACTTCATATCGGCGGGGTATGATCAGTGCTGCTTCCAAAACGAGCAAAGCAGACGATTCCGAACGGCGTGCGTTGGAGTGCGTTGACTTTCGGTGTCCAAAAAACTCCGTGCGTTGCCCCAGAATTGGCCCATCCACGACCGTTGGCGGTCGAAGATAATCAAGAACAGGGCTGGATTGGATGAGAAATTCTACGAAAAATTTGTTACAGACTCTTAATCCTCCTACATGTATCTTCGGACACCGTCGGATGGCAGGCTGTTTGCTGTTTGGTGTGATCCGGTCATGCCGAAAGGAGAAACGAACACATTTTCTTACGAACTAAGGTAAGCTGCTTTCGTCTCCCATGTTTGGTGCTTCATCATGTTGCGCTTCTACAAAGTGAAAGATGTAACAGTACAAGAGCGTCAGCTCAACATGATTGCACTTTAAGATCCTCATCCAATCAGCATCCAGAACGCGAGCTTTCTTCTCGTTCTTCGCGATGCAATCAAATCGCTTAATGAAACAATTCCTTATAAGTCTTCCCTACAGAAGATGCGCCACCGCCAGCCTGGTGAGCAGTGTGTGGATGGAAGCGTAAATGAAGCGCAACACTAATTGCGCGCACACGTTTCTGCATAACCTGAAGCGATACTTTCTAAAAGTGGCCAAGTCTGGAGTCGAGAGGAAGCTGGTGTGATGTAATTTTTCACCCAATTTCTCTTCCACGGACGAGGTGTTGCACGGAGCATTAACCTTACCAAGCCTATCGTTTCAGGGTCGAGGAGAACGGTTGGCGGAACACTGTTGCACAATTTGCACTTGTACTTAACGTATGTGTTTTTTTTTTGCAACAAGTGCTTCAAATTGTATCAAGTCTATTGAAATTAGCTTAAATACGGTAATGATTTTAATTAGAGCTGGAGGCGTTAGTGGGAGGGAAGAGTTTTGTATTGGCTCACGGGGTAAATTAGCCAAATCGGTATATTTTTCGGTCGAGCTGATTAGGCAAACAAGATAACAACTGCACACTCATTTACTGCTCGGTGCGTAGAGGGTATCGCGGTTGTGCCGTAGTTTGGTATGTATAATGTAATTATTTTTTTCTCGCTACATGTTCAATCAAATGCACTAACTGTACTTGAATGCGAGACCCAACGAATGAAACACAAACCGCCGTCGATCAAAATTGAAATTTTGGCAATTGCTTGAAGATCGTCGTTATTACAACAGATTCATATGACGATAAGGATGACGATGAATATGTTGCCTCCTGGCGGTAAAGGATTGAAACAGCTATACATTAATTTACCAGTCAATAAGGATAAAATAAAATCACACCATTTATGTGAATTGGCCTCCATCAATTTAAAATAACTAAATAAAAAATTTTAATTGTCGAGGTTATGATGATTTTCTTTGTTTTTTTTTTTTAAAGAAATTTTCCTTTACAAAAATGTATTGATCAATAAGCAAATTGCGTTTATAGCATTATTGTTGTCCAAGGACGGATTTGAATGTTTTAAAAGCTTTTAATGCTATAATTGCATGTACATTCATCTTCTTAGGTGGCAGGTCTTAGGTCTTCTCAGGTGGCATTGCATGTACATAAGAACGTCGATTATCCGGGGCGCAGATTAACTGGGAGATGGATTAACCGTGACTCAAAAAATTGACAGCTCTAGAAGAAAAATGCTCATTACCATATGGATGGTCAAGTTAAGACAAGTTAAGACAAGAATCACTCCTTAGCGTTAAAGCAAAAAAACGATTGTTATATGGTTAAATAAGCGATTTATGACCCTTCCTTAGTTTAACAACATATTACAGAATTTATAATTAACTTATACCCATAAAATCTATGCTAGGATTACAAATACAGTAAAGCACCGTTTATCCGGGAACGTTTTATCCGGCTGTCTTATTATCCGTGCACTTTAGAAATGACAGCATGACCATGTTTATATTGGATGGTTGGACTGAAAAGGAAGGTATGAAAACTTTGCCTGAAAGTCATTTTTATTTTGTAATTTTTTAGCGCATATTACAGAGTTTGAAAAACACTTTGAAGGCGATATATAATAAACACTAATATTATATGAGAATGCAATGTATTTAAAATAAAAAAAAGAATCATTAGCACATTTTGATCATTGTTAAGCATTGTGTTCCTTGTACATTGCCAAATGGTCTAGCCTGAACATTAAATATAGAGGTAACCACTGTCAGAATGTTACTTTTTTATTTGAACCCACCTGGGTTTTCTGAATGAATTGAACATCCTGCTGAATTGAATAATTTGTGAAGAATAACTTAAACAACTTAATAATACTGTCTTCTGTTATGTTAAATAAAACTCGAATCATTCAACTATACATTAAAAACTCATATATGTTAACACCATCGTTCGTTGACCGTTTATCCGTGTTGTCAGAGTATACGGTCACGGTCATGTCCCGATGAGCCCGGATAAACGGCACCCCACTGTATAAACTTTTATTTTAAATCGATTCGATTATCCGTGCAAATCGATTATCCGGCATGTGGTTCCGATCGCCCCGGATAATCGACGTTCTACTGTAGTACTTTATATCTACGATGTATGAAAAGTCACAATAACATTGGAACATCTAATTCAAAAATATGATAAATTGTACGGTAAGACTAACTTATGGTTTGCCGTTACTACCGAATAAAAAAAAACTTATGGTTTGTAATCCATCATTGATGATTACTCCTCAAGCCATCTGCATCAGGTATCATTCCCTCATCAGTGTCAAAGTTTGAAATTAGCATTGTTCTACAAGTTGTTTTTGAATAATTACATTATTTAACAAAAAGTGTTCATGAGGGATATTTTTGACATTTTTCTTGTGAAACATTGTTGCAGGGTGAATTTAATTAGCCTATACTTGAACGCACATCACAGCCCTCGCTAAGTGTTTTCTTCTACTTTTCCCGGATGATACACGCCAGATAACCGTACCCGAACGCATTTCCTTTCTACCGAAACAATAACTGTTGCCCCATCCCTACCCCAGTGCCTTTCCGAACCAGTTAGATAAAGCGATCATTCCAAGCAATGATCAATACACTTACAATAGCTCCCCCCCCCCTCCAAAGTGCATCAAGCATCGCTTAATCCAGCAACATCCCGCTATCAGCCCATTGCTTTCACTAGGCAAATCCGCTCTAGAAGCAACAACTAAAATCAGCATTTCGAGCAAGAAAGCAACAAGAACACACCGACCGCAACCGTTCTACGCACAATTTAGCCGTTTGATTGCAGATCGGTAACTTCGACGCCCAGCGCGAGGTGCTTTTTCCTCGGAAAGGATGATTACCGCCGGAAGAGAGAGAGGTGAGGGAGGGAGGGAGGGAAAGAACGAGAGGTAAATTATAGCACTCGAGATGTAAATTACAACCCCGCCCGGTAGCTCGCCGGGAGTAACAGCAATCGCGTGTGGCTCGTTTCCTTATGCTGGCACTTCCCTTCCGGTTGGTTTAAGAACACCCGGCAAGCCCGAAGCCTTAGTACGATCAACCTTGCTGGGCATGCTGATCACACGTTCCTTCCATCGTACAAATTGGTTCGCGATCGGGCACGGACCAGCAGGACCAGCGGGCCGGGCATTCTTGCAGAAATGTTGCGAAAAAAAAAGCGAGCGAGTGAACTACAAATAAAACGGCCATTGACGTAACGTAACGTTCGGATACTCAATCGCACGAGCAATAGATGTTACCTGTGCCATTAACGGCTCCTGAATAATGTGTGTATGTGCATCTGTAGGGTTTTGTTTGGCTCTCTCCCTCTCTGCATAAGCTAATGCAGCATTTGTGTTCAAGTTCATTTTTTTCCGCACGAAACCTTCAGTGCCGTTCGTTCTTACTTTTCCCGGCTTTTCACACCTAACTGTGCTGTGATGATGGAACAGATAGTATATGGCTGTACATGCCATGGCTTATTCCTTTCCATCCGCTTTGCTTCCGGCCACCAAGCGTACCTTTATCAATGGCAGTGGAAGTGTAAATGAAGGCTTCATAAATTTCGCTTTTTCTGTTAGTAATTTAATTACCTTTTCAATTACCTGCAGCCTCCGTTCGTCTTTACCGTCGCGAATAATTGTTTATTTCTGATCTGTATCGCTTGTTTGTAGTATTTTTTCTGTTCTTTGGTTCCACACCGCCATTTGCTGTGAACTGATGTTTATCGAAGCGAAACGGTTCCATTGTTTTACAATCGTAAAATATTGTGAACGGTTATCTGATTTCATTTTTTTTGTTTCATCCCAGTTGATCTTTGTTTTTTCTTGATTAACTGTTTTATTTATTACTATTTTTGAATTCGGAAATTTTTGTAGATTCTTTACATTTTTTAAGAATATTTGAAAAGGAAAGTGTATTACTTTTATGTGCTTATTATTCTTCCGCATTGTTTCCTACAGAAATACCTTTCTTCTTTTTTAACTTTCACAAAGAAAATATCTGATTTTCTTCACCTTTCTGAATTATAATTTGCTTTCCTTACATTATAAATTTGTTCCTATGTTTTTTTTTTGTTTTTTTTTGCTACTAGTTCTCACTTAGTTTGATGTTATTAAATGTTTATAATAAAATTTATGCACAAAAAATGTATTGTTAATTAGAAATTTAATTTTCTGATTTACATTTGTAACTCTTTTCAAATCTATTTAATTTTTCATCTTTGATCGCTTAATCTTTCTTCTAATTCGTTGAAGTTTTATTTAAGTTTTTTGTATTGTTGCCTTTGGTTTGTGAGTGTTCAGCATGGATTAAAATTTAACTTGATTTTCTATAACTTGATTTGTAAATTTATGTTTCTATAAACTCTTAATCTACTTCTTGCTTGAATTTCTCTATCTTATTTGTTTTTTAAAAAGCATTATATATCTTATTTGTTTTTGTTCGTATCTAGTTTTTGGCACCTAAAGCATGCTAATATATATCCCCATTTATCAACTCAGGAAATGTTTGCACTATGTGGAAACTGCAGCACAAAGACACAAAACTATAACACCACGGCCCCCCGAAAAAAAGCCCCACGCCGTGCATACTTATGAACAGGAAAGAAAGCCGTGCCGCGAGCTCCGAGCTCGTTGTATCGCGTTATCAGAATATCAATATGGAACCCAGGATGTGAAATAAGGTTACGCGGTCGACTCCAACAGCACCAAGTGACGCGCTGTCCGCACGCAGCATAAGCTCCCCGAAAATCCACCGGACACACTCATTCATCAATCGGACACTATTTCACGTCACTGGGCCACCGAAAATGCGCTTCGACGTTTCGCGGTGGCGTCGTCACCCAGGCAAAGAAGCTGTAAATTATGCTAGCCCTGTTGTAGTTCAATATGCCATTGTTTTTTGGGTACAGGCTCGTCTTTACATAAGCGTGTTGATAAACCAGAAGCTAATTGTTGATGACACACGTCACATGCGGGCGTGCCGTTTTGCACACGATCGAGGCGGCTTTCCGTCACTGCGGTTTCTTTCTGGCAGGGTGCGGTACGCGCAACCAGACCACGTGCACCGCCAGCCTTTTGTGAGCCGAGAGCCCAAGCCCCGGTTTTGATTTGTTCCAACCGATCGGTCGACTATGGTCATTAACAAAATGCTAATAATTCAACGTAACGCCACGAGGCACCCTTTTCTAGGCAAGGGGGAAAGTGATTCTTATTCAGCAATGCGATGCGGTGCAAAACCATAGCAAAACGCTAATCGCAAGTACGCGATCGACAAGGCGCTCGTCACCCAGCGCCTGCATTGACGCAACCGAATGGCTAAAAGGGGGCGTTTGTTTCGAGGTGGGACAGCGTAGTGTTGTTTTTCGGGAGCGAAAAATCAAATTTAGGTGACTCGAAAATAAATGCAATAAATTACAATAATACCTCGGTTATGCAAAAAACCGATAAGACTTGCTGCCAACGATAAATGAATTACAATAATTTGATGCACGTGCACCATTGAATTGATGCCGCTTTTGTGCAATCCCAACCTCACTGCAATCATAATTTCGAGCAGAGATTTTTCACATTTCCATTTACAGTTGCTCTGGGCGGTCTGTGCAGGATCTTGGGTGTGTTATTAGCACTAAATTTAATCAGCGGAGATACATTTTGTTCTATCTTACCCAGCACTAACGGACGCTCGGAATGGCCCGCGAGCGAACCCTCCCATACGTAATTGGATAATAAATAAATTGCGTTCTGAGCACGCATGCCAAAAAAGATGCAAAAAGTTCTAGCGCTCGATCTTCACGATCGCGGTACAGAATCTGCGTGGCCACACAACGCCATCAATCAACCTAACGGCACTGTACCGGTATCGGCCGAGACGCTGGAAAAGGGAAAAGAAAGGAAGCCCACATATTCCGTGCATTCTTTGCCTTGAGGGAGGAATTGAAAATGATGAGAGGGAAAGGAGAAGGTAGATAAGCGTTGATATCATTCTAAACAGCCTGCTAATGCGCGCGCAGTGTACGCAGCACCGCGGAGGGAAATGATTTCATTATAGTTTCATTAAAACTGAGGCATGCTTTCACCGCGATCGCTTATCGCGATGTAAACGTTTTGCATTTCTTCAGCTTTGTTCAGCTGCTTCACTTTATTGCAAAATTGGTGAAAATTTCAAATCCAGGGGCTGGGGCGGAAATAAAAGATTTTCGATAATGTTAAGATGCTGCTGTTTTGTACGGGCGTATTTGGGGAAGGGGGAAAGAGAAATGGTTCAATGGTTGCCTATTTTTTTTTGGCTGAGTGCAGTTTACAGTGAGGAATGGATTAGATAATTTTGACTTTCAAGATTAATGAACGGTGAAAATTATGCAACCATTGATCCAAATTGCGACTTTTACTGGAGAAATTTAATGCACTAGGGGTGGAGCTATTTTAAAATGTTTGAAATGCCTAAGATACGGAAAAATGTGTCCTCTTTAAACGTTGCCAGGCTTTGAAATGTATGTAACCTTAAGCTTTCTATTAGGAGATGATTATAAAAAATAAAACCATTTAAAGCATGCTTTTAGAAACTAATTTTTAAAGCGTTGCATACATTCGGGCTGTTAACATGTTAAGGGTAGCTAGGACAATTTCTGTAGCGAAACTTCTTTTATTTTAATTACGAAACTATATATTATTTTGCATCGTAAGGGGATAGAAGAAATGTCCCTTATTTTTTTATAGCTTTTTTATAATTGGCTTGAATCCTGTACTACAGGCGACGATTAATATTTGGAAACGTCTTAATGTATGCAATCCAAGCAGAAAATGTGTCAACAGTGATAATTCCACGACGAAAAGCTTATTTGTTGCAAACTGACAAATTTTATTCAAAATTAACTTAAAAGATTGGTGAAATGATTTTGATCCAACCAATTCAAAATCGTTCATCTTCAAACTAAAACATATTTAAATATTTTGTACAGAATGTCAAGAAAACTTTAACTCCTTTCATTTGCCAGAAATGCAACACTTTTCCTCTTCGTTTCCAATTTTATTCAACCCAAACTACAGTTTTACTACTGCTTGATAGCGCTCTTAAACTACCTTATCCAAAGAAAGGAAAGTTTCCACCCTGCTGTCCGTTTCCAAAGCTCGGGAATCCTCCTTGTCCCTGTCCATTTCCGAAGAAGGGAATGCCTCCGTTCTGTTGTCCACTTCCGAAGCTTGGTATTCCACCTGGTACTCCTGCCTGTCCATTACCGAAGAATGGGAGGCCTGGACGTTGTTGACCATTTCCACCCTGACCCTGCTGGCCCAGCGCAAACGGTAAACCATTTGCAATACTTCCTGGTGGTAAAAGTCCACCAAACTGTTGTGCGTCTCCAAATCCAGTGATGTTCGGCGGTAGATTAAACCCAAATCCGGGTGCATTGGCAGAATTGTTCGATGGATTGTTGCTACCGCTGCCATTGGCGAACGAGCTTAAATTAAAACCACTATCGCTACCGTGATGATGGTGAGCTGGAAGAGCAAACACCATCGCCACGCTCAGGGTTAACAGTAGGGCCAGGAAACCTTTCATCTTGAATTTGTGCGCTCTCTTGATAATAAACTGATACCAAATGATGATGCTTTCAATTTTCCAACCTCCTTTTATATGGTAGGTATCAGAAAACAAAGTGGCCAGATGCATTTGTTTAAACATTTGGTGTAATGCAAAATGCATGCACATGACGATCGTTGCAGTGGATAAATGTATGCAACAGCAAATAACGGAATTATTAAGCAGCCGGTTAATAGAATGCGGCTAGCTCAAGGTTGAATAAGTAAAGAGGCGCAAGTTCAAGTTCAAGGTGAGATTACAAGATCAAAACATCAAAATAGAGCTATTTTTAGCTCTCAAATAACCAAGTGAAGTGCGGTGGTAATGCAGCAAGGTTAATAACATAAATGTTTCAAATTATGTTACGTTAGTTGTTTTTCGATTATAATGAAGTTTGGGTATACTTAAAATATGCACATACATCAAGTAAAGACTGGTAATATCCCGATTTCTAAACGCCTAAAAGTATGCAATTTGAGATCCGATAAATAATAAATATTAACCTACGAAATTGTACATTCAAATTCAAATTTTTCTTCATGAAACATAATTGTTTTCAAACTACTACTTATTTAACTCACGTTTTAACTAACTTTATCAGAATATCAGAACATGCCGTGTATAAAAAAATAATTCATTTTCGTACTTTTAGGCGCTTAAAAATGGTTTCATCGTTTATCTTTTGCACATATTCAGTTATTGTTAACACATTCGAATAATTAACGCGCAAACTTGATAGGTCCTGTGTGTTTTTTAAATTTGTAGTAATAAAAAGTCCATTGTTTATACTATTTAAAAACCCCCTTTTGGTTAATTTTTGAAATATTTGTACATTCTTAAATGGACCTAGCTTCAATCAACAAATTATAATAAATTGCATTATAATTCAGGTTTTTGTTATTTCACAAGTGACGGCCAGGTTGTATTGCTTTAGATTAGGGTTATATGATTACAAAAATTGCACAATTTCATGCGCCTTCTTCTCAGCAAATACAAAGCAATGATCCAAAAACAACTTTTTCTTCTGCAAAAATATAATTTATTTACTTTGCTTCGTATTACACACAACTCGTCCGTTTGCTAACCTTTCAACCAAAGAACGGAAATCCACCACCCTGTCCATTGCCGAAAATGGGAAAAATGGACGATATCGCATCGGTAAAGTTTCTCCATGACGGAATGTTGAACTGCGGAAAGCTCGAACCACCGAACGGTTGCGTCAAATTGGTCAGATTCGGCAAGAAGCTGCCAAAATCGGGCAGGCCTGGAATGCCGGACGTACTGTTGCTTTCGCCGGAAAAGTTGAAGCTTTGTCCCGATCCGTTGATAAAGTAACCGCCGCCACCTCCGTAGTGCACGTCGGCCGGTATCGCAACTACGGCGATCACGACTGTCAGGGTGGATAAGGCGAGCGAGATAAACGCCATCGTTATCGTCGTTGTTAAAGAGAAGATAGGTATGGACCGATCGCTAATGGTGATTCTTCCTTTTTATACAAAAGTTCCTTCTGAGAAAATACGAAACTGTATTCATTGAGCTACATTAGCTATGGGTTAACTACAGTTCCGACTAAATATTGTAACAGTTGATGCTATAGATTTATTCAAATTTATCCAAGCGTTTACCAATTCCTGCTAATTTCAAAACAGATGAAGAGACTTATTCCTGTGGTGTTTTCTTAAACAATTAAAACTCATTTTACAGCAGCTACGTGTTTCGGAATAATTAAGTTAGCATTCGTTTCCCACATGACGATGAAATTAATGTTAAGTTAGAGTAATAAGATTGAGCCTTTGATTTTAAAAAATAAAAATGGAGAACATGTTTAGTTAAATCTCGCATTTGTGTTTTAATGCAAAAATAAAAATACCTGTCTCATAGTTCATAGTTATTAGTTGTTCTAACAAATTCAACTAAATTTCGTAAAATTTCATCTGATATGATAAAAATTACATGAAGTGAAAAGATATCTTATCTCATGTCCTCGATACGTTTTAATTTACGGCCAGTGTTTGCTGAATTAAAAATTTAATATTTGTTCAGCTGAATTCGTCCGCACTTCCGTATGAATTACTCTTTAGGGCACTGTTAAACTATAAACCGGATTCGTTGCTTTAAAAGCCCTATTCAGAAGCTCATCATTCATCAGTTCCTTGGAAGAGCTTCTTGGGACAGTAAAAACGCAACGAACAAGTGATGAAAATTTGTCTCATTTTCCTTGCTGCCGCAACCATTGCGGTTGCATCTGCTGCTGCAGCGCCACAAAACTTTCCCATCTTTGGGATAGGACCACAAGTACCGGAACATCACCAGATCCAACGTGATGCCAGTGAGTCTAGTAGCAGCAGCGATTCTTCGGAGAGCGATTCTTCCGGATCGGAGGAAGCGAATCCAGCCATCCAACCGGTAAGCATCTTTGGACGTATTCCACCCCGCCCGTGGTGGCCCCTCCCTGGCATTCCTCCCTTCCGTCCACCGTGGCATCCCCGCCCACCATTCGGTGGCAATGGACGTCCCTGGTGGCTGAGACCGCCTTTCCATCGACCGACTACCAGTACCGTCGCGCCGGAAGGCACTTCGGTCGCCAGTCCGACAACGGCAGTTGCATCCACGACCACGGCGGCAGCCACCAATACAGAGGAGGCTACAACCACTGAGCAGGCTACTACTACAGAGGAAGCGACCACCACTGAAGAGGCTACTACCACCGAGGAGGCTACTACCACAGAGGAAGCGACCACCACCGAGGAGGCAGCAACCACAACTGATTCTTCTTAAAGCAATGATTTGAACGAACCTTAATTCCCAACCGCAATAAAAGCAATCTATCTTCTGCAAAGAAAGGTTTATGTTTTTACTTTACTCAAAGATATAAAAAAAATGAAAGAATTAAAAATCTTCATGAAACATGCAAAGGAAAATCTAATTCATCCATCTTTACCACAGTATATTTCTACCTCGCCGTTGAACCCTGTGGTTATGCAAACTGCAATACACGTACATCAAGACCGCTTGGCGCTCTCTAGTGGTGGGAATTTTAACTACTGGTTTCAAACTCACCGTTGTATGAACCGATGTCGATGGAGACTAAAATTCCGTAGTTTGAAACAACTTTCCTTTCTGACCAAGATCATGCCATAAAAAAAAAATAATAACTTTACCCTTTGTTTTTGTTTACTTGCCTTTATTGAAATTGTCCTTTTGCTTCATTTATTTATCATAATAATTGTTCTATTACATTTCCTTGCGGTAGTAGCAGCGCATAATAGTTTTGGAGTTTTTGTTTTTTGTTCATTCATTGCTATGTTGTAAATTTGGCCAGTATTCATGCTGACGCGTGGTATGACGGGTCTGTGTGTATATGGCTGTGTCACAACACTCATTAAACGTACCTTCTGGTTTTGCTATGCAAGCTTTTGAATGTTCAACCAACGAGAAACGCGTTACGAGACGAGAGAAAATTGGAAGGAAAAATTGTCTATTTTCACTGTTTGCGATAGAAAGCCGTTTATATGAAGAGAGCGGAAGAGGGGCGTTTTAAAATAAGTGTCCCATTATCTACCCTTTAATAGTCCTCTCTCGTTTGTTAACTGTTGGAAATGCTAGGGTGGTTTGTGTGTGTATTTTGAAGTAAGTATGCATTCAAACTGTATGTGTGTTTCTTTAACATTCGACATTTTGTTATGTGTTTAAGTAATGTAAATTTGAAAAATAAGAGGAAACATTCCACTATATATATATATATATATGTATCACGTCACTGGTAACAAACATGCACAAAAGTGTACGTAAATTTCGTTATCATGCACCCATTCGCACTACATCAGCCCATTCGCCGCATTTCTTGTTCATGTCTCAATTCTTATCTCTCCCTTCAAAATCATCATATCCTACCCTAACTAACCCTTCTATCTCCTACACATTTCGTTTCAGTTGTTGCGTTTTCTTCCATTCTGTTTCTCTATTCACTTTTCTTTAACTTATTGTTTCATTTTCGTGCGTCTCTTCTCGCTTCGGCTATAACTTTTCTTATGTTTTTTTTGTGTAACCAGAGCATTATAGACGGTGTAGTTTTAACGATGGCCTGCCGCTCATTTGATTTGAATGCATTGTATTCACCTACAACCCACAGTAACTCAACGAACACACTCATCAGTAGTCTATTTTTCGATCGTTGAAGGCGTTACGTCTATGTTTTGCTTTCAGTATAATAATAGTTAAGTTTAACATCCATGATCACAGGAGAAATAACTTGCAAATATGTTTGCTGACGAAGAGTGGTAGCCGACGCGCGCATTCGCATCGTACACACACGCACGGGTTTTACGTGTACCTTTGTGTTTCATTACGTTAGTAGTATCGTGTTTTGTATTTCATTTGCAATATCCTTTCGGTTGTATCATCCTATTTCCATTTATAGTCTTAATATTTCATTTTTCGGAGCTTGCAAAAACCGAGATGGATGTGTTACTACATTGGCCACTCGGACACTCTGCGGTAAGTAAGATAAAAAGCATCACTACATGAAAGTAAATCATATAAAATACGGATATTTTAAGAGCACGAGCAATAAAATAATCAATTGGGCTAGCAAAGCAAACAAAAACTTCTATGTAAACAGTACAAGAGTATGAAATGAACGCTTTTTGTGCTATATGATAAATGAGGTATATCGAATAACGTATATCGAATGGAAACACATACAACAAGGCGATAAATCATAACGTTAACTCGGCCATGCAAATACCATTTCTCAACTTGCATTAGTGCGGCACGCGTAGTTCAAAATTCCAAAACGTATTTAGCCAAAAACGCATTCAAAAACACATTTTAACTTTTGCTCAGTTTTTCTTTTCGTATTTAGCATTTTGTTTGTTTTTTTTTCTATTGTAATATTTAATTTTTCAGCTTCGATTCGTTTTTATCGCACCATAGTGTTTTTTTTTTGTTTGTTTTGTATTTAGTTTAACTTTCACACGGTGTACCTCCCTCTTAAGCTGTTTTGTTTTATAATAAATAATTTAAAATTGTAAAAGTCTTTCATTACTAGTTGTGTACGCGTACGCTGTGGTTTTGCCTCTCTCTGCTTTCGGAGTTCATTCTATTCGTTTCTCTCACCATTGCGCAGAACATTACCGTCATTCCATACTCATTTAAAGCGTTATCGTTCCGTACAAACAGAAATCGTTCTTTTTACCCTCTTTCCAATAGCGACAAAAACGCAAGCGCGTGCCTCGCGTATATGCTTTCTCGTGCGTCTTGCACTTAGAGTGCAGTTTTAAACAAAACACCTGTATTATGACAAGAAACAGGAAGTGTTTTGGAAGAGATAATATAATAGAGAGGGTAAGAGAGAGAAAGAGAGCCACTTTCTTTTGTTTGATTGCTTTACAAGTCCTAACTAGCGCTACTACTAGGTACAAAGGAGAGTGTAAGGGCCCTCCTCCATCTCTTCCCGCTGCTACAACGGCAATAAGGAACGAATAGGTGTGTGCCTGTGTGGATGTGTTGTCTTGATTGCAAAACAATCATACCTCTCGAAAGCTTCTTCACATTCTTGTGAAACAGTTTTGTCGTGCACCCGCGAGAAGCCTATAAGCACACGCGAGCACGCGCGTGCGCGTTTTTGTATGCGTGCCGAGAGCTGCTTGCTTTGTGGTTAAATAATTGGATATATGGAATTGAAAAATAATTTGAAAATTGGCTACTATTAAAAATAAGAGAAATAATTTAATCCACCGTCATTCCATTCCTTCGGTTGTCTAGAACGCTTCGCGTGGGCTCTCCCTGTACAACCACACACAGCGCGCTACACGTCATTTGCTTTTTCTTCCCCGCTCTGGCTTCCTCTTACTTCCTACTAAACACAACAGCCTTTTTTCCTTCACTCCGATGGCCTTTACTGCTGGTGATCATTTATTGAGCTTTGGCAAAAGTGCTGGAAACAGAATGATTGTAATTAGGAGCTTTTTTGTGTGTTTATGGTAGCAATGGACCCGATTTTGCTCTTGAACGATTCCACATATTTGCTCGTTTTTGGTGTTTTACATGTCCGTCCAATTGTTGCATGAAACTAAGGAAATGCAAACCACTGCCACCATTCAACAGGCTACTAGTGTGCTTGTGTTGGGTGTATGCGCTGCTTGGCAGGTGAAACGGGGAGCGAAGAAGATGAGAGGTTCCCGGCAGGATCCCCCTTCCCCCCGGACGGAAGGACACGGACCTGGCGGGAAAGCGATGGCAGCTGCTGCTCGTGTGTTGCGAGATTGCGCCTCGAAGCAGGAGAGTCCCGATCTCCGCGTGCGACCGGACGTATCCTCCGGCTGCTGTACGTCCACCTGGGAAACAGATCACGTCATGTTCACACCGAGGGCACGGCTCGTATACTCGTACACAACGTAGCTGATCGAGACGGCCGGTAATACTTTGATGAAGTTCGGCGTAATGCCACGGTACAGCCCGACCGGACCCTCCGTCTGTATTATTCGCTTAAATACGTTCGTCATGTTCGGTTCGACCGCTACACTACCGTCGGGATTTGGGCCGATTGTGACCGCTGTGGAAGGACAGAAAGGAAAGAAATAATTAGATACAATTGATAAATCAACCAGGCATAAGAGGTCCTTACCTTGCGCTTGTAATCGTGTCCGCACCAACGCCAACGGGTACGAGCACACCTGACCGAGCGTGCTGGACGCGCTGCCACAGGCGAGCAGCAGCCAGAAGCTCGGCTGCTCCGTCTCGTGGTGGCTTAGGTACTTCTTCTTCAACGTTTCGTACACCGCCAAATCGATGCCGGCGTATGGGATGATGCCGAGCATGTTAGGAATGTAACCGCGGTAGAAGGAGCGTAGTCCCTCCCGCCGGTAGATCTTCGACGCCGCATCCAGGATGCTGCTGTACTCGCCCGTCTTGCGCAGCGCTAGCCGGGTTTTTAATACTTCCATCGGATAGATTGCCGTCTGGCTGACGCCGCCCGCGCACGCACCCGCCACAAACCGCTCGTAGATCGTCATCTGGCGCTTGTCGTTGCCGCGTATCAACCGCTTCACCTGCTCGTACGCCGCGAACTTGATCGCACTCTCGGGGGCAATCTTTAGCACGTTGATAAAGTTACCGCGCCACAGGCTCCGCACGCCACCCTCCTTCAGCATGTACTGAAGACAATCTGAGATTCTCTGTTTGGATGCTTGAACCTATCAGTAAAAAGGAGAGAAAACAGTGTTAACTAAATGCTTCTCACAAAGCTAGAGGATGGAGGTGCGTGCAAATACCTGTAGGAACACTTTCAACCTGTCCAGCGGGGCTGTACACGTTCGCGACACTGCACCAGCAATTCCACCGGCCGCCAGATGGCGCCACCACATACCGGTTTGCATTTCGCTCTGTGTGAAGTCATCAGGTACATTTAGATCCTCACCGATATCCAAGTACTGTGTAGGAAAGAAGACGAGACAGTGTTTTAAGTTAGACAAATACAGATTTAACAGAGTTCCATTAACTAAAAACCTAATTATAGCAGTTTTACTGGCGTGGTGCTAATCTCGCAAATACACCGAAAAGATGAAACAATTTTAATGAGATGTTCGAACCAACGGTTTGGAACAGCTTAATTTGGTGACGCGCGTGGAGGTGCTTGCTCAATGTAATGACCACAATACGATGAGATGTTGTGTGCCATAGTGAGGTGCGAAAGATACGACAACATACTTGAAACCCGTATTTAATTTTTTCTATTGAAGGCATATTAATGTTGAAACATTCTACTCATGTTTTACTAGCAGCGAGCTAAATAGATGGCTTTGAGATGAAGATTCAACTCAATCTAGATCTGAAACACGAACCCAAATGCAACCGTTTGCCAACGCGTTACTGCTTCCTCGCATTATCTACAATTAGAACTAATTAATGTGTGTCCACTACGGCGTTGATTTTCGAGGAAGTAAATACGAGCGCCTACCATCCTTCGGTCGTTAGTCGTGCATGATGGCCGCGCTAGATCAATCCAGCTTCCCCTCGGTCGAACCGGTATCAATTAGGGTCGATTAACAGATATTCCCAAACAATGCACCACCTCGAAAGCACAAACAAAACGCATCACATCCCACCGTGGGGACATGACCGTCGTCGATCAACAGCAGTAGCTGCTTCATTTCCTATCATCGTGACCTAAACATGCTACGAGTGAGTGACAGTATCAGTTGGTACGATCACTAACATAAAGTGCTGCTGCTCTCTGCTGACGAATCCGGGTTACAATATTTCGTCATTGCTTATAGTAAAAGGGAGATTTATGTCTAGGAAAACATGTGAGCAACCCATTGCTCGCGGTCATCAAGTTCATTCGACCAGAATGGGGGTTTAGCATAACAAACATCCTCTGCGGGTAGGGTGGTATCAGCTGTTGCATGCATGTCTGGCAAGAGCGCGAGACACAGAACAGCACAATTGCCAAGCAATTACTAGCAGGCAGGTAAACACGACCACTACCACGCTCTGGATTGTAGCTAATAAGCGGTCAATGTCAGATAAATTCTTTCATATCTGGTCCAAGGGCAACACGACAAAGTTTTTGTAACGTTCCAGCCCTCGCATCAGAATTTCGAAACTGTAGAACAGCAAAAGGAAGTCAAACGGTTCTTCCAAACGGCAACGGTTTGAACAGATAACGACGTCACTGAAGAATCTTCCATACAGTAATTCTCTATGGCAGGGAAACCAGATAGATCCAGATCACCGCTACCGTAAGAGCGTCATGCATCATGCCCACTGTGAGCCGTGCTACAACACAGCCTGCGAAAAGACAACAAACGTGCGTCATTGATAACAAGAACAGTGCTTTTACTTCCCATCACACGTTGTGAGGAAGGGGCACCTTCGGACGCGGTGACCGTTTTCGGGACGGAAAGCGAGAGTAAGTAAGAGGAACACATTAAACGGGAGCATGATTTGGAGTTCAGCATTTACTGGGTTGAGGAGTAGAGCAGCGTCTACCCTGTTAGGTAGAAAATAAACATTAAAAGGAGTACCGTAAAGTACATCCTTAAAGGATAACGGAGAAACATCATGCCAAACAGAGGAAGATACTGTACCGATACCCACGGGTAATGCCATTGCATGTTGCAGCTAGATAATTGCTTTTATTGACAATACCGGTTCTTTTGCCATCCTTCTTTCTCATCGCCTAAGGTTGTAACGAGGAAAAGTAATTAAATTTGCTGTCGTGTTTAATCGAGCGATTAAAACCGTTTAAACGTAGTTTGACATCACGAGGAGATGACACGCACCTCTCTCGCTCTCTCTCCAACAAACAGCTGATGTCGAAATTATTATTAACTCGTTTCCAATCCACTATCATCCAAGGTTGTGGTAGTCCAGCAAAAAATAATCTACTTTTAATATTCCACTTCCAGAAGAATTCCCAAAAAAACCCACCACGTAACAAAATTTCCTTATCAAGATCGAAGAAGGGGCACATCATTTATAGCACTCGTTCGCGGTACTCCAGGATCTTCGTCACTGACCAAAAACCGTCACTTATCGCTTCGACATCACTTGTTCCCCGTGTGGGGCGCCTATCTCGACCAGTGTATACTCTCTTCGCTTAGCAACAGTGAAAAATTTTGAAAAAGACTGCGACTTTCACAGCTCATCGAGCCGTAAAAACATGTTGCTGATGGGTAACGGAGCCCCACCTCGGCTAGGTATCTCACAAAAAAAAAACAGTCTTATCACCTTGGGGGCCGGTTTCAGTGAGCATTACACGGCAACAACCTACTGGGAGGGAGTAGATTACGTCTCTAGAAGGCCCGAATAGCCGTGAAGCACATTGTAAGACACACGCGCGCGCGGACATAAGAGAAATGCTAGAGCAAAATGTTAAACCGAACACCGGCAGGCCAACCATCTCCCGTTGTTGGCCCCTTACGTAAGCAAAGCAGAGGAAAGCGAAGCCGAGAGCCGAGTTGTTTGTCTGCCATTAAAAGACTTTTAGGACGACAAAAATAGTACCCTCACACCAATTCTGCAAAAACACGTCTCCAATCTTCCCCGAGCGATCCCTCCTGTAAGGCGCGCGAGTACGCGCAAGCACGCGAGTGCGTCATGTGCGCATTCCGCCGCATCAAAAGGCTAATCTCGTTCAAGAAAACGGTACCTTAGTCACTAGCTCGACATAGAAATCGCTGTCCAGCGTATCCATTCAGGTGTGCGGACAAACCGGTGGCGATTCTGCAGCTGATTTTCACCCCCGGAAGGGAACACGCGCGCGGGATCGATAAAACTCCGCACACCGTTCCGCACCTCACAGCACGCGCGCGCGCGCCCGTCTCTCTGGAGGAACTTCTGCGAAACTTCCGCTTCCTGGTGGGCCGCAAATCCTTCCAGCAACGCACCGAATCTCCGCTGCAATCCGTGGGGGAAGTGGAGCTTTTTTTGTAATTTCCTTTTTCACCCAAAAACACGAAACATTGCCAACGAGCACATGATGGTGTAGTATTGGTGGTGGCGTTGCGTTGCAGAAGAATGATGCCCTTGATGCCACGTTCAGGGAGAATGCGTACCGCTGAAGTTTCTAAAGGCACCCCGTTGGACGGTTGTTCCGTTCGATTTTGCCGTCCACCTTAGCGAACACCCCGGTGGACAACCTCCCCCCTCACAACACTCACGACGCAGAACCAACACGTATAAACCAGCTTTTCCGACCGTCAACCAACAACTGGCAGAGTACTCCGAATGGATACCACACCATCACCGTCACCGGGACGTGCCAATGCAAACAACATGAAGAGAGTTTGGGAAGGTTCGGGTTTTTGCAGCAGGTGTATGCCACGGAGGTATAAGCACATACACAGACAGAGGCCTCCTCGTGCCCGACGTTGAGTTTCCCCCCCATTCAAGCATCGAGAGCAGAGAGCATAGGAAAAATCGGCTTCGCTCGTTCGCTCACGGGAAAGCTCCTCGGGCAATTTTTCACCGGCCGCTTTACCCGGTTCGGCGAATACTTATTTCCCGCTCTACACCGAATGGGGGAATTGATGTTCTCTTTTGCCCTCAAGCTTCACCATCCTTTAACAGCTTATGGTGCACAGTGCACGGTTCACCGGTTTTTTTTTTGCAGAAAATTTGCCGAATCTCTTTCCCGAAATGCCAGCAGACGCATGGATGTGTAAGAGCGGACAGGGCATTTTGTACGGAATTGCATAGCACCATCTCAAACACGAATTTCGGCGGTACAGCTGTTTGCAAATGGCCCACCTATTGGGGGAAACCTAAAAAGAGAGCTGCAAAAGGAAAACTATTACACAAGCCTCAAAAAAGGTTGATTCTGTTTGTAATACTTTTTGGGGCACACAATTTGTCCAACGGTTCCACATACCCTGCACGCCACTGCTACTGCGCATGTCCGAAGGAGTGTGCATCGTCGGTTCGCTCTTTTTTTGCAAAGGACTGTACAAGCGGACAGGACGGGAATGTGGAACAGTACTGCTTTTTGTATAAATAGACATTTTCCAACACAAAAAGAAGGATCAAAACACAACCGAGTGAAGCGTGTTGACAAGAAGCGATGAAAGGAAAAGGCATTCGGTTTCAGCAGTAGCCCGTCAGAAGCAGGACAGCCATGGAGCTGCGTACGCCGAACCATAAGCACGCTAAAGGCCTTCTAAAAACGGAAAAGTAAGGAGGGAAAAGGATAAAATAGAAAAAGGACATTAAAGGCTGTAAGGTTTCCTTCTATCCGGTAGGAAGCTCTACGCCTCGGCTCCGTTCGCAGAAAGATTTTTTTTCTTGAACGACAAGTTTTTCGTTTCAGCGACCGCCTGCCGGCGCCTGTAAGTTATGCACGACGGCAAGCCCCCATCGAGTGTGTCGCCGTCTGTTGGACTAATACGAGCTGTAGTGGGTGTGTACTGAACCATAAACAGATACCCGACGATTATGATGTACTTAGCTAATTGACACTTCATTACTTACAGTCACTGATCAGACTTAAGATGTAAAGAGACATCCTCATTAAATCGTTTAATTATTCCATGTAAAAAAACGAATAAAAATGCATTAAAGGCACGCCTCGCTCTACTTTCGATTGGCAGACCTGAACTTCAGCGACCTTACAAACTGCGCGCACGATCGACCTAGCAACAGGCGTGCGATCGTGATCGTTCATAACCTCCAAAACCGCCACTCCAAAGCCTCATTAAAAACCGGTTTGGCAAGAGGGCGCAAGCGGGTTGAGAAGCCGACTCTTACGGAAATTCCACTACTCGTGTAAGACCTCTCCAAAACTTCCCCGCGGGTGAGTCAGTTGTTGTCAGTGAGTTGTGATGTAAAGTATTATTTCTCCCTTATGATTCATCCTCTTCCATATAATCCGGATGCAGTCGGGAGCGGAAGTGTAAAATTCCACCAATCTCATTGCGCTGACGTTTCTTAATTGCTAAATGACCCTCTTTTCTCCAAGCGATAAGATAAGGGCATAATGATGACTCTCTGGAATGTAAGATAGTTACCCGTGACAGCAGTTCCTTGAATACTAGTATGAAGTCCTCCAGCCCATCGCCGCTCACTTGCAGTGTGTTCTGTTCGAATGCCATTTTTGCCATTTCGCACAGCTCGATTAGGTACACTTGTATAAAAAAGACACTACTGTAGTTGACGGACACACCTCCGCCCAAACACGCTTTACGCTATCACACAGAAGAGTTTTCAACGTCCCCAGAACAGAAGACTGTGCTGCAAAGTCTCCGGACGTGAAAAATGGAGCTTACTTTTACAGTTGGATTTTGATTATAAAGCTAACAGGCAAAATATCACAATGTTTCCGTTCGGAGGATTTTTCTAGAATCTTCTACCGACCGCGTATACAACTGCCTTAGGTATTTTAAGGGTATATGTCACGCACTCGACAATCTCACGACTTTCTATCCCGTTTATATCACTGAACCGATCTCTCTGTTTCGCTCTCGTTCTGTTTTTTCGGGAGACTTCTTCCACAGTTTTCACTCTCAACAAGCGGGAAGGGTTTTCTTAGCTTTCCCTTCAAATGCTGGAATTTCTGGGACAACCACGTGGAGCCTAAGGCATCCTCCTATGCGCTCACTGACGGCACTTGTTGGGAGAGATTGTGCTCACACACTGCCTCCACGCTCTATCGCAAACCCAGCCGCGAAACGGTATAAAACAGCTGTTCGAGTTGGTTGGGGCTGCCTGCGAGATGCGGTGAGCCCTTAGCAACAGCGACTTAAAATTCCTTCACAATCACGTTCGGCGGCAGCAAAAGTAAAAACCGGTCGTTCTCTTCTCTCACACACGTTTCGTTTTGCTTCTCCTTTCAACACAGGGCACGTACTAACGCGGCGGTTGGAAAGATAATGACCCGCGCGCCAAGCAACAGCACACGAGGCCGCGTTTGAGGTTCGCGGTTCTTCTTCGCTGATTGGTAAATGTGGTTGATTTTTTGACTCCTTTTGCCGAGGGCCTGTCCACACGATAGATCTTTTGTAATTATAGTAACACAAAATCACAGATCACACCGAGAAGGTGAGAGAGCGTGGAAACGTTTGATCCAGGGTAAAATGGAAGGATCACCACTTCGAGTACACTTAAGAAATCACACACTTCCTTTTGGGCAACAGTGCAACAACTTCTCGCATCACGTCAAATTTGGTTTCGTTGGATATATGCAGCTAAAGTATAGTATCCACAAAACTTTCGTCAGTTTAAAATTTCGATGTCTACGCTGTTGTGGTTTGCTTCACCGGAATATCTTCTTTTTTTTCAAGAGAGCCAGCGGGTTAGGATATGTTCGATCCTAATTCCACTGTTGGTGCGCGATTTTAGAAAATTCGTGATATTTCGCCCTCTGCTAGCGAAATTCACGTCCAGTCTCAACGGTGGCAAGATTCTCACTGAACAAGCGCGGTCCGACTCAGTTCAACTCGTCGACTCTAATGGCCCGATGGACGGTGTGTGATTTCCCGTGGTCCGATAGAGAGAGAGACAGAGAATGAGAGAACGTGTGTGTTAAGAGTTAGTTTCTCAGTGAGACTGAAGGCGCGTTAGATGATAACGAGCTGGCGGGGGAGTGTAAACGGGGGTGCAACCGGGGGGTGAAACTCGTACATCATTACGTAAAAGCACGTGAAACGGTCCATCGTCGGTAGTGAAACTGCAATGTGTTGGCCCCATCGTCATCGAGTACAGATACTGACCCGGGTTAGAGAGACAGTGGTGGACGAGTTTTTGGGATACATTGAAAACATGTTACTTAGTACAAAAATCCTTCGTTTTGGGGAAACAAAACAAAACCATAAGGAATTGAAACTCCGATAAAGATTAAACATTATTATTTCTAATTTCAACCCTTGTTTAGGAACTTTCAGGAACATTCTCTCACCTTCTAGTGCAGGCCACTGTTGGATTCAATTCGCGACAATTTGCAGCTTGACCGCTGTAAATTGACATTCGCGTGTCGTCCAATGTCCATCAAAATGGTAGCGAACACTCCCCGATCCTCGCTACTCATTACCCGTATCAACCCGCTACTACCTGCCCGAGACTCTGAGCGAATCTTAAAGCAGAACACTCGGCAGCGTTAATTCATTCGCTCCCCGGGTGCTAAAAATGTTCACCTACCGAAAACCAACGCGAATCGGTATGAACCGCTTCCACGGGGTTTCAGGCCCACACGTCACCCTGATGGTCACCAACCATCCCTCGTATCAGGTAGAGAAACGTCACTAAACACGCCCAAACAAGACAAAAGCCATACACAGCAGAGTTGAATGTCACGGCGGAGGAAGACGACCTAAGATTGTTATCTGGCTGGCTGATCGTTTCCTGACGTCACCGATCACCGAGGAAAAAGGCCTGGTTTAGTGTTTGTAAACAGGATTCCTTCTGGCAGCGTCTCATCTACGCACGTGTACTGTGGATTACTGCGTACCAGAAGTTCATGAACGTACAGCGCTCCTCCACGGGACGGACTTTAGAACCGCGGCCGGGTACGCATGCACACAAACGTAACGCTTTCAGTGTGCTACACGATGACACGGTTCACTTGCCACACATTTCTGGCCACATGGTTGCGCTGATAAGCGGCGTGCACCAGTAGCAGCGTGTTAGAGATGACGCGTCACAAACAGTCCGCCGGGGTGTCAAAACCTAAGGAAGTGTATTAATTGGATCAGGTTATCCAACAAACGGCGACATCGAGGATTGTGTAGTTCCCACTTCCAAAGCTATTACCTTCGCCCGCACGCTGCAAGCCATGTGATCTAGCGTGGCTGGCGTACCGGAAAACCGTTTATTTGTTTCCGAACCACCATTCCAGCAGGCTTATCTCTCAAGCCGAAACAAGCATTCAAGGTGGAGGATGGTGAAGAAGAAGCACAAAACAATTCAATCTTTATGATCTTTTAAGCATTTCTTTTTGAAAAATACACAGCAGATAACAAACATTTGGCCGGTTCCTTTGACGTCACTCCGCGGCAAACAAGATGATCCTGTTTTGATAAGCGCAAGCAGATGCATCGCGCTTTCCTTCTCCCCAGGCAACAATGTTTTCTCCCCGCGGACGGTAAATGTAATTAAATTATTTTGGCAACAAAACGTGTAAAAGATGCAGCGAGAAACGGAAATCAAGCACTACTGCCGTGTAGAAACACTTTGATTAAATTAGGTGGAATGGTGGTTGAAGGAAATGCAGGAAGGTACAGACAGCTGTGTCGGCAACTAGGAGGAATGCTTATGAAATGCTGAACTAAGGCCAACAGTTTTGCTGCCAAGCTACAAGGAAATTTCGAGAAAAATTGCTAATTAATTTCTGTATGCAATCATACGGTTTGTGCCAGCCGATAATATGTAGTAGTCAATATATCCTTACGGCATTATACAATTTCCTGAGTTCCAGAAAAAAAAAAAGATTTTCAGGAGTTTAACAACAATTTCATAATTTGATACTGTTACCGAGCAGTTTCAAAAAGCTTTGTAGCAAACAACCCTTGTTTTGACATATTGCATTCGTGGTTGACCACGGGTTAACTTTTAGCTAGCCGTTTGCTTGTGCTAGCTAGCTAGCAAAGATTAATATTTTGTAATGCAACTTCTCAAAAAAAAAGTACATTTGATTGATTACAGTTTATAAACATTATTTCATAGACGTAAGTTTAGTTTGCGCGATGAAGTCACTTCTTTCAGCTGTATTTCATGTAAGTGAACAAGTAACAACATGCTAGGCAAGTGATGCGAATGTGCAAGCGCGAATAAACTCGATTATATTTTCTAAACAGTGCTACAAAATACCTTAAGCAAGCTTACAAAATTGAAAATCATTTCATAAAGCAATCTGAGGAACCCTGAGACCATTGTAAAACTAGCCTTAAGAAATAGTGTAAGTCTTCTAGTGATGTGCTCATGGTGAGTGAGTTACATCTGTGCCGTTAATGAGTTCAATTAAATAATTTACCGCCGACTAGCAACACACGATCCTTGACCCCACAGGGGTTGTTGTGCTACCTAAGAAGAAGAAGAAGCAACACACTATCTGTAATTCAATTTACTCGCGAGTTTGATGAATCTTCGAGAAATCGAAACTCACTCTTGAAGAGTCATTAAACTCACGAGTGAGTTAGTCCCTAGTCGGCATAGAGTTTACTGATTCAGGGTGATTTAACTCTTGATGAGTTATTAAAATCGGGTGTGCGTTAAATTGCAGTAAGCGAGTAGCTAGTCGACAGGGAAGAGAGAGAAAGAGGTAGGGAGAGAGAGAGAGAGAGAGAGAGAGAGAGAGAGAGAGAGGGAGAGAGACAAAAAGAGTTAACTCATTCAGAAGGATTTAACTCTCGAAGGGTTGTGAAGCTCGCGAGTGATTCAGTTGATGTACAGCACAGAGAGTTTACTCTTTCAAAGTGAATTAAATCACGAAGAGTTATTAAGGCTGCGAATGAGTGAAATCATTTCATAGTTTTTACAACTCTTCAAGAGTGAGTAAAAGCAATAATGCACTCATCAACTCTGAGTTAAATCACGCTAACGAGTAGGTCCCCTCACTAATCTCTTCAAGATCTCATGCTTGTTTCATCCTGATCGATGTGATCACACAACATCAGCCACATGTCTCGTGGCATTCAAACTCGGAGTAATGCCTACCAAAAAATGGGAAAGAAAATGTGCCAATAAAATCGACCATCCCGTACGCCAAAAAAGGTGTCAGCTTCCAGTGTCGTGTGCACTCGCAAATGACTGTTAATTCACCAACATCCAGCTGTGAGGTCGTGTGCCTTCCTTTCCACGCTCTAATGGTAGTCACGAGGTCTAATCCAATCGGTTTTATCGGGCACAAAGTGAAGGTGATGAACACACTACGTTTCGCGACAATCACGCGCCAGCTGCCAGACAATGCGACTCATAAAATGGACATATCACAGATCAGGTGGCTTTCGGGAGTTTGGCAAGATAAGCATGGTTTCTCATCTTCGGGCTGATGCCGATGCAAATCTGTCAATTGACATTCATTGGAAACAATTTTTAAGCTCACAGCTTCAAACCGCTTGAAATCGGTACTAGAGGAGAGCTAAGGGTCGGTCGAACAACAAGAAGCCCGGGATGAAGGCGGATGCACTTTGTGCCAATTGATGGCAAACAACGATGGTACTTTTCCACATTCGCCACAACGCCCCATCTAGTAAAAGCGGCTGGACATTGGACACTGTATTTACAAAACAACTGGCCATGTGTGGCGCGTCCGAGAGGGTGTGTTTGTTGGGTATGGCTTCCTTCAAAGCTTCATTAATTTTAGTTCCAGCTCCGTGGGCAGCTAGGATCGATCAACATGGTTAAGAGGGGTGGAGTTGAGAGGGATGGAGAGACTTTGGAGCAAACAGGCCTGGAACAGGGACACGAGCTTGTTGTTCGCAAAACGATTGGAAAACATTTTGGAGGACGTCCTCGAAGAACTGGATTCCAGCGGTCTTCTTTACTGGTATCAGGGAGTGCAAACGTTGCAGGTCAATCAGTCAGAGTTATAATCCACCTCCAATTAAAATTCTTCGTCTCCACTGAATCTTGCAAAGTCCCTTAGCAACAGGGGAACTGTAATGAACGACGCTTCTTTGTCAACTCATTGAGGACCACACTGAACGAGAGATAGTAAGAATGATGCCGTTACTTGAGCTATTTATAGCAACTACAAAAATCTCGCTCTCCCAAGAAGTGGGGACGAGCACAAATTTGCCACCACGGGGCTTGACCACAAGTCAACGTCGATTGTAGAACTGTCAGGAAATGAATGAAATTTAACGCTTTGCTCTATGGTTGGATGGCAAAGTATCGGTACAGAACGGGAATGTATTAATTCTTTATAAGAGGAAAAAAAAACATGCATTTCAACCTTGAGGACAACTAAGAACTATTTCGTTTTTTTTACAAATCGGAGAAAATATGTTATACTAAAAGAAGATTACCATAAAAGTTAAACAATAAAGTATTGAAAATAGATTGAAAACTAAATCTACAATATTGGTAATTTCATGCATTAAAGCTTCCTCCTCTATTAGAATCCTTTTAATCCTTCTTTCAGACCCAAAACACAAATCGTCCAGACCCCCCTTTCCCATGTTTATTAAAATTACATCTTCTCAAAGAAACCCTATTTTCTGCACCACACTAAACCGCCAAGAGGGAGGGGATATGTTTTTCGCGAATGCCTTTCCGATGATATAAGCTGGCTTCCCTACAACTACGTAAAGGACACTATTTTTACCCCGGCTTCAGTTCGATACAGTATCGTCGTCGCGCACAAATAGCTATCGTGTGTGGGTGTGTTTTGGGGCGGTTGGTATCGTAGCGAGGCGTGAGGTGTTGAGAATTCAAGTAACGAGCTGCAGCTTTGAAATAGAGATAAAGAATAATGGCCCTTGCTCTGCGACTGGCACGTGGACGATAGTTTCTATTGCTTTATTTACAGTATGGAATGTGTAAAAAAAAGAATTCCATTTTTGGTGCAAGCAAACGATAAATATAAACACATTCGTATCGTAAACGTGTAATGCAAAACGTGTATTTGTTGCTTTGCTTCACACATTAAAAAAGGCACGTAGTAACTTGCTCAACAAAACAAAAAGATAATCTCAATGCACTGAGGCCTTTCGTCGGGATGAAATTTCAAAAATATAAAATATATCCGTTAAATTCATAATAAAAAAAAATAAATATGAAATTTTACATTAATTATTTTTGCACAAATAAATCGGCGAAGAGCAAAATCATTCACAAAAAATATGTTATGAAAAATAAAAACAAACTATTTTTATGTTCATCCTTTTGCGAGTCTCCAAAGTTCCTAAGGTAATTTGTTGCATTCTTCGAAAGGTATACCAGGTGGGGAAACAAAATCAAGTGCGACTATGCCCCATTACGAATTGGTTATATTTTAAATTGTTAAAACGGATAAACTAAGTTTTTTATTCTTATGTGGGCATTTAAAATTAACAACAATGTTTACAGGCCTACAGCGTAAGATTTGAAGTTTGTGTACTTAAAAACAAAGATTATTTATGTGTAATATATTTTTTCATGTAATTTTGCGTCGGATTACAATTACAACAATGCTTCCAACAACAAAAAATTGTCAAATAAAATACAAAACAAAAATCTACAACTGTCCTGCGTACATTTCCTACTGATAGCTCTATTTGCAGTATTTCCCCGGTAATATTCCAAGATACCCACTGTGCAATGTTTAAAAATAGATGAATCATTCATTTAAAAAAAAAACTCATTCACCAATCCCCAAATCTGTGTGGGGGGGAAGCAGCTTAAAAAAATCTGTTTTCGCACCAACTAGTACAAATTTTTCCATTAGGAAACGGATCTGTTTCTGGGAATTCCGTCCCGGCACGCACAGGACACAAGCGAATAAACAAACAAACAAACAAACAAAACGCGCAAACCCTAACGCGCAAAATACGCCGATTCTGCGAATCACATGACAATGTAGTGGTTGTAAACATGTGGTAGAGAGTGTAAAGATCGAAAAGAAATGAAAACGTGAGCTCTTTAGCTCGGGCTAGTTCTCATTCAGCACAACTGCGTCACGAAAGATTAACGATTGACACCGTTGTGCGTATCACACGTTTAGCGGATATGCTTCCCTCCGTGCAGAAATTCCACCCACCGAAAGCTGTCGCGAGTGTTATGTCTTGAATAGGAAACAATGAAGACGTACCGAACGCTGTTTATGGTTAACATACAACGCACCAAAACGCCACTATCGCGACAAGCCGAATGGCTTCATGCTCACCTTGAGCGACAGGAGAGGTAAACGCTCTGAGCGAAGGTTCTCTAAACCGGAACCACCTTCTTCCGGATAGGGAAAGAAGCAGTACCGTCTTGAGGATTTGTGAGGATGCTTTGTCAGGATTTAAACCATCCTTGAGACAAAAGGAAAGATCGCAAATACACGGCTACAGCTTACACACCCTCTGATCGCGTTGTTTATGCTCTACAACAAAACAACATCATCAACCTGACGTCACCACACGACACAAACTCTTAATTAACCTCTGTAGAAAAGAGATCGCATCGCTCAGCTCAGGCTCAGCTCGTTGTTACATTTGCCGCCTAAACCTAGCGCTAGTGCGCGACCAGCTAATCGGACCTTGGAAATAACGCGCTGCTGCTCTTGAAACCATTCCTTCCGAACGGGGACGACGACGGCACAGCACAAAATTAACGCCCGAACAACAACGGACAACAACAAAACAGCCCTGACACGGCGATTATAGCACCACACGAGCGCTCATAGGACACGTCATAGTTTTTGTGGGGAGATAATGATAAAGGGTCGGAGGACAGGCGGACAAGCAACACCGTTCCGTTCCGTCACACTCAAACAAAGTCTATGGGAGGCTCGACTTGCGGCACGGAGTCGTGCTTTCGGATTGCGCAGGTCTGATTGGTTAAACGTTTTGGGGGAAAACACACACAAAAACGGGATATTGAACTGACACGGAGCTGTGCACGTGGTGGGGTAGATTGTGAGGTGGTTTGGGATAATGGCGCACAAAAGAGCAACAACAATGTTGCAGAGCAGAGAGTCTGTGAAGAGCGATGGTGAGATGACTGTGGTGTGTCGCTACAGTGATCGTCACACGATGCTTGGACAGCAGGTTAATTCTACAATAGTGGTCTAGGAAACGTTTAATCTAAATCACATAAGTTGACAGCTATGGGTGTAAAACAAATTAAACCAGTGTTCTTTTCTATAGGCTTTCTTAACAAACTAAGTGTTCTTTTCTATAGGTTTGCCTATGATGGTATCAACCATTAACTATAAAAACGATGACGTTGTATTAATTTGTGGGAGAAGACTTTACTTTTATAACCTTTACTTTAATAAGAGTCTTAGAAGTCTTAGTAGTAGGGTAGATAGTAGTGTAGTAATACATAAATCTTTTACAAAGATTCATTCATGTGAATCTTCAATTAAAAATCATTCGAATGACGAATCGAACTCTTTCCAGAGTTGCTGAATCTTTGAGGATCTCTGATTATTTAAATATTCTTGAATCTCGAGCCTTACAAATCTTTAAAGATTCATGCATAACGAAATTCATGGTCCTTCTAAGTTGGACCATTTTCCACAATTCAGAATAAACATCTTCGACGATGCATGAATTTAAAATAGTAAAATTTACGAATCTCTAGATTAAAGATGTACGAAACTGAAGACTTAAGAATCCCAATATTAAATGATCGTCAATCTTTTCAACCAAAATTCCGATTCGTTAATTCATTTAAAAAAATCATTTTGATTCATGAATCGGGATCAGAGTTTCGCAACACTACTAGTTTGGCAATTACGGACGATAACTACACCATTAATACTCGTATTTTCTAATCTTCCGCATTGTTTCCGTTTTAGCTGACACGCTTGGTTCTTTTTTATTATTTGTAACATTTTTTCTTGTTCTTGGGCGGCACTATGCGCTGTGTATCATTTCTACTATGCCTATATTTGAATTTAGAAATTGATTAACTTAGGCACATCAACTTAAAATTCTGAAACATGAAAAAGCCGGGTTAAGCAATACGGTCTGGTCGTTAATGCCGAATAAAATACTATAGTAGACGTAAGTCAATAGCGCTTTGTTTGAACTTCAGGTTTTAGTGTTTTTTAATAAAAATTACTACTACTGCTGATAAACAAATTGAAACGATAATCTATTATTAAAAAACACCCACAAAAATTATTCATATTATTAATAGCTTATGTTAATTGTATCGAAGCCTACAACAATTTTATTCCCCACTGTACCAACTACAGCCCGAACGTCATAGCCTCTCGATTGGGGCCATTGAACGGTTGCAAATCGTGAGTGACTTGGGTTTGAAGATCGCATGAACAACAACAACCACAGCCAACGGCATGCTCGTGCGCTCTTCCGCCTGTAACCGAGCCGCTTGCTGTTGCCCCAGATAAGAACAAAGAAGCGATTTGAGTTGCACGCGTCAAAGGTTCGCCCTGGTGTGTCCTCAATATCACCAGAACACGGCCCGCTATAGGTTCAGCCCAACCAAGCTGGTAAGCCGTAGCGGCATCATCGATTGTTGGTGGTGAAAGGTTACCCACCAGGCGTGGATTGATTCGCCGGATCCAAACCGATGCAAAACCGAATAGTACCGGATTGGAAAGATTGCTTTTTGGCATGCTGCCCATGTTTCTGGTTCGCTTCTTCTATCAGTATAACGAGACGAACAACGTCAGTGGAGTGAACTTTGGACTGCAGACAGCAAGATTAGAATACTACACCAAAGCCTCAAAGCATAGACCAGAATTGGGCGTTAGCGTTCGTACTTTTGCGTCAGAACATTTCGTAATGGCGGTACATCGTAAGCTGCAGTTTTGCTACAGTTTGCCAAAATTAGTCCATTTACGTCAGCGTCATTCACTATCAATGTTTCTAGTTACAACCGGAATTTTGTTGCTTAATTAGCAGCTGATCACTGACGAAATTTAGCTCGTGCTTCAGCACACATTCAGTCTATAATTCTACAACACGGATTCTATGCATCTAATCTGTTTCTAACAACTAGTTTTCATTCAACTATATGTTGGCAATTGTGCAGCAGAAGATACACTACGCGTATTCGCTATGTTTATTTAATTGTTTTTATTAGATTACTTCTAGCTACCATTCTGATTATAATACAAAAGCTACGTCACTTTATGATTATTTGTATGACATGTGCTATGAAGTATGAGATCATGAGATGATGTTTCAAGATGCTTCGTAGTGTGCGTGATTGAAGGAACATTTTCGAACATCCCAAAACAAAAAGGATAACCGTTTGTGATAAGCAAAACACCACGTATAGGAGAAGAAAGTGTGACAATCCTTCCCAGACGTGTGAATCGAGCGGTGCTAAACGAGTCAAGGATGCACGTGCATGAAAATGCTGGAACAATTAAAATAAGACGAGCATTATAAGTTTAAAAAACTCATGCTAAGACGAATAAAACTGGCAGATCCCCCAACGGGACATGCTTATGGTGTGGATTTAAATTATTTAGGGCACCAACCAACCAAGCATGGTACTAGACATACAAAACGAAATAAGGCAGCGAATAAAAGGAAAAATTTTGTGCAGGTTTCAATCACATTCCTACACATACACAGCATTCAAGCGTGACTTTGCCACATTTCTGCAACACACATTGGCAAAAAAGACAATAGATTTGAGATGTGTACGCCAAACGAAACATCTTTCTTGCCACCTTGTGTTGCTATCAAGCTTTGCCAAACGGCCGCACCTTGTATTGCAAAAACGTGTTCAAGTTTCAATAATGTGCGCGGGCACACTAAAAGCGGAGCAGCTGAGCGTGGAATAAGTATCACTTTTGAAAAATCAATCATATCTATATCAGGCAGTCTCGATACGGTATAGCAGAAGAAAACGGGTAAACAGGGAACCAATGGAGCGGGTGGAGAGAAGTATTAAGAAAATCTATCTGTACACTGTACCTTACCATCCACCAGCAGGTGCGATGAGACGCCGCCATTAGTGGTGGAGGAGTTGTAGGACACATTCGTCGGTGGGTTCAAAAGCAGATCCGTCACGTGCTCGATCGCCTGTTCGACATCGATCAGGCTGAGCATCGGACGCGCACCGGCGTTGCAGTCCGGCGCCGATTCATCCGACGGTGTTTGTTTACCGCCGTTCGTACCGGTACGGTAACGACCAACAGTGATCAGGTACGGTTCATTGTACCTGAGATTCTTCGAGCGGATTTTTTTGTTTTGTCATTTTCAGAGACACGTGTTTTCCCCCGTGATAAAGGTAGCACAAACGTGGCAAAAATGGAGTAAAATACAAAAGACAATAGTTCATAAACAGTACAACCATCGTTTGCCACACGGCCAACAAGATAGAGAGAGAGAAAAGCTTTGAGATTTGGTTCTTTACTTGAACCCGGCTTTCCTTTCCCTCTTCAAATATTATTTGTTACTTCCAATCAAGAGATTGATTAGCGCTTAAAGGTGAAGAAGCCGTCGGTAGGTACTCACAGTCGAATGCCGCCAGTATTTAACGAGTTCGTGAATGTCCGAGGATGGTGCAAGCAGCAGAAAATCTCTCCACTCGTCATAGCTTATGTTCAGACTGCCATCCTTATCCATGCTAAAACAAACAAATCGATAAGTAAACTACACTTTGGCCAAATGGATCGAATATATTTTCTCTACCATGCTTACCGTTTAAGTAGCTTTGCCGCCTCGTGCCGATCCATCTCGATGCCGAGCTCCTTGAAGGCCGTTATCAGCTCCTCCAGGTCGACCTTGCCATCCTGGTTCTTGTCCAGGTGTGTAAACTGTAAGCGTAGATTTTTTTCGTGCTCCCGCACGTAATGTATAAACTCGGCCAGCCCGACATCGCCGCTCTGGTTTTGGTCCGATTGCTTCAGGAAGCGCTGAAAAAACAACGAATGTCCGTATTCCTGTATTTCGTCCACAGTTTGAATTGTACCATCATTGACCATTGCGTTTTGTCGTGTGTGTGTTGTTTTGTTTTGTAAGGATTTGTGTGCCGTGAGCAACGGGAACAGCAAGCGCCAGCATGAAGTGTGTGAGTTTTGATGAAAGCATGAAATAAGAAACGGAAAACAACAACGAAAAACACGTGTTAATATGATGTAAGTAAATGAGGATGAATGGAACATGTATTATTAAAAACATTTATAAAATGGTTATTTTAAAAACTGTTAGACGAAAAATGAAAAGCATGAAAATTAAAAACGATCAAAACTGAATAACCAACCATCCAAATTCAAATCCCTTCTAATTTTTCGCCCCGTTTTCGCCTCCTAGCAGCGCGCAAGAAACAACTTGAGTGCAACTGTACTATACAAGTTACTTCCGCACCGGTGGAAGTTGTGTGCAAGAGAGCTATTTTCACCTTGAACAGACCGTAGCGATTTTTGCCAATACATTTTTTGCTACTAAAATGCAATTAAAAAAAGCACAAAACAAAAATGCTATTATTTTTTTATAAAATGACAAGCAAAACAGAAGGAATTATCAACAGTTTTGATTATTGTAACTCATGCGCACCAATTGGATTAACATAAAATACGAAATCAAAATGTAAATTGAACTTATTCTTAAGCGTTTGTAACACCTTTTTTGCTTCAGATCACCAACCAATATAGCTCATAGTGGCATGAGATAGTGAAATCTAATTCATGTTGATAAAACGATACGCCTTCCTAGCACAAGCGACACCTTGAATCATATCAACAACTCCCGACCGCGGGATCGCCTGTCAATCCAATTTCAAATTTAAAAAAGAATGTGCGTATGGTTGGGTGGTGATGTTTACGCCTTAAGCTAATGCGTAATAAATGCGACACACATTCGCCTTCAAACCCGAACGCTGTTAACCTTCGATCTAAAAGGCAAACAAAAAGAGTCCTCTAGCTACTCAAAAGTGATGGATACACATGGTAAATGTTGTCCGCAAGCAGAATAATTCCTCTATCAAACCGTTTCTCACGATTCATCATTTCAATATGACGATTGCATGTTACGTTGTTAATTCGCCAAACGAAAGCGAAAATTTAGCACCCATACGCGTGGAATTGTGTATTCCATTTGCCTGTTGCTTGGAATATTAAATGCACAGCATCATCACACTCATCGTCGGATGGAGCCGGTTTGCTGCCATACCACGGTCAATGTCGCAATTACCGTGTGTTTGGCGCAACTATCCCCCATCGAGAAAACGGGGAACCGACTGTTTAAAAATAAAATGCATAGGTATACACCGAAGACATCCCCTACCGCGACTGGTGGCGATGCTGCTGCAATCGTTTTATTGCAACTGCATCGCGGCATTCCTTGGTAGGAGGCATTGAACGGTTTCTTTTAGCTTTTTCCCATACGGATCTTGTCGTTGCAGTGCCAGACGGAATAAAATCAACGAAGCGTGGCAACATTTGTGTGCCCAATTGTGCATCTCCGATGAGGAAACACGCCGGCTGGGCGCTGGGAGCTACTTAGAGCTAGGGCATGAGGCGAGTAATCGTGTGGTGAATCGAAATACCTTAAACAGCTGATGTCTTGGTCGGCAAAAAGCTGCCTCTAAAAAAAAACAAGACCGGGTTTCCGAGGGGAAAAGCGATAAGCGTGAAGCGTCCATTGCGCGCGGTAGATAAGAGCCGTTTGCTTTGCTTTGAACTGGGAGCAGGATCAGGGTGGTAGTATTTTGGTATGTGTTAAAGAGATACCAGATAAAACCATTTTATCTGTCTGGGATGGGTGAGCTAGAATTTAGCATAAGAAAGGAAGAGATTTGTTGTAGAGTGATTATGAGGTTCCGAAAATAATCTTTTGCGCACTTATTTTGCGTGATTTTGGATGGTTGAAGGTTGACCAAAAAGCTAGGAGTGGTTGAATTCCATTTTGTAACCAAAAAAAGAATTGGCTTAATATGTTTTAATTTTCTCGTGCAGAAATTATTGAAATTTAATTTTAAATGAAAATAAAATCCATTTTTCAAGTAAGATGTACACCCTCATAACGACCATCTCCTTTAACGAGTTTTTCTCATGACGAATTAATCAAAATGCTCGATAAATACCCTTAATGAGCAAATTTTTGCATAAAGAGTAATATAACTTATGTTATGGCACATTTGTTAGCTTTTTGTTATGCAAATGTATAAAAAAGATAGCATTGAACGGGAATAACATGTTCTTTTTTTCAACGAATGAAACTTTGGAAAGGATCGGATGGACGTTCTACCTTATTTATAATAACTTTCTACATTAAAAAATGATTCATATTTTAAATTAACCTATCCTGAATCCTTCTGTACTAAGACTCAAAGTATTGAAGCATACAATAAATCATTGAGCCAAATGCCAAACAATTGAACTCTATTTCAATACATCTTCCAATAACTTTAAGGTTTCCAATTCAATCAATTCTTTTATCCATCACTCATATGACGCATTTTTGCAGTCTTTTCTTTCCTTCCATCATTTTTATCATACATTTCTTGACCCATTTAATCTCCCACCACACAATTTAACCTCCTTTTCCTTCAATTACTTCCCATCACACGGTGCGCACTTCTTCTTTTTCAAAGAGAAAGGAAATCTAATTAACACCTAAATTGAAGTGGTATTAGATTGCTAAGAAATCCAATATTCCGTACACATACTACTGGGAGGGACGGAGCACATAAATCAGTCATGTCGCTCTTGAACGAAAAAGGCGAAAATCGATCTCTGTTCCGTGCTGTTCCAAGCAGACAGTCAGACGACCACCACACAAAGTTTTTCACCCAACCCAAACGCCTGCCCCTTCTTTACTATCGCGTCTCGCCGGAACATGACCTCACGGAAGGGCGTGCGAGGCGAGAAAAAAGGCTCGACTTCACTAGAGTTCGCCGTGCGTGAAAAGTGTGCCGAACATAGCAGCAGGACGAAAACCTGCATTACCCACGGCGATGAGTGTGCGCGTTGTGCCTTCCTTTGTAGTACTTTCAGCATCAGCACATCTTTTGTGAATGTTTTTCCTCAAATGCAGCATTCTTCCACCGGTTCCGCGGAATGTTTTCTGCAAGCTAAAATAAACAAAGTATGCTAAGAGGAACCTGCTGTCCAGATGAGATATTTGCCACCTATGCAAAAAAAATGGGCAAAACGCGAACCGGTTCGAACGGGTGCGTTCTCCTCACGATGACATCATGGAAATTAGGCGAGCATTGTAAAGCATGAAATCATATGAGTCAGCTACAACTAAAGTTAAAGTAAGTAAAGCGGTATAACTCCCAGCAGCACTACCACCAGCGCACGGTTATGGTTGGGTTATTATGCCGATGTGGAGGATGATGATGCTGATGATGATGGATGTGTTTTGTGTCCTCTCCGTTTCTTGCTCACCTCGGCGTACTGGTGCGACAGGCCAAACTCTTTCAGTGCCGCCGACAGATCATGGATGTCGATGCGATCGTTCCCGTCACGATCGAGCTTTTTGAAGATTCGCTCCAGCCGCTCCTCGTCCGCCTGGGGCAGCTCGTGCAGATACTGGGGATACGCGGGTGTGCCGGAATGTGCACCGTTTGCCTGCTGCTGCTGCTGCTTGTCGTTACCGTTGCCAGCCGGTCCTCGGTTAATGTTGACCATTGTATTTCGGGAACAAGAATCGCAGCCTGCTTAGCCCCACACGTACAAAGACACACGTAAATGGTTGCTGTTGGTTAAGGGAAATTGTGGTGATTCCTTGGAAACACGTTGCTAAGGTGGGAGACCACACTCACAAACACACACACACTACAGCACTATTTTTTCACTGGCAAGGCCGCTCCCACACGAAACACTTGGAAGTCCAGGGCCCTTGGAAGGGGGGTTTAGCAAACACACACACGCGGGCACTTCTTACCGTGAAACACTTTGGTATTCCTAAGGGGATGAAGAGTGAAGCGCACAAAGCACACCCTATTGCCACACTATCAAACGCACTTTCACCGCACGCGGCTACACACGTACCTTCGGCCAGCCACTTCACAGAGGAGACAGACCAATAAAAAAGAGCACACAATTTTCACGGAAACTAAATTGCGTTTGCCTGCAACACACCGTCGTTTTCCTTCTTCCCCTTAAGCATGGCCAACTGCGGCACATATCACGCACCACCAACGGGGCAAGCGACAAGAAGCACCATCATTCGCTTTATTCGAACCGCGTCGCGAATTTTCTTTGGGTGCCCTGCTAGTGCCACGCCAACCCTACCTAATTTCTTACTCTATCTCCCACCTCCTTCGGAAACGTCGTCGCCACGAGGACACACACACGCGGAACCGACCGGGACTGGGTGGGCTGCAGAACGAAGCAAATCGCACTAACCGTGGCGGTGGAAAATCCAGCACAAGGTGGAATTCTGCTCTGCTTTCCCCAACTGCCTGAAAGCGGAAGCTGCGCAAACGCAGTACGGGAGTTTGCTGTTACTTGACCGTTTCTTTTGCGAAATCCGTTGGTCGCTGCAGTGTCGCTGCTTGAGGCGGTGGAGTTGAAACTGTCGGATAAAGTGAAAGAAATGATCGTGCTCGTGAATTTTATCAAAACATGCCCTCGTGTGCTCTTCTTCTTTTTGCGCAACTGTCATGTGCGGCGCTGACAAGCGAGCGTTTCTCGAAACTTTTATTTCTCGAATCGATCGATTATCCAGTATGGGGCACTATGGGCAAAGATGGAAGTTAGAAAATCAAATTAAAGATAACTTTTTGTTGTTTCACGGGAATCTGAAAATTTTCCTACTAACATTTCAATTAATTGAAATTATTTGGACAAGAGTTGGCTTTAAGTGGAGGATTTTATCTTAAAAAAATGTATTTATAATAGGTTTTGTTTTAATTTTTTCCATCTCTGTCCTGCATTGTGCAACCAAGGTATTCGCAATATCTTTTACATCGCTTTCCTCTACCAACCTTGGCTGGAACTGTCAACACGGTTGACCTGGTTTGTTTACGTTTTTTAATCCTACAGGAATTCACAATATTCCACGCGTAAACTTACACCACATCCTTAATCAATATGAAATAACTAAGTATTCTACTAAAATAACACTCTTCAAAGATTATGTGAACGATGCTAACATAAACAATAGTGATTAACTTTAATAGTTTGAAAGGCTGACCTAACCATGGCTACCGGCGCAAAGAGTGAGGTGATTTATCTCGGCGACAAGGACCTCAACCGCAACCGGCACAACCGGGACCAGTCGCCGGAAAGGCAGATTAAAATCCTATTCTTTGACCTCACGTACTACAACCGCACGACCCAGTTCCTGCTCTGCTGTGCCGGCGTGTTTGCGCTCTATCTCGTGTATGGCTACATGCAGGAGCTCATCTTTACGCTGGACGGGTTCCGACCGTACGGCTGGTATCTGACACTGGTCCAGTTCGCCTACTACACCGTCTTCGGGTATATCGAACGGTCACTGGAGAAAAGCACCGTGCCCCGGTGCATCCCGATGCGTACGTACGCGCTGCTTGCGTTCCTAACGCTCGGCACGATGGGACTGTCTAACTCGAGCGTGGGCTATCTGAACTACCCGACGCAGGTCATCTTTAAGTGCTGCAAACTGATCCCGGTACTGATCGGGAGCGTGCTGATACAGGGAAAAAAGCACGGACCGATGGATTTCTTCGCCGCGTTCGCCATGTGCCTTGGGCTGATCCTGTTCACGCTGGCCGATTCGCAGGTGCAGCCCGATTTTAACAGCTTCGGGGTGTTCCTCATCTCGATGGCACTGCTGTGCGATGCGGCGATAGGGAACGTGCAGGAGAAAGCGATGCGGGAACATCGGGCCCCGAACAATGAGGTCGTAATCTTCTCGTACGGCATTGGGTTCGTGTATCTGGCGGTGATTATGCTGCTTTCCGGGCACCTGGTAAAGGGTGCCGTATTTTGCGCCCAGTATCCGATGCAAACGTACGGCTATGCGTTCCTGTTCAGTCTAACCGGGTACCTGGGGATACAGATTGTACTGACGCTGGTGCGGACGAGTGGCGCTCCGCTAGCGGCAACGGTAACGACGGCTCGGAAAGCGGTCACAATCGCGCTGTCGTTCGTGTTCTTCAGCAAACCGTTCACTATTCAGTAAGCACAAGACAAAATAGTTAAGGAAGAGATGTTTTTAAAAGGTTGCTCTTTTCTTCTTTGTTGTAGATATCTCTGGTCCGGGCTGATTGTCGTCTTTGGAATCTACTTGAACGTGTACAGCAAACGCAGCAAACTTACCTTTGCCGATCTGGGCCGAATGGGTAGTGCGGTTTACCACAGGATAATGCGACTGCCGACGAAGGATGGTACGAGGACGTCCCTGCTAGAAGTGTGATTAAGCTCCGCTACGGGTTTTTTTTTAGATAAGACCGGGAAACAACATATTCCAAACACAAAAGGGGGAGTTAAATATATTATATATTACACGACTTATGCTTAAATTTTCGGATCCTTTTATATGAAAAGGTTGCATCTGGGAGTCAGTTTTCAGTTTAATGTTTACTTTCCTTTTTTCCCCTGTTTGTTATAGTTCGTTTCAACGCCTTTTCTTGCTTCGCCCTGTCTAGGAATTGTGCTGTCGGACCTGCAGTAAGAAAAACATTGCGCTCACCCTCTCTCCTAACATTACCAGTTTCCGTTTCCTTGTGGTTTTGTTTTTGTGCAAAGAGGCATACGTTTCGTTTAATCCTTCAGGTTTTACTGTTGTGATAAAGTTAGTTTCGACGTTGTGTTTCCACTTCATCAGACCACCAGATAAAACATTGAATTTTCAATTGTTTTTTAAGAGAAGCACGTGACTTTCATGCCACGTTTTTGCTTTGCATAGGTTGGAATCAATTTTTACACGATCTACTATACTCACCCTAGCTTCCTGTCGCTTCCTTTGCTGGTAGTACGTTGCTCATAAGGACGTTCGGAACATCTTCCCACCGGGGTTTGTGTTTGTCTTCCACCGTACTTCCCGACACTATTTGCACTAGGTACTACACACTAGCTAATTCTTCTTGTTCGACTTCGATCTGCAAGGATGCAATGATGGGAGTTTGATTGTAAGCCGTTTATAGCCCTGTTTAAATGAATGTTTTGTGTAAAAACAAACTATTTTAAATAACTTCATAGTACAATTGTATGGGAAGGAAAGAGAAAACTGCACGAAACGTGTTTCAAGTCTTCAAAAGAGGCGCTGTTGCTGTGTCTCCTTATCTCGGTTCTCCTGTGTGTCTGTTTGTTTGCTTCTTTATTTTACTCAATTTGTTTTTCGGTTTCGTCTTCTTTTTAGTATAAAATGCTCCTTTTCTCTGCACACACACACAAAAAGGGTGTTCTCCTTACATTGTTTTACTTCGGTAAAAAGAAATCTTCCTCTCCCTTGTTTGCCCCATTTTGTTCTATTTTCATTATTAATATGCTACAAGGTTTATGTGTTTTTCGTTTGCTTCCTTTGTTGTGTTCAGTTTTACTTATTGATTTCGTTATCTTTCGTTAGTTTGCTAACATGTGACGATCGTTTTCTGTTTGTTTTATCTTCTTTTCAAAAAGGAACCTTCTCACTATATGTTATTTGTTTTCGTTCTTGCTATACCGTTTTTCTATTATTAGTATAGTTGCATTAGTTTATTGTTTTACTGTTTTTTTTCTTTCTTTTATCTTTTGTTTAAGTTTAAATGGGTTTTGTTTAAAGTGTTGCAGTTTTCTTCTTCGTGTAAGAAAATGGGTAAAAGGTAGCTAAAGAGAAGTATGTGTGTGTTTATTCGAATTTTCTGGCTGCTGCGTGTTTGTGTGATAAGGTGTATACATGATTTTATATTAAATCCTTTTCCGCCTTTTTCTTCTGTGTAAAGATAGGTTCACCTACAACTGTGCAATATTAGCTTGGCTGGTTTATTGATTGGAAACATTTCATTATGAAATATCGTTTTGCTTTTTGTTGTCAAATTCTCCCACCACCCCAAGGATGTTTTCCCCTTTGTTTTGTGCGGGCATCCGTCCGTAAAGATACGCAGTAGAGTGTGGTGCAGCTTGAGTGTAAGAGAGGATTTTGTATAGTTTTCTTTTTGTATTGTATCGTAAGTCGGTTACAGTTTCAAAAAACGATATAACAACATGCTTTTAGAGGGAGCCTTCCGTTACAATTCTTTGCTTCCTTTTTAAAAATTACCTTTATTACGGTTCACTACACAAAAACACTACCCCTTTTCCTGGGTAATCGGAATGACACCTTCTGCATACCGCCTTCCTCGTCCATCAACATGAGAAATGGGAGGAAATACGTAGCAAAAACGAGTCAAAAATCACACACGGTATTAAGCAACGATCGTGCGAGCATGCAGGAAGGTTAACACACGTGCGTGGCGGGAATGGGGGTTATTGTAAAATTTTCACCCATCACCTTGCTCCCATCCCTTCCGGTAAAACGTCATCAATTTTTCAGAGTGGCCAATGTGCTACTAAAGGCCGAACACGACGGGTTCAAGGACCGCACACGAACGCACCAATTTAAAAAGGCTTCCAGGTAGGTTCTAAGTGTCTGACGACGATGACGATCATGCGATGTGTGAATATCGATCGAGTGCAGAGACGATTATGGTGTGTACGGTCAGCTCTGTGTGTTTGATTTGGCGTTCTTGATGTGTTTTGTTTTTAATCTTATTTTCCTTCCGCTTTCAATACAAACATTCGAGTACGAAAAGATTAATTGTGTTCGATTTTTTTATTACGTTTTCGTTTGCATTTTCCTCGCATTTTCCAATTCACTTCCTTTTACTTATATAATGCTCGAATATATCTAAGTTTAATTTAGAGTTTATGCTTTACTTACGCGTACCATGTAATGTCTCTAGTTTCGTATATGGATGTGTGTTCTTTACCTTTCTTATATTGTGTTCTGGTATAATAGAGGGTAGTAGCAGCTGTTAGCTCTTCTTTTGGTGTGTGGTGAGCTGTGGGGGCCTGTGTGTGTATGTGTTGTAATTATGTTGTTTAGTGGTAGTGTTTTCACCTGTTGCCTTTCTAGTCCTAAGTATATTGATAAAATTGGCAAGCCGCACAACGGCTACCTTCCTGACACGTGTGTGAGCCTCGGCGCACGCGCTGTTCTGTGTATGTGTGTGTGTGTGGATGGGTCGTGATCGAAACCTGTCGAAATGCACATATTAATTATTGTATCCGGTTCTGGTTTTGCATCTTTTGTATATGGAGGAGGAAAGCCTACCCTACCCTATACTCACACACACACATACACACTTTATCCCTCTTCTTGTGGTAATAGAACCCACAGTAAGGGGTTCGACTCTACTTTGCATGCCTTCTAGTAAGTCACGCACGCACTAAAAACAGGTTTAGAAAAACGGTTTATCAATAGAAGGAGGTAAAAACAACCGATTGAATTGATAACAGGAAGAGAGTGTGCGTGTGTGTGTGTGCGTATGTAAAGAGGAGCCGTGTGAAAAGTAGAGTGTAGACGGGCACACAATATGTGCACCAAATATACCTCCGATTCTTCCCCTCTATGGCAGTTTGAAGACACATTTGATTCAAAGTTTGCGCGCTACTACCTTACACGATTCTAAAAAGAAAGAGAGAGAGTGAGTGATAACACAACACGATACGCTACCCATGGTCATTGGCTTGTGGAGAGCGGCAACATGACACACACGCATATTAACACACACACATACTTTAAGGACTAGAGATTTGCCTTCGTTATTTTTGTTTCTTTTCTGGTTGCCTATAGCTTCGATTCTAAGCAATAAGTATGCCTGCTGTCGCTGTATAATGATGCGTCCGTTCTCTTAAAAACTGGAAATGTCTTTTGCTTTGTGCATCTCATAAGTTATCGTCGTCGTATGCTTTTGCATGTAAATCATGTTCTAAAACAATGGGGAGCCACAGTAAAAAAGCGCACGCACCTTCATTCACCTTCTAGACTGATTATCCTTTTCCTTATCGTTTGCTAATTCGCGCTTTGTTTTCCATTTGCCTTTATTCTTACAATAGCTTTCGCGTAGGTTTCAGAAATGGATGCAATTGTAAGCTATTGCTTCTTACACTTTCTAATATGTCCTCTCTTTCTTTGCTTTGTGCTGCTGGTTGCACATAGCACATAGTAGAAGAGTTATAATAGTAAACAAACAGAACAAACGTGCAGCTGCATTTGGAGGGAACGGCGCGAACGTAGAGTAATAGTAGAGGAAAAACTATCTTTTAATAATTACACAAATACACTACCGGTACTAACAAAAACTAGCGACACGATCTTTTTTTTCCTCTCCTTTTCGCCGTTAATCATGATGCATGTTGCATCGATTGCTCCTTCTCTCACTATACGCACATCGTTACTTGCGTATTAATGTTTTTAAAAATAAATCTCAAACCCTACGTGCTTACACAAGTTTAGAATTAGAAGAATAACATTTGAACTTTGGTTTTTTTCGCTTTCTTTCATTTTTTTTCTTCCTCCTTCGAGCCTTATTTCGACCTGTTTTACGTACTAAGACCCTTCTCCTATTATTTGCCCACGCATTAGAGATAGAAAATAGGGGGGAGGGCGAAGAATATGGAGGATAGTGATGCTGGTTACCTGTGTAGTCTGTGTCTGTTTGCCCTTTTTCCACATTCTAGTTAACTTCTAACCGTTTCCTCGGCTGGGTCTTATTCTACTGTCACGCGAGAGAATCCTTTCCCCCCTACTTGTGTCAGCTTTGGGGTGACAAAAAAAAAGATACCGAATTTCCACTAACCACTAAACGTGTTTTTCACCTTCCTCATCTTAAGCAATACGATCATGGTTAAAACTAATAACGTTCAGGAAAAGCCTGTAGTGTACACACACTGCTGATTTTTTTATTCAGCATTCGCAACGCACGCTCTCTCTTTCTCTCTCTTTCTCGCTTTTGCTAGCTTCTTGGACGCATTGTTTATCGATCTCCGGCAAAAAGGTAAAATTACACAGTTCTACTCCTCCCTTTTATACACTTACACGGTAAAGGGTATGATTGGTTTGGTGTGTCACAGTTCTGTTTTGTGCAGTTCTAAGATACATTCCTAATGTATGTACTAAAATATTTCACATACCTAGGAGTGCTGTAGCTACACAGTTAAAAGGAAAGAAGCCAGCACACCGTTGTGAATAGATGCATGTCTAGCACAAGCACTTCACCACCTTCCTCCAACTACACATGAGGAGCAATCTGTTGGCCACTGGAGGTGAGGCGATACGGTTGTTAATAGCCGTATCCTACTCCTGCTTGCAACCCTACCGCTTATCGCTATGGGAATGAGGCGGATTTTAAACGAAAACAAAAAGTGCAACTTCCAACTAATCAGATGACATTGTGCGAAACTTTTCGGTAATCTGCTCTGCACAAACGAGAGATTAGGATACTAAATATCTTCCCGTGTATCTTGCGTAGTGTCCTATTGCTTTACCACTTAACAAAAAAAACAGCATCTAGGACGAAAATCTCGAGCGTGCGTGCGTGCATGCGTGTGTACCGAAGAGAGGAGCAGCGGTACAACACCGCAAAGTGATTTTGATGCCTCTGTGTGTGTGTATGTGTGTGAGCGGGAGACGTGGTGTGCATGACACGCGATTCTGTACGATTCTTAACCCTCTAAGCACCCTAAAACTGACGACTTAATCCTGCACCTCTCGGTACGGCACCTCCGAGGTGATGGTAAAGTTCTGGAAATAGTGATTCAAAAACTCGAACGTCGGCCGCTTGTCCGGTATCGCGTCCCAGCACTTCAGCATCAGGCTGTAGATGTCGTCCGGCAGGTGGTGGGCGGTCGGTTTCGGCATCCGATAGCCGCGCTCGATCTGCTCGATCACCTCGCGGCTGTGCATGCCCGGGTACGGCACCTGCCCGTACGTGAACAGCTCCATCAGCAGTATGCCGTACGACCACACGTCCGACTTGATCGAGAACTTGCCGTACACGATCGCTTCCGGGGCGGTCCACTTGACCGGGAAGCGGGAGCCCTGCTTCGGACAGTACTCGTCGTCCGCTATCACGCGCGCCAGCCCGAAATCACAGATCTTTGCCACGTTGTTCTCGCCGATCAGCACGTTTCGCGCGGCCAGATCGCGATGTATGAGCTGCTTCAGTTCGAGGTACTCCATGCCGGACGCTACCTGGGCCGCGATGTAGATCAGATCCTCGAACTGCAGGAACTGACCGTCTCCGGTGCGCAGGAAGTCGAGCAGGCTGCCTTTGGACATGTACTCCTGCACGATGTAGATCGGTTCCTCCTTAGAGCAGACTGCGTACAGCGCCACCAGCCGGCTGTGGCGGAATTTCTTCATGATGGCCGCCTCCTGCAGGAAGGCTTGCGTGGACATGGTGCCTTCGCGCAACGTTTTTACCGCCACCTCGATGTTGTTTCGCCACTTGCCGTAGTACACCTCGCCAAAGTTACCGTGGCCAAGCTTACGGATCAGCTGGATTTCGTTCCGGTTGATTTCCCATTTGTCGCGCAGCTCGGGCCCGAGGTCCCACACCTGTGGCTGGGGCTTAGGACAGGGACTAGACAGTACATGACAGAGGCCGAGAGCATTTTCTGCAAAAATGCGGCAGGTGATAAGAGAAAAAGGATTCATTAATACCGTAGCATGAGTTCCTCCGGCGGTGCCGCATACTCACTTGAATATGCCATCACGAGAGCCGGTAGCGATGGGAACGTTTGATTCGTTGCAATGTAGTAGCCTCCATTGTCCAGGGGTTTGATCTTGTAGTGCTTGACGTGATAGCCCCGGCTTTCCTCCCAATCTTTGACGGAGAGCGAGAACCCGTTCGGATTGTGCTCGGACGGTCGCACCAGGAACGTGCCGCGGGGGTTTTCATTCGCCAGCAGCAGCTTGTCCGCTTCCTTCCTCGAGACATTCTCAAAGAACCAGCTGCAAGTGAAAAGTTGTAAATAGTATTATTTTAGTTGCTGAAAACTATAGAAGTAATTAAAGATACAAACTCTTCACTGTTGACGCTGCGATCTTCGGCGACAAAATTCCACGGAATGAGACCTTCCTGGCGAGTTTTTAGATGTACCACACGCCACCAGTCCGACTCCGTATCGTCCAGGACCTCCATCCGGTCACCCTTGACGAAGCTGACGTCTGTTTCCTCGCGAGCATTGTAGTTGTACAGGGCGACCACTATCCTTCTCGTGTTGTGCCCGGGCAGAACTAATGGAGAGGAAAAACAGCAATAATCAACAAACCGACTGCCGGAAGCCAGTCCCACATGCACGTCACGGACAATGTTACACTGTGCTATTCCACCCAGTTTTCTAATGAACTTTCATCACAGGATGATAATAACAAACAATATTGTACACGGCACGCACAGTTATGCCTGGAATCATCGTGCATCTTCTTTATTTAGCCCTCCTCCTGCAGAAGGAGATGGAGAGGAGGCATCAGCAGAATAGAAGTAAGCGATAAGCAGGCCAAAGAGCTGGTACTGATCCGAAACCGTTAGCTACCCGCGATTCGGTCCGTAAACACACGGCTGATGTAATCAACATTATCCACAGTACGCTGCTGGACTACCGCGCTTCACTGGCATGAACAGTATGGACAGCTCCGTTTAGAGCGCAACAGATAAGCGGCAACCCGCCGTTCGACTCACTGCACAAGCAGCACATACGCATATTGAAGCAATTGGTGGAAAGTCCACTAAGCGGAGGAGAACAGAAGGATGCGGGCGCGCGTTAACGCGCTCTGTAAATTCCACTTCAAAACAGTGAAACAAAAGATTGACTAAGCTCTCTTCGTTCGTTGTCCATCGTGAGTTGTGGAGAGGAGGAAGGAGTGTGCAATACAGAGCACCAGAGCGACGGTTTGCCCCATTTGTTGGGCAAGTAAAGCCAGCACAAGAGGAAGCTCATTGCACTTGAGAGGGATCAGTGAGACCACCAGATGCAAGATTTTGATTCAAAAAGCGCAGTAAAAGTGCTAGAGAAAGAACCTTAGTAATTTGAAGTTCCTAGGAACTTTACGGACAGTTGCGTTTTCTTGATTTTGGTTGCAACGAGAAGATGGTAGCCAGGAATAGAACCCTCCTAATATAATATGTTGCTTTTCTTTTTTTCCTAAAAAGACTTAATGTGTCTTAAGTAGCCCAAAATTAATATAAATTTAATTATTTCAGATACATTCCTCTTATTCCCTTTCTATTCTGTTTATAATTATCATTCAAGCACCATCGTTCTAGGACAAGGACGAACCTACTCCTTAGCCTACATGGAATTGTCCCTTATGCAACTGATCTTCAGAAAATATAAATTCTTCAGCTCATAAATTAATGTTAATGCAGTAAACAGAGCTCCTTGATGGATTCTCACAAAATCTTTCTAACCTTTTACAAAATCGATCAAAATAAACATCATTATAAAATGAATTCATCTCATCCAGATAAACTTTCTAAAATCGCTAACCCCAAATCGTCCTGAAACACTACTTACGCGGTGTCGTTCGTGGCCGTATGATGTCTACGCCACCCTTCGGATGCTTTATAAGCTGTCCCCGGTTCGGGTCAGGCGTGTATCGTGAATCGATCGAACCACCATTGTTGTGCTTCGGTCCGGACAGGTTCGAGTTGAAGCTGCTATCGCCCTTTTTGTAGCCGCCGGGATAGGCGAGCGCTAGTTCCTGATCCTGCCGCTTGCTGCAACATTTATTGCCCATCGTTGTTAGGCAGTTAGTCAAAAAAAAAGGAAAACAGAAAACCCGTGAAGCGGGAAAACGGAACGCGAGTTGGTTGGCGTAGTTGCTCTAGCTTATCGGCCTAAAAATCTTCGGGCCCGGTATGCTCTACAGGAGGAGACTTTCTGTTTTAACCCCTCGCTTCTGTATCAGCTATCGATGGTTGGTCGTGATGTTGTTGCGTCGACGGAAGCGGCTGCTGCTGGTTTTCACGTCCAGCTGCCGGATCGTGAGCACGGGTAGCCCGGAACCGGTGCAAACACTGCCGCACAGTACGGGAACAGACAGAATGGCGATGGCGTGGGCAGCTGCTGCGAGCTGGCCGAAAATGACGATAACAACAACCGACGTGGACGTGTGCTGACCGTTGAAGGAATCCTCATTTGGGGGGAAGGATAGTCAACCAGCGGACAATGAGAGCTAGAGACTGATCGCAACACCGTTGTGGCCAGGTTGTGACCTGCGTACGCTGTTGCACACGAGTGATGGACGTTTTTTGTGCCTTTCCTTGTGAGTCGTCCTTTTTGTGAGCTAATTAATGGGTTCTAATTTCTTCCCAACTTCAAGATACGATGTGACGAGTTCCTAGTGCTCGTATGTCTTGCAAACTAATAGCCTCTTCACATGGTACGGCGGCAGCAACAGCAGCAGCAATGGTGCATCCTTTTCGTGTCTTGTTTTGCTGGACACAACACGTTCCCTCTCTCTTCCTTTCGCTCTACCGTTTGATCACTGTCAGGCGTGCTTGCTGTAGTGATAGCGCGATGCTTGACGTAGCTGTAGTTGTAGTAGTAGCAATCGTGGTTTGGTAACTTTTTTCATTAGCCAACCCAGCAAACGCTAAACTTTCAGTGAACAACAACAACATTCGCTATCTTCTTCCGTGAGCTTCTGCCGCTTGTACGCGCGACGAGGGACGAATGTGTTCTGCTTGCAACACACTTTTTGCTGTGTCGATAAAACACGAAAACTACAGAATGTCCTTGCTGCAGAACTTTCCAACACAGCCGGTCAGAAGGGAGGCGGAGTGGGTTGCTTCTCCTGCGCCCTTGATTGCGAGATAGGCCACAACTTCCTAAACGAACAGAATTCCTTCGGGAAAGTTTGTGCTACGACAAGTATGCAAATCGGTGAACGACAAACTGCAATGATTCTGCTTGGACGGTGCTGCCGTCGGTCGGGTCGTTTTCGGTGTGACCAGTGCGATCATAGTGTGTGCGTTTGGGAGTTTGTTAAAAGTTCTGGCTAGCTCGTTTCAGTTTCGATGCCGTTGGGCAGCTTGGATGGATGGCGAGGGCACACACTTTAGATGTCGGTCGGTAGTTTCAGTGATCTGTTTTGAACGAAAAATAAGGAAAGAACATGTTAGTACTTATTCATTTATCATCTTTTACAAGAAATTTATGAACGCGAACATCGGAATGTCATCCTCTTTATGAATTATTTAGCCAAAAAATTTAACTATGTCTCCAATATTAACTTTTTATTAATAAAACACATCCACGCGATGATGGTGGCTTACGTACAGAAACACACAACGGCTGGCCACTAACCCAAAGCACAAATAAAAATGTAATGCCGTCTGGTGGCAAAACGCCCCCTTTAAAAATGAAGTCACGTCTGGATGTTCCGCCGCACTGAAACGACAGTAGCGGACGAAGCAACCGGCTACAGGCATCTAAAAAGCATGAGCATAACATTCGCGATCGTAAGATGGTTGTGTTGCGGGCCCCGGACTACGAGTATGTACATGCGTGTGCCGTGGAAGCATTGTGCCGGGAGCACAGATATCACACCGCGTAATAGCGTGGTGGCAATTCTTGCACGAGAACCAGCAGGCACCGGCAAAACCGCAGCAAAAGCAGGACCGGCAGCAGGGCCAACACCCGCCACTAGTGAAGAACATTTCAAGTTTTTTTTAATCATATCCCTTTGGGGGAGGTATGGTAATGCATTAAAGAATCACATCAGCCAAAAACCAGAACTTCTGGTCCGGGTGGTTTCACACCAAACCGAAATAAAACGGTAGCGACGTTACATTCTTTCTACGTTCGTTACCCGTTGCACTTTGGTCATTTGCTGGGATGAAATTACAAAAAATATTCTCACATGAGAGCACCTTAAAACATTTTCATTTCCTTCATTTTGTGTAGGAACAAATTAAGGAAAAATGTAAAATATTATGAACCTAAGGCCAACGGTCTTAGAAATATTGATCGATAAAATCAACAATACAACTGTGTGTTATTAGAGGATTAATAATTTTTTAAAGATTCATGTTTGTGGCATCTCAAGATTTAAGAACCTTGATTTTCAAAAATTCAGATTTAAGATTTAATTTGTGATTCGAATGTTTATTCGTTATTCATTGACAATTCATATGTATTAATCTCAGGCTCTTAATTAATCTTAATCAGGCGTAGGTCCGTGCGTTAGCGCTAACATTGTAGAAGAATCACTATCCCCAACACTTATCGAAATATACCGTCTATAATTATTTTTACTTTCTAGCGTCTTCTAATGTTAAACTTTGACATAACGTTTAGAGTTTCGTACTAAGTAATTTAAAAAATAATTTCCTCCCGACATTTTGTCCGTAACTGTCCACTGTGCTTTGACGAGGAATTTAAAATTCTGGTAGCTAGAACTGACGCTTTAGGGATGGACGGATTATGTTTGGTTTTGGATAAGCAAAAAGATTTTTTAGTTTTTATAATTTAATTTCTCAATTGTTGTTTTCTTTCATTCTCAATTCTTGAAGTGTCGCGTTGATTTTTGCATTTAATTTTTCCGTACTTCACACAAACGTACTTCCGTACTTCACACAAACGTTCTCATCCTCAGCTGCAACCACGGGAACAAGGACATTTAAACGGGACACATTAAGCGCCAAACCCGTGTGCACGAGTCTGTTTACCTCCAGCCGCGTGCAAGCCAGATGGTTTTAAATGGGCTCAACCGACAAGGGGTTTCCCCCGCTCGGCAGTATATGATGCACGTATGCAGCAGCGGCACATACATGTGCATGCGTTTGGTGTCATTCGATCCGGTTGTGCCGCCCGTCCGCACCCCCGGTTGAAGGCTGCTGTGCCACCACCACGTGTGCGTGCTGCATACGATTTGAAACCACCACCGTGCCGCCATTGCACTCGACGACCACAAATACCCCCCCATAGGAGGGAGAGACCATCGTTGGCAAGTCTGTGCTACGGCAGACAGGGGCCACCGAGGGAAAACGAGAGATCGAGACAGAGCGAGTGCTATAGAAACATATGCATTTTAATTATTGATAAATCCAGGAAAACGTTTCCCTTCCACATATGTGCTCTCTCTCTCCCTGAGCGTTTGGACGTGAATTCCCCATGTTTATAGCTCCAGGGGCTAGGTAAAAAGGACCTCGACCTGAACACGTCTGCATGTACAGGAATTGTGGAACATCAATTTTTCAATGTATCCGCAGTCGATACGGGCGTGTTTACAGAAAATAATTTGCAGCACTCGTACAAGCTGCTGGCAGGCACACGCGCTACCGCAAATAAGAACTCGCGGGAAAAGTAAATTTAATTTGCTTACAACCTAATCACAACCTTTAGCTATTTTGCAGGAGCCTCGTGTTGCTCTTTCTCTCTCTCTCTCTCTCTTCCTGTGTGCAACATTTAACCGTCTCCACCGCTGCGAGTCCTTCAACAAGATCTTAATGATGCTAGACGGACTCTTTGGCGCTCCAATATGGACACCGAACTCCTTGAGGGGCGGATGGTAATGGCGATGTTCACAATACGGTTGGAGGATCCACTTCCTCTTAAGGGGGAGAAATTATATTTAACTAACAACCAATCGCAACGCGATGTCAAATTGGAATGCGAAAATATATGTCTCGGAGTTTGTCCCCCATGCTAACCGGTACCCAACCATAACTCCTACAAAATATGACACGCTCCATTACTCGTCATAATTGAATGAGCGCAAATTTTGAAGTGCTGCAGTATAATTTCCCTTGTCCCGCTTCCGCTGGCTCCGTGAAACCAGAGGAAGGGGGAAGTGGAAGTCTCGGGACCCGTGTCGCTCTAGGGGCTAGAATGTATCCACGCACAGCACACACAATTATATATACATATTTAACATCCGAGAGCACAGTAAAACTTAATTATTAAATTACACTTTTCGCACTGCCGGTGCTACAGACATCAATATTGTGCCGCTAACAACGTTCGCCACTTCCTGGACGTAAGTAGCAATAATGAAGTTGAATGTCCAAGCAGCCAAAAAAAAAACAGTGCCTTTCGGCATCTTGGAAGTGCATAACTTTTCTTTTCCCTCTTTCCTGTTTATGCTAATGTAGGAGCGAAGAAGAATTAATGGGATAAATTACTTAAAAACGCTTGCGATACTAATAGACCTCATCAGCATCTATTGCCTCTACGTTGCGAAATACAACCTTGTTAATAAAAAATTGGAATGGTGACCTAGTTCTTGATCAGGGCGTTCTGTTTTACTCCTATCTAAAGTTCTCCTTCTTCAAGTGAAATGTATAAAATCTAGCCAAAAGATCCCAATTAATTCATCTTGATACCGTTAAGTTGATCTTCGGAGAACTATGCGTAAGATCAACCAAACATGTTTCTTATCAATTAACGCTCCTCGTATGATCCAACAGCTTGCGTAAGCAAGAATACAACATCATTCACAATACAGAAGCTGCTTAATGCACAGTTATTAAAAGCACGCTCGCAGTGAGTCGAAGTTTTCTGGAATCTCTCTAGACTAGACGTCGCAGCAACCGAACCGTTACCTTCCGAATGGCAACAGGATGACCAAGGTCTTTTCGCAAACGATTCCTCTCTCCCATGAAGCTGCAAAAATAATCCACTGAATCTACTGACGAGCAGCGCTAGATGAATGCTACAGCGATAAAATACACATCAATCAACTTATTCTCGGGTGAAGCTTCGGAAGAAACTGCACTCTCATCAGAATGTTCCAAAAATCTTCTGCAAAACGATATTTCAATGTCAGAAACCTCACCAGCACTACTAGGCACGGCGTTGATGCCTATGTAATCCTGTGGTACGATAAATTTGTGCATCCACGGGTGATGGAATGAAGCCGGCCTAATCTTACTGGTTCTAAAGCGAAGCCATTCAAAGGACGTCATCAACAAATTGTGTAGACAGAGCTCGATTGAAAAACCTTTCTCTTAGTACACAGGTGTGTAAATGTGTTAAGGCTCAATATTCTAGGCAACCATAATAAACAAACACATTTTAGCCCAAGTCCTACCACTATACGCCTCAGCAAAACAGGCAACAGGTCTAATGACGTGAAAATGACACACCGCGCGCGCTGAGCCAATAAATGTCACCCATTCGACACGACGCCAACGGAATCAACAAACAACAAGCTGGTAATTTAAAAAGCAGAGCAAAAATCAGGAGAGACAGAGAGAAAGAGAGAGAGAGAGTAGCAAGGAAATGGCATGGTGATTATAAATATTTTTCCTCATTAAGTGAGAGAGAGAGAGAGAGAGTAGCAAGGAAATGGCATGGTGATTATAAATATTTTTCCTCATTAAGTTCTACAACCTGTTTGTGCGCTTATTGACGCCGACACATTCACGGAGGCAAAGGACGATATCCTTTCTACGTTTGTGAAGGGAAAACCTTCCGCGCAGGTCGTCACATCAACCTTCTTCGCCCTTTTACCACCCACCAATAATTACCGGCCGTGTCAATAAACGTCGTCGGCGGGCGCAAAGAAAGAGCTAAACTGAAGGAAAGCAAAAATTGTTTGGGATGGCTGGTGTTGGTAGGTTTGGCACAGCAAACGCGCTGACGCAATGTTGTCGCGCAACAGATAGAGGAAATTGCACACCAGACGTAATCGTACAACCTTCCACTCGCTCCCCGTCCTTTGATTGGGCCCGGGTTAGCATTCCACCGGAACCGGAACCGGGAGGAGCTCCTTGGACGTTGTTAGGACCAAGAATTTACAGGATATTGAACAGCACAAGATAACAACCCTGACCCACGCACCCAGCGAGGACACGATGAATCTGTGTAGCTTCTTTGGAAAAATCGAATGAATGATTGAATATTTTAAGCGGATTATATAGATTGATGGATCGTAGGAAGATGAAGGTACAGGATTATCCTGTTCTTTTTGCTTTGTTAGAGCTTTCTTGAGTGCGTTTTGTTTGCAGCGAGTGGTGGATTATGTGAGTTTTTTGTTAGCTATCTAGACTGGTTCTGGAATTGAACTGAAATGCTTGTGGTCAGGAGCAACTTTTTCAATCGCAGTGGTCATCATTAAGGTTAGACAGGTAAATTGAATAAAGAACATTCAAAGCAAATGTTTTGTGGACAAACAGTATGCTTTAAGTATTTCTTACTATGCTGTATTACAGTCCATAGTACAGTTTGTTCTCACGTGATGAGCTGCTGATGATGGATGCTAGCATATACGCAACAGACCGATTGTACTGAATTATTCTCTTCTGTAATAAAAATGTACCAAAATAATAAGAGTTTGGTGATGTCAACGATGACCACGTCTGATGACAACGTCGTTGATCACATACTCTGGACATGTATGTAATTCCATTCGTGAATACCCTGCATGTTATCAGCACTTCGGACAGCAGGAAGATCTTCTGCGGTGCCGATATGCGTCATCCAGGGTCAAAAGAACTACGACTTTTCCAAAGAGATGAAAATCATGCCTTGATTCGTTTCCAATTCCCTTCCTTTAGATAATATGCGCCTTTGCAGTTTGTTCCTCGGTATCCTTGATATTCCTTGGTATGTTTCTAGTTTCAGTCGCTTTCCTGATGTCAAATGGAGTAGGCACTGTGTTTAACAGAGTCCAATAGCATTCCTGCGTCGATTACCCAAAGCAATAAGCCCCAAACGGCGCCCAACTCAGCTTGAAAGCAGAAGTCAAATGTGGTTAACGCAAGAGCGATCACCGAACATTATTTGACTTGCCGGACTCCTTTCTGTTTTTTTTTTTCAACAATATGGTATTCAACATGAGCGTTATTCCAAAACGATACTATGCTGCTTCTGAACCGTTGAGGTTGTAACTAGAAGGAAGCTCTGGATGGTGGTGTCACGCCCTGACTGAGACTGCAATTCTTCCTGCAATTCTTGGAGGACACTTTTACCATAGTCCATGGTTCGGAAAGCAAAAAATGAACTACAAATCAAAAATACTGTTTTCAACAGGACAACATCATTTCAAGCTATAATTCAGACCATTTAATTGTTTGTCTCAAGCAGCTCCATCATTATATTTACAAACGCTCATATTTTCTGAATCGTTTATCAATTTTGATCGTGTACAGTATGGTACGCCATTTGAAAGCATTCCTTCCAAACGCTTACGAAATGAGACATTCGAGCAAAGGTAATTGCTACCACCGCGAAGAAATCCTACCGGTCGAATATTTATGACAGAGGTAAGAAAAATGATCATCTGCTAAGAGCTGCCACACGCAAACCGTCTGGAATATATCTGATTTTCATCTTTTTCCCCCAAAACAGGGAAGGAGACGAGGACGCTTCTCCCCCACTCATTGCCATTTTTAATGGTCCTTTCGCCAGACGCTGAGGGTAATTTGTCAAATGTGTCTTTTTTTGCCCTGCCAGCACGGCTTTGCTTCTTCTCCATCTGGCTCGTCTACACCTTCAACTAAAATATATCGATATCATTCAGAATCGACTGCCACATTTCATACCTGGACCACGGTGCATAGAAGTTAGAGAGGTGAAATCGTAGCCACGGCCGCGGGACGTGATTGTCACCAAACCATTCCCGAGTACGAAAAAAAAAGAGCAAACGATGGCAAATAAATAAACATATTCCCACCGGTCGTTATCGATCGAACCGGGCACACCGGTCCGGCACACAACTGCGCAGAGGAGGAGAGTTCGCCGTCATGGTGTCGTCACCACATCACCCTCATCACTCTTCGTCATCTCCCCTGCAGCTAGTAACTCACCCAGAACAGTGGTCCATCGAACACGATGATAAATAGTAATATTTCATTCCCCAACATCTCCCGTCCAATTCAAAGTACACATTTGGGAAAGGTGTGTACGGGAAGTGAGCTACTTTTTTTTCCGGTGACGCTACCGCTTCTTCTAATCGTTCAGCTTTTCCGCTGTCGACTCGGCGCGGACGGAACAAACCGATCATTAGCGCAGCACATAGGCTGGTGTCGGTGCGACAGCTAGCGTGTCGTACGGAAAGGTTGTTTTCAGTCGCATTGCACAATGGTCAATGGAATGTTGGAATGGTCGTCGTTCGAGGTTTGCTGCACCGAAAATATTAAATCCATCACAGCACGCAAGATGTAACGTGACTGATAGCAGCGGGCGTCACATTCGATATGTGAAGCAATAAAGTAGGTTATGTGTTGGAGGAGAACAGTGGAATGAATATTAGAACGAAAAAAATAACCTATACAAAAGCTATACTATTAACACCTGCCGAGGTGAAGCTCTGCTCTCACCGGAGCTGCCCTACACTCGGCGTAATAAAGGCCCAGAAGTAGCAGTTGTGTTCCGGCAAAACCCTTTTGTAATGTCACGCTCACACTTTCACGTCCCCGGGGCATGGACACACTAAGGACTAAGTGGCACCAGAGTGGATGGCAGTTGGGGTAGTTGTGATGGTGAAACCTTCACCTCGGTGCTCCACGATCGTCCCTGGATGTCCGAGATGCCGTGACAATCGGTGAGTTGAGCACAGCAGCATAAAGTTCAAGGTTGCCATCAGCCACCGACTCCGCAGTGACGCAGCAGCGCCAAGGCAGAAGAGAAGATTGATAAGGCATGTTTAATATTGACACATATAAAGGCGAAAACTACTCCTAGAGCTAAGCCAACCACGGGAAGTGGGTGGACGTGCTCGAAAGGGCAGTGACATCATTGACGGTGTTACTAATTCATAATCATTTTTACAAAGCTTTTTTTTGCCTTGAGGAGATCGTATTGATTAATAAGATTATTATTTATTTTTAAAGTATTCAATTTTGTTTAGGGTTTCTCGGTCGACAGTCACTCCATCCATACATTAATCGAGATTGTTTAAATGAAAGGGAGGGTGTTAACCACGCTACAGTTAACCACACTACACCGAATTCTATCTAAACTTGTTATGGGTTAGCCCCTTGTTACTAGTTCCAGCGGACAATTCATGAACTGACGTAAATGGAAGTAATCGACAAAAGCGCGATAGAAGTAGAAAGATAATAATTATGATAGCTCTCTCATTATTTGTTGGCTTAATAATTCAGTAAACAATCGCTCAAAGTACACAAATGGCACACCACATGGCCATTGGGAAGGCACTTCAGTTTTAATACCACACCCCAATGATAAACCGGCACCGCCATCATCATCATCATCATCAGCTCTCTTGACTAGTTTTAGGCGCGGCAGATGTGAACTCCAGGCTCTAGGCTTCCCATAAGGATAGCAGCAGAAGCAGTTATAGAGACACGTTATACACTCGAGAGTGCGATCTTCCGTAGCCCACTGTCTGTTTGGTCACCCTGTTGAGCAACAAAGCTACACACAAAGGTGAGAAGCAGAGCTTCGAATGATTCCTAAGCGCACAAGAGCAGCGTTTCGTAGGCGCAATCTTGCTTCCAGAATCAACGAGCCAAACGCACCTGTCGGAGGTGCGTGGCTAGATCTATTTAAAACGGGGCCGCAGCATTAACGAACTGTAAAGTAAGAAATAGGAAAGAAAAAATGTACGAATAGATGCAAGAGAGGTCCAATGGAAAATAGGGGTACTTCTTATCGCTACCTTTCGTTGTCTTTGACGGATATGTCTGTTTCTATTCTGATGTTTTTTTCTTTTCTTTCTAGAGTTCAATCCACTTTCGGGAGCACTTCAGTTGCAAGAAGACCAATGTTTTCTCGCTTCCGCTGAGCCTGGATGTGCGCAGTGAAAAATGAAACAGTGAGAGGAGCATCATTTTTTTTAAGAATACGCTTGCTTTAAGCTCGCTTTACCCATTAATGCAAATACACGCAGATGATAGGAAGCCCACTGTGTGTGCGTGAGGGCTCATCGTGAACTTCTGGTACTATTTTGGGTGCACTTTGAGTACGGTAGGCGCCACAGAGATCAGGGAGATAGGAGGCACATAACATCCTGCAAGGCGAGAAGCTACGATGAGAACTAGTCAAGTGGGAATTTATTGTCCAAACCCTTCTTGCTACTTGCCACCCTAAAACCAGTCGAGCAGATGAAGATAGAGCAAAACTTATGTCCGGAGGGCATTAGACCTTAAGAACGGAAGCTGATGGAATATTATATTTGCATAAATGCTGAGGCTGAAAAAAAATCCACTGGTAGCGAAAAACGGTATAAAGTCCACATAGAACACACCATAAAGGTCCTTAGAAGAAGATCTCTGGTTTCTAGTGTCTAAAATAAAGCTTTGGCGGTTCAATGTCCAATGTCTTAATTAAGATAAAAAACTTGAAATCTTAACACATACGAGCCCTATCAAAATATACTTGATCTATTTCTAAAGTGTCACGGTTTTTATTGAAGCTATACATGCTATTTTACACTCCTTCTCTTTGTTCTATCTTTTGCTAAGTCTACCAAATGAAGCGGGAAACCCACGAGCTCTTTTTATACAGTGAATTAATTTCCTTCAAATTAATTTACCATTAAAACAATAGACAACCGAGAAGACCAATAATCAACGCCGTTGGCCAACCAAAGATGTCTCGCTTTTCACCCGGGCACTACCCGTCAACCCGAGGAGACGGACTGCACACGCAGGGCTCAATCACCCTAATGAACGATAATATAGCACCCAAAGTCCTCGATAGCATGATAGCCAAGCGATCACAACGGGGGCCTCCTTCTCTAGATCTGCTTGCTCCGTAAAACCATGGACGCAGAGTGTTCCCGTTACCGAAGCCGATTCTCCACTTTAATCCAATTTCGGAAATATCCGGCATGCCCCGCTGAAGGTAGACCAGTATCTATCGAAGAGCATTTCAGTTCGTTGCCTTTTCCCAACGTTTGATTTGTCTCCGGATGATGCTCGCTGCGAAGCGACGGTCTCTTGCCTATCGCCATAAACTCCAAAGCGCGGCGAAAAAGAATTTGGAAACAAAACAAACGCATTTACGGGATTGAAGAAATCGCTAGTCCAAAATCACTTGGACAAGAGACAAAGAAAGCAAAGGAAGGCAAGATTGCAGCCTAGGATTATCGGATACCAACGAGCGCAGTAAGACGCGAGAAGGTGATCTTGGAGATTAATAAAAAAAAAACCTCAGAAAGGTTAAATAGAGAAGATACCTTTTGAAGTGGCAATGCCGCAAGAAGTTCAACATTTGATGCCACCTTCAGACAACATTCGGTGACATGTTGTTACTGTTTGCCGCGCTATTCAACCTCTCGATAACGTTAAAGACGTTTCCATCAACATTAAAACCTTAGAAGAAGAATTGCCTTTAAAAATGTTAAGCTCACGCGCTTTATGTGCCCCGAAAAGGCTAGCCATCAACAGGAAATTGGACGCTCTGCTGCTCCACGACCGCGGAGTGAAGAACCACATAAAAACAAACACCCCAATAATCGTACCATATGTCTGCCGGCCGTTCAACGAGCAACGGGATTGAAGTCGGGAAGATACGTTTGTACAAACACTTTGTATTGGGCTAATTTTTGTGTGGACACATTCATCCGCCGTATCCTATCCTCTACTGTGGCACACAGATGGTTGCCGGGGGGACTTGGTCTCGCTCGCTGGCGACGCCATAATGCGACCACACATTATCTCGTTGGCGGATTAACCCAGACACGCCAAGATACATGCCCTGTTGTAACGCCGTCGACATTGGACATTGTATCAATACCATTAGTGCTTGGCAAACCCGTGCTGGAATGCATCAAAAGGGGGGCTCACATTTCGATGACTCGCATCATCATTTTTGTCGTCCCTGATGCCCGTTCGAGGTATCGGTAGGTAGGATCCCTCACTTGCTTCCAGACTGCCAGCATGTACATTAGATAGGGAAAATACAAATAAAAGAACACACATGGGCGTGCGAGCCGACTGCCAATTTTTCCTACCCTTCTATCAGCCGGAAAAGGTATAATGTTTTAACAGGTTGGCGGCCTGTTGGTTTCGTGTCAACAAGCGAAATGCTTCCTCGCTCGAATCGATAAAATCGCAACGCGTCTATGTGCACAAGCAAGGCACTCGCAAGCTTTGACGCTTATTTCGAGCAGTTCCAAACATAAAACCCGTCTGTTACTGATTAGACGGTGGTGGTAAAGTCATACGTCACCCACGCGAAACCTAGGAAGGCGCACACAAACGGGCCTGACTGTCCCACAATGCCATCGACTTGTTTTCTACAAAAACAAAATGAAACCGGTGAATCTTCGTGCTGATTAGGTGACGCATCGCGACTACCGTTTTGCTCGCCAAAAGAGCTCCTAAGGGAGCAAGAGACGAACTAAAAACATCTTACAAATGCTCGAACTAAAATGATGAACACATTGAGTTTTAAATTAAATTCTTCATTTTGAAGCACAGAATGATTCATAAACAGGCACTATCTTCATGAAGACTGATTTGATTTTATCGGCCAATTTTACTACGTTCTGGAGGAAGCATGTATACAATATCGGTATACATTGATCGCTAGTACTAGTTGCTTCCTGCGAGGATGGTTGAGTAATGTAGTAACACTCTGTTCTTAAAATAAGAGTCTTGTTTTTGACTTTGTGCTGCTTGCTGTTATAGATGAGAATAGGTTTAGACAGCGCTCTGTTCTCGATACAACAAGACAAACCAACAAGATCCTGTTAGATAAGTACTCCATCATTTGTTCAACGCCAACTATCATTCAACCCACTCGGATCATTTAATGCACCTCTTCAAATTTAAATCGACCCTCTTTCTCCGTCGAGTGAATAGTGTTTACCTAATAACCCATGTCACAACAGAGAGTTAAAAACCTACCACATCTCTCCACTGTACATGGTTAAGCATCTAGATAACCCTTGCCTCACCATAAAAACAACTACTAATCAAATACAAAATACTCACCACAAACCACACCCCCCACAAACCATCGTTTGCATCCTATACCGTTCGCTTACAGGGGCAAGTTTTGCGATTAAACGATTAAAACCGAGATATCGAGATCCCAGGCTACGAGGGACGACGTCGAGCCCCCGTGTGGTGTGCCGTGCCAGCGCAGCAACAGCTGCACTCAAGCACAACCGATACTGCTGGGTGAGTGTATCCGAACCACATTCCAACCGCAACATTTGGCAGCTGACCGATCGACCGACCAACCGGCCGGCCAGCTGCACGTGTGCCACACAACGATTTCTACGAGCAGTTCGATGATAACAGTTATTTGCATTTCGGACGGCATGTCCCGCCAGCTACACCCGTTAGTTTTTTCGTCTTCTAGATGTCCACAGCTAGGTGGGCAAGATTGAATACAAAAAAGCGGCCAGACGAACCCATGGCCACGGCAATCGAATGCTTGTGTACATTCTCTGTTGCGCACCGAGATGGGTGGTTCCACAAGTTCTCACCCTTCGCGTCCCGAGTGTACCCGTGATGAGAGTGAACCGATAAGAACACACTTTCCAATCGAAACACTGCTCGATGATAGCTCTACCAGACCCATCGATTTGTTCAGACTTTTAGATAATCTATACTTCGTGACCCAACGTTACAACTCTGCTGCATCTCCTGAAAACATCCTTCTCCCTGGGAGATAGGAACACCAACAACATCAGCTGGTCTTTCAGGAGACCAACAACTATGGGAGAGTACTCACCGAACAACAGGGAAAAGTAGTGGAGCGTGTGTGGCGGATTTCCTGAAATTTGCCTCCAACGTCCATCTGCTGACCTACATCTTCACTTCATGCCATCGCGCGGCTGTTAGGGCGTGATCGGCGTGATTGCACTCTCATCACGAGACCATGGTAGCGACGAAGCTCGATATATCAATCAGACGTTCAACGTACCTTACAAACCGCCAACATATCTGACCACCACACACGTATCCGTACAATTCGCGCGCCGATGACTAGAAGGGAACTGCGAGTGCGCAAGAAAAAATCATTCACTGAGAAAACATTTCACTGAACCAAAGGAAAACAAAGCTGCTGTTACGGTGTAGAGTACGGCTTGGTCAGCCGTTTCCGTTCGAGCCGCGTTTCAGCTTACAATTACAGTTTCCACACGATCACTATGGCGAAATGGATTCCTCTTTGCGCACACCCATTCATCTTAAGAGAAGAAGGAGAGCATTAGAGATCTTCCGCCTCTACCGTGCATTCTTCATCCTCGTTTCATCCCGCTTGCGAATCTTCGAAGGGATGTACCTCCCACACCCCCCCCCCATACTCCACATAATGATTGTTTACTGGTTTACCTACTTGCACACACGCACCAACACTTCCCCTTTCACTGGAGCATCTGCCCAGTGGTGGAACCGCTGCTCATCATCGAGTAAATATAGTTTGAAATGCGGGACAGCCGCCAGAGGGGGCGCAGGCGTTCAACGGACCGGTTTCCGGTTGTGGAAGCGCGCCGTAATCTAACCTACTAACCGAACGGCCTTTTGCAAGGTCCGACGCCAGCAGGGGAAAAGACATAAAATATGATAAGCGATGGGTTAAGAAAGCGGACAACCTTGACGTTTCCATTAGTGATCGCGCACGATAGTTTGAAATCGGAGACTCTCTCACAAGCGGAGCATAACCGATCGATCGACGTCAGGCTGGCTCTGCCTGTTAAAGCAAACATTGTTCGGCTGCGCCCGTGTGCACTTATTTGCTCCTTTCGTAACGATAAACAGAAACATTCGTTTGGACTTGAAATCAGAAGAAGTATTAATTGGAGCTGCTTTTAAAAATCTTCTATCTAAACAACCGTGTGATTGATTTCGGATACGGACCCGCTCGGATATGGAGCTAATTAAAAGACACAAAAAACCAGTTGAATGCAGTGGCCTTAACTTCTTGGGACCATAGCACCACTATAATCTAGCCCGCTCAATCTCATCCCCCCCCCTCCCTCACGAGCTATCCAACGCTTTAAGTAGCGCAAATACCGGACCACAACAGCTGTCCATGCACCAGCAGGGAAGGCATACCAGAGATCAGGTTTTGCGGGATATCTCGTTCCACAACTGTTGCAATTGCTCCGTTGCGTTACTCGTTCCCGTCGTTCGCATTTCCGAAACAGGGTTACCTCTATTTGGTACACCAATTTAAATATTACCTCACGATGCTTCCTGAAGGAGGGTGAACAGAAAAAAATGAACATTAGGGCTGACAGAGAGAGACACACGACGACGATGATGACCCCGTTCGTGAGCTTGCAGTGGCTGGGTCAGCAGTGGTCTGGCAGGAGTTTGATCATTTCCGACCCATTTCTTCCGGCAATCGAAAAAAAACGGGGATCGGATGTTAATATGCGCTGTCGGCGAACGGTAGAGTGAAGCCTCTTTTGACACAACCAAACGGCACTCCCGAAACCGGGAAGAAGTTCTAGAATGGTTGACCAGGGTTGTACGTTTATGGAAGAAAGAGAGGATTTTTGTTGTTGTTTTTCAAGTTAAAATTCTTTATGCATTATTCTATTCGACTACATAAAGTCGTCAATTTATTGTTCCAAAGATCTGGGACACATTGGGTAACTTACCATACGTAATTGATTTACGATTATAAACGGATCCGCTAGGCACCGCGAGATGGAGTTAGTGTATACCAAAGACTATGCTAGTAAATTGCCCTCATTTTCCCCTGGCTAGTGTAGCTAATTACTTTTAAGTAAGGTCTAAAATCTAAAAATAAGATCTAAAATTAATCAATAATCAAAACCAATAATCATGAATCATGTCTACGTCCATTCTGGGTTCGTTCAATAATCAAAAATTAAGTTTGAGGACGACTTAAAAAACGGCACCTGCATTTTCACTCCCACCTTTGTCTGATTGATAAACGATCTATCTCGGTCTGGAATCACGGCTTTTCAGTACTTTGTTTACCTGCAATGAAAAGATATTAAGAAGAGAATATTTAGATAAATGCATTACAATAACTAACAAGTGATATGATTATGTTTTCAGGAGTGCTTTTACACTTTTTTTGCGTAAAATATTCTTACGAAGAGTTCTCTAAGATTTGCCTAGAAGATCCGTTTTATTAATTCTTTATCACATTGTAACCTTCCTTTCTCTGTTTCAATTCTCTAAAACATTCCTTATTGCTTATTGATCATGGTGAGGCTACTGTGCAATATAATACTGTCTGATCATTCGTTAAAGATCACCTCGCATCAAAGCAAGCGTCTGTTGCCAGTGACAACCAAAATTTAATGCTTCCTCAAACCACACACCGACACATTGCCTCCCTCCCTTCTAGTCTGTGTGTGATGCGATGACGATTCGGCGGCACCGCCCTATAGGCCGGCACTGTCACAAACGATTGTTGCCGAACTCAACCCATGCACAAACACCACAGTGTCGTCCTCGTAATGAAAGGCCATTATGCAATTTGAATTTAAAATCTACCGTCGAGAAAGTGTTCCCTGCGTCGACCCACCGATGTGTGATGATAATCATGTTGCTGTTGCTGTGTTGATGATGGCAATGGATGACGCCGAAGAACGCAGGGCGAGAATGTATGCTATTAACCACGTGTCGGTGGGTGTGCGTACATTAACGTGCCGTGCCACCTCCAGTGTGTAGGTGGTACAGCATAACTACGTGACCTCACACACCGGCCAGCGTTTATCCGGTGGAGCACGCTTTTGCAGCAGAGCGTCAGGCGTAGCGCAAATGACATGCATCATCATCCTCATGCTCGCTGTGCCGTGGTTGTCGCGAGCATTGGTGACGATGTTCACGCGCTTCATGCCACAAATTTATGTGCCTTTCAAATACGCACACACACACACGCACATAACATCACGAAAGGTGCATCACGGAAAACCCTACTGCTAGGTATGTATGTGTGTGTGTGTGTGTTCGCTGGGGAATAACAAAACACGCCAACAGTACACGTGGAAAGGGCACACACTATGAAGGAAATGGACGCAGAGGTGTTATAAATGCAGCTGAATTGCAGCTTAAAATCATAACCCTTTTTTACAGCCCAACACACATTTCCTGTATGGACGGGGATGAGAGAGGTTGTTGAGGTTCGATCGTTAAACGTACTGGAAATTACGTGTTTTTGTCCTTCATCACGCACCTGTGCAAGCGCCTTTACTGCCACGGTCAGTGTGGCGGCAGTTGTTTTCAAATTTTGCCTCTCTTGTTCTACCATATCATGGACATTAATGTGTGTGCGTGCGCAATTATGTTTTTTTTTTTCAACCAAAAAAAAAATCAAGTACAAATTAAGGAGCGAAAGTGAACTCGGAAAATTAATGTTTTGCAACACGTTCGGAAGAAATTAAGTATACGCCTATTATCCCAATTAATAACTGCTTAAATCTGGATTGAAGGTCGGTTAACGTTGTCATCGTATCCTTTTATTATTCTTTTTTATAATGTTTCGTGTACATACATACATTCTTTCCAAAACAACAGGTGTTTCTTTTTTTACAAATCGCACATATCTGAGCACTTACGCGTACGATCGGTATTTAAACAGGCCTCCAATCAAAACAAGCGGCTTTACCGTCCATCTTAAAAATCACAGATGCTTCGAAATGCAGAGGTTGCCAACCGGACGCAACAATTGCCGAAACGGCATTGAAAGGGAACATGTGTTTCTTTTTTGGCACAACTTTGAACGGAGCAAATGGCACCATATGCCTTTCAATATGCAACTCGGACGCATAATTTGACAACACGAAGGTGAAAATAAATAACAAAAATAAATAAAAGTGATTAAAATTTTGTTCCGAACCCGCTAAGGCCAGTTACGCTAGGTTTAAATGAGATTACAAATTAAGTTTTTAAAACTGCGTGTCAAGCTTCTTACAGGTTTCGCCCTCTGTAAAGAAACTTGTTTCGTTCTTTCGTAAAAAAAAAAATGAGAGACTTTCTTTTTACGTCTCTTTACGAAGTTTACGCTTTCTTGCACATAAATTCAATACATACAATAATATAAAAATTAGTATAATAATAGACTTCAAATGCACAGTTTGACATGTTCTATCGGCGATTTTACTGATAATTGGTTTCATATTGTGTGGTAAGCGTATAATTGCTTTCGGCTTTGAAGTACAACTCACCGCACCCCTATATAACACACTGTACAACTGCGTAAACGCTTATCAACAAACGCAACAACACAAACAGCAATACGAACATAATCCCTCACAAAACATACCACACAACCCCCCGATGACCCAATGTTAAGTGAAGAGCTCCAGCCCGCCAACAGTGTTCCGAACAGTGTGCCTTAAAGTTTCTGTACCTCTTACAACTTTGTATTGTACGATTGTTTGCCGAGTGACAGTTATCGTTGACACCGAAAACCGCACGAGTAAGAGGATCTCTCTAATTTGCTTAAAAGAGGAAAGAAGCGTTTTGTGTCTGTGCATGTGGCCTACTTCCTCTAGCTCAAAGGTGTACTGTAATTGGCTCAAATGCACAGGAAAAAGAACTTCCCTATGCTAACTAACCCCTTAACTAACTTCCCTTACAAAACTCCACTACACCAAAGCGCACATGGATGGCACTTTTGACGAGAAGCTCTTATTAGTGCTCTAACAACGGTTTGCATTCACTTACCCCTTCTTCCCATTGCTTGTGGTGAGAGAGGGGGGGGGTTGTGGTAGCATTGAACAAGAATCATAAGCACCAAATCATGCAGGTAGCATACACAGGAAAGCAATACGAAGCGATGTGGAGGCGACGTTGCTCTCCCATTTGGTGACAGTGAAAAGACGTATGCATCACTAACAACATACATAAGCCATTCAACACCTCTATCTGGCGTTCACTCAATATTGTACACCCCTAGAGAGAAACCATGATATGTCATCATCATCATCATCATCGTTTAGAAAAAGTGAGAGGAAGAGAGTATTTCGTGTACCATTCCCAGGATGAAGGCAATGAAGCTCTATGTATCGCTTGGGACGCCAGTACAAAGACGTCCATTTTGTCCGGAAACGGTATCGCTGAGCAGCTTCATTAAAGCCAGTAGAGTAGCACTAGCACAGCGAGCTTTTGTAAGCGAGTTGCAGCGGCCTATTAGCTTTTGCCTTTTGAGAGCACATTGCATCTTGCTGTACACCATGGGCTATAAGAAAAGAAGGATAAGCTCTTTTGCTCCGGTCTCGCTTTAATCGTCACAATATCCAATCCAATAATACACCTCGGCAGAGATTACAGGGGCCGTACGACCTCTTCTGTGTGAGAGGATAAAAGATTATGAACGTTTTTTTGTAATGCAGCTCAAAATCATTTATAGCCCATTATATGATGCGAAAAGGGTGTACTTGAGAGCAAGCAATCTTTATCAAAGGTTGTACACGGTTCTTAAGCACAGCGGGATTTCAAGAATTCTTGATTGAAGAACCACTGTGCACAAGGCAACATTCTTCCGTTCCGTTTCCACACACACGTAACCACACTAGAACGCCCAATGAACTAACGTGTACTAATAGTGTCAAAAAGGTTGATGAAAATTTAATTAAATTCCCATTGTTAGCGCTAATGACACCTGCGGCTGCTGACTAGACAAAGTTTCACTAAAGACGCCACCTCTCGCCTGTCGTTCAAGCCGCTAGCTGCAATGTAAGAGCGCGGTTCTAAACCAAAATGTATCCAGACGGCGAGGGGTAAGGATGTTGACTTCTTGATGCAGGATCGTGTTGTGGATCGGATTTTATGGCAAAATTCGTTTCGAGTAGTTGTCACGCTTCTGTATCATTTCGCTCGCTCTCTCTCGGGACTAGACACACAGAAACTGTTCGCTGTATATGGCTGACACGGTAGAAATGAGGCCGAGAAAATTGGATTAACATTATACAAATATTTCTTGCTACCTTCTCCCAGCCCTTCCCCCACAAGACGACACATGAAACGAAGTGAAAACTGTGCCTCAAACGTTGTAATGTTAGCAGAAGACATGATTTGATAAACCACAACCTGGTGTGCTAGAAACGAATTTTGCTGACGAAAAACCGCATTTAAGGCATTTCGAAGCAATCTTCAGGTTTGGTTTCATGGTTTAGATCTTCTCCCAATGTGAGCATTACATTACAAGGTGGTGTACTTGTACAAGGATTTCAAATTAACAATTGTTATCCATTCTGTCATCCCTGACACAGCTCCCTTCCTCACACCGGCCCCACACCTTTTGGGAGCGAAAAAGTGTGTCCCAATAAACTGACGATGCTTACAGCACTCAAAAACTAACACCTTCTTGCATTATTCTCGTTCATTCGCCTTGCTGCAGCAGCATGAATGTGCGTGTATGAACGCGCAAAGAAAGAAAGGGCCAGCCAACCATTACCAAAATATGCTGCCACATTGCAGCATGAATGTTGCACACCAGTTGGCATGCTGCTGCTACTGCTGCTACCATCCCTTGCCAGCTGCATCACTAAACATACCCTGCAAGCGTGCTTACGAGACGGCAGCAGGGAAAAAAGGCATGGATTGCCGAAACACGGGAAAAGCAGCAGCAAAAACACGTGAAAGATATTTATGGCAGCGGCGAAGGAGAGAGGCTCATGTTGAAATTTAAAGTAGAACAAATCGGTAGGTCAAAAACCGAGCACCGTGTCGTGATGGTGGTGGTGGGGGAGGTGGCGATGAAGGTGAAGAGGCGTTGAGGCAAAACGGAGGAAAATAGCATACAATTTGTACGTCTCGTCCGGAAGTGGAGGCCCAGGGTTTTTATTCTACACTCCCGATGCATGCACCTTCTGGCTTTTTACAGACAGCAGGGAGTCAGTTTATCATTACTACTGAGCACGGTCGGGTGCTGGGTACTGAGGTTCGGAGATACAGCGGCATATTCAGGTGAATAAATATTGCTAGTAATATTTTATGCCATTCTTTGTGCGGTACGGAGATTTACGCAGACACAATGTACATCAACATAAATGTGTGCCTAGAAAAATGGTTCTTTTGACTGCACAAGAATCAGAAAACAACAAAAAAGTATTGTGTTTTGATAAAATTACTGAAAGATCAAATAGTATTATAGGAGTCATTATAGATGATAGTGTAAAATACACTGCCAATCGTAGTAGAAATTAAGTTAGGTTTGGCTTTACAGCAAGGTTCCAAAGTTTAGAAGTGCAGTAGAATTAGACTTTTATATTATATACCAATCTTCTTTATGATCAGTGCAAGTTCTTAGAGAGCTATTGAGATATTGGTTGTCACAGCTAGGAAAATAATATGAACACGAAACAGCGAAAATTCAAAAAAGACGTGGTGCATCCAACAAGTTAAAATCCTTGCTGGTGGTATTAAGAGGTCTCTCAAGAAATAAGAGTATTTTAAATCTATTTGTTCAATCATATTTGCTTAAAACAAGCGCTTCTGGTGACATCTGCCATTTTCAAACTAGTTTGTAATATTCGCACCCCATCTAGCACCATCACTGAATAACTTCAAGGACGCTTAGTTCCACCATCTTCCACTGTTTAGCAGAACACAACGGTTCCTCTTTGTCAGAGTGTACATCCTTCACTTGATATTCCACAAACGCAGGTCTTGCTGCTGTATCATGCCCCCCTCATCATAAAAGTGTCATAAAAACGTCGCTCTCCGACGGCTCGAGATGTATTTCAAAACTCGATCCAATCATCCACGGAGACACAGCTCCTTCCTACTGACAGTCGTTCCCCTTCTTCTTGTGGTGTGGTTTGAGGACGAGGGACACAAAATCAAGTGAATCCACACAGAATTGAGCAGCGCACAAAAGCCAGGACGCAAAGCCCCGGCCCAGCAATCAAAAGTCACTTCCGAGAGCGATTAAAGCAATTCACACGCGCGCACACCCCAATCGGTCCTCAATTCTCGCATCCTGGAATTTTCCATCTGCTTAGTATTACAAATAGGAAAGGATTATCGCTGTTGCCAACACCGAGGGCATAAGCGACGGTTGCTGCTGGACTCCGCTGCTCCGTTGACGAAGAACCTGCGTCGGATGGACAAACACGACCTCGGGCAAAAGGAAGTTGGATGAATTTATTTGGAATACTAAAAACCTAACCCCTCTGTGTTCGACTTCTTCCTTTGCAAGCAACGCACCGACCCCACCGCTTGATATAAGCATGAGGGTGCAGTGGGGAACGAGACGTGCGCGCTCGTTCTAGGCCTCTGGCCGGTTGTTCCGGAGGAGTATTCCGACCGTGTATTTATCTTCCCGTAGCCATTGCCCGTGGTACGGTACGCGTCGTTTCGATTTCCATCCGTAAATAAGAAACAAGATGCAAAAACTGAAACATTGCGTTTGTAGACGCTGTTTGCGCGGGTATTGGATGGGTGATGTATGCGCATTCGGGGAATATGAGTACGCGTACACGCACAGAATACGCAACGACGACGCACGTCAATGTACGCATCTATACACACACACAATCCGTGCGCGGCTTTATAGGCCTTAGTGAAGGGAGACGTACGGCACAGAATTTGAGGAAAAGACCATTCGCAGCCGGTTTGCACAGGATCGAATCGCCAGCAATACTTATTGACAAAGAGCGTCACACATGCCGCTTGTACAAACAAACTTCGCAAGTGCAAAGGGATTAGAAGAAATTGAAATTTTCAAATCGATTAAAATACGAAACTCTGGTAAACAAGCAGAGTTTAATTCAAAATCGGAACAGCTCCAACAAAGCGGAAGCATTTGCAGCTCAACTTGAATTGCCGTAATCTAAATCCCAACGTCTTCAAGAGGTTCCACAACGAATACTACCAACAAGTCGGCATCATACAGCTTTTCCCCCGATAATCGCTTTCCCCTAAGCGGTTTCAATGAGCCGTGCGAGTGTGTGTAGGTAGGAAAAACGCTTCCATCTTTCTTCTCCGATCCACAGCGTACTTAACGCTCTTCACATTAGCGCCCGCATTAACATCGAAGCGCGTAGCATGTGCGCCTGCTAAAAGGCTGCTGTTGTCCTCATACGAACGGAGCAGTTGGGGGGAGTGTGTGTGTGTGTATGTGAGTGTCGTAATTGCACATCTCATTACTTAAGATTTAATGCCTCTTTAAATTGCATCGTCAGTCGCGAAACACTTCAAGAAGTCGCGCACCACCAGTGTTGAGGAAGAAAGACGGATGTGAAGTGTCCAAAGCGTTTTATTGGAGGTTCTGTTCTGGTTTTGTTTGGTTTGTTTTTTTTTTTTTGGAGCACTTTTTTCATCATCGCGATATTTGATTCGCTCCAAAAACACGCAGTGCTTTAATGAAAATTGTTTCAGATCAGTCGAGTGACCCTTCTTAGATATTCCTCATATTTTATCGGACAATAAATGAACCTCAACTGTATTCAGTTCACCCTTTCTCTCTCTTGAGTGTATTTTTCTCAACTGCTTTCCGCGATTCATCTTACTGTCGGTGGGCTTCTGGATCGTCTGGATCGTCTGGATCACTCCTTCGGCAGGGCGGCAATTATTACCACGATGTGCGTTTTAATCATACCACTATTCACGTTTCATGCACCATTTGTACTTGGCGTCTTCGCTGAACCAGCTTACAACGAAAAAAAAAACGGCGCGATATCTCAACCAACTGCGGAAGATCCCGACTCACAATCTCGCTCGTGGCATTAAATTTATAGCAAATGATTAATATAAATGAGCACGATTAATCTTCCTCCCGAAAACCCGTACAAGCTTTCTGTTATTGGATACAACCAGAAGACGACGGGATGGGATCTTAGCCTTCTTAATCTGCTAAATGAAACATTCCACAATTTGTGATTGTTTCATTCCTTGCGATAACCGTGACTTATCCTACCGGAGAGCTTCCTTTCTCTACTTTATTTCTTATCTAGCGCTAACAAAGAAGCCTAGTTCTTTGCTCGGTTCAAAGGGCACCCAATTTGTTTCAATCAAAAAATTGACGAACCCTAATTCGCTGCTGTGACGGGTTTTCTGGTTCAGCTTTTGAGGGATTTCCTACATTCCCATACACAGTCGAGCGTTTGAAAAATTATGAACTAAAAATAAAACCCCCGGCAAATTGCACGCATCGCGCGAATTACAGCGGAAGCAGCGGTTGTGCAGCGGCTCATCGCGGTTTCTATTCCAAACGGTTACTGGTTTTGTGGTGCTTGGGATGCGAAGATGAAGTAGGAATCCATTTTAAGCCTTGCTTTCTTTGCACCAACAAAAAACCACCCAGAGCAAGAACAAATCAAATTTCCCAATGGGGTACTAGTGCCCGGGGAAATGCAAGGGATGAATCATGGTTACAAGTAAAAATAGGCCCTCCGTGTGTTTTCCATCCATCTCCCACCCCTTTTGCCACCCGTTGCGGGACATTGACACTTGAACCATTTTGCAACTGATGATTCATTGATGCTGCTGCTGTTGATGCTGGAGAGCATCCAGAGGAGAAAGAAAATTAGCTTACTCATACAGCTATTGCAGAAAAAATGGAATAATAAGGCAGAAACTGATAAACGGAACAGTGGGAAAACCCTCACTTCAATATAATTTCTTTACGGTCAAGACACAAAATAGTGGAAAATCGCATTTACAGATGAAGCAGCCAGGTAGAAGGGAAAGCGAAGTGATGCAAAGGCTACGAATCAAGCAGGCAGCAGGGAAAAAGATGGGACTCTTCTCACAACATCTCTACCCCTGTAGGAAAGGAAAGGTTGCACTTTTCTTCCCGATTGGTGAAAGGTGTTGCGCCGAGCAGAAAAAAATGAGGCATCCAGAGCGCGATGAACACAAATAAAAAGAACGCAAATTTGTACCACAGATAATTGGTTTCGCCTCTCTCTACGTTTAATATACCGGAAAATTCAATTATAACGGGCTACAACACGGTGAGCTAAACGGTTGGACTCATTTTTCTGATTGCTTTTTATTTGCCAGTGTTTTATTCTGGTGAGCTCAAGAGAGTGTGAGAGAGAGAATACACAGTGTTGGCGGAACTTGCATGATTTTTTGGTGCAAGCCTTAAACAGTGGTGCAGAAATATCGAAAAATCCGCAGCCGTCCATTTTTGTGGCGTGTTGTTGCAGTTAAGTTTTCCCACAAGCATAATTATTCTTTTACCCTTTTTGTTAGTAAGATCAAAGCGAAAAACTGTCGGACGTATACTGGACGGTTAATTCCTTCGTTTCGTTGCGGCGTCGTGGTACGGTCAGCCTGTTAATTATCCAAAACCCGTACGCCTAAAAATATACACTACGAATGTACGCTTCCCCCCACGGGCAACCATAAGGTCACGTCCTATTGACCCATTTCGTCCGCCGACGAGCCCTTTCCACCCTTGGGCTTTTCGCGCTCGAAAGCTTTTTTTTTTGCGCCGAGAGGATCAAAGCAACACATCCCCTTTTTCTGCCTGCTATCTGCAGCGCCAAAGGAAAATTACACTCACAACTGTTACTTTCATTCGCACGTGGCCTTTGCGAGAGGGCGCAATGTGTGCGCCACTTGAAAATGTGCTTTCGAAAACGCTCCTTGCACACTAATCTCGTGCACTGCACCGGAGCAAGACTTTCCAGGCAAAGTAGAACGATAACGTGAGCTGCTACCCCTTTTACCTCCTTTTGCTCTTTGCAGCTTTTTTCGCTGCCAGTCCACATCTTTTGTTAGTGTTTGTGTTTCATTGGAGGTTACGTTAGCAAGACCCCCCGGGGGCGCTGGAAGCGGGAGGGAAGAGGGGACTACTCGAAAAACCGTGACCTGGCTGCCGTCCTGTAAGAATCCCACATCCCTACAAGAAGCACTGCAGTGTGCAGAGAGTTCACAGCATGGGCAATGGAGAGAAACAAAAACATCTTGAGTGTCACCACCGCGTTACACATTTCGTTCTACATTTTCACGGTGTTGTTAGCAATCCGAACCAGAAGTCACAGCCATAGTTTGAGGTGACATTTTACAAGAACCTCTCATTTTCTTATCAAAGCTGAATGCTTCTTTCTCCAGCATACCCGTTACAGCTGAGTAATTAATATTCACATTTCATGCCCCAAATCGTAGAAGAAATTATTACAGGTCTAATGGAGAAAAGTTACTTTACAAAGTAACTGGAATGCTGTACCAGAATCTTGGTGACATAGATTTATTTGGCTTTTGCTACGTCTTGAGTTCTCCTTGTTACTGGAATGCACATGGAGGCAAATTTACAAGTATTTTACACATAAGAACAATCCTTTCAGGGACATACAAAGAAACATTGTCATTGGAATGCTAATTTACACTTCTACATCAAGCACAACATGTAGATCATGGTTGAATTTTGACTGAGAGTTGTTATGTAATGTGAACTTTATTTTTTTATTTTATTTTTCTTTTTCAAAAATTTTATAAACATGTCCTCAATCTCAAAGAATACCCTCATTATCGTTATGCTAATAGTCTTCTTGTTACAGTGAAACCTCCCAAAGCTGTAACCTCCCTAAGATGGAAAGTTTCTCTAAGATGCACACTTTTGACAGTCCCTTCATTTTCCATACATTTAATGTCTCCCTAAGAAGGAAATCCTCCCTAAGTTGGAAGACCCTAAGCTGCACATAAAATTTGCACACAAATAATTTCCAAGTCAGCAATGTTAGTTTAGATTTGTTGATTGAATACTTGAGTTGACGTCAGCTCATTATTTGTTTACATTGAAACGTTCGCTCGGTGTGCTGCTAGAACATTATTAAAGCATTGAATTTAACAAAATGTTGATTGAAAATGAATAGAAAATGCAAATTTCGAACATTATCCGAACGAATTCAACTGCTCGAAGATAGTGAAAGTGTACAAATCACTATGGAGGTACGTCGATCATTTGCTGTCAAAGTCTCTAAGCTGGAATCCTCCCCAAGCTGGCAGTCCCGTCGGTGTGCACCTTAGAGAGACTTCACTGTATATACTAAAATGAGTTCAAATTACAGTTGACAAATCTCGTAAGGATTTTTTTCACTGTAAAACCGGGACCAATACAATTTTTTTTTCACATAGGTTAGAGCTTATCCGCCTTCCAGTTATTTTAGGATATTTTTTAATATAGCTCCCGAACAAACCAGATATCCGTTTTCAGGCAAAACTTAATACTTGTGTTTTTCGATCGTCTGTTTGTTGGTAAACGAACGGATTAAAGCCATTTAGTGAACGCAGTCCGTTCATTCATTTGAACGAACTGAGCGAACGGACTAGCTCTGGTTCATGTTTTCCAACATTGTTACCAAGACTAGGTCATCAGTAAGCAGCATATTTCACAATACAGAGGAACCTCAAGTTACTTTGTTTTTGCGTTGGTAGCATTAGTAATTCTCCACATCAACCGTTTTCCACCACATGCCGCTCTAAGTTTTCGATTTTTATACACTGGCCCTTACACAGTACAAGCTCAGCCAAATCAAATTCTACACTCACACCAACGCAACCACACTAAGTGATAGCTACACCACAAAAAAAAACGAAATCCCTACCAAATCCCATTAACTTCTGACTCGGTTCTGGAGCAGCAGAACATCCACCGCCCTCTCTCTCTCTCTCTCTCTCTCTGTTCAATGACCCCCGTCCGGGTGATCATTCTATGCCTTGTCTTGCCCTACCGATGTGGCCTTTCCCACTCCCACAGCAGCAGGCACAAACACCACCGGAAGCAATTCTACCTTTTCCCGGGCAGCTCCCCCGTTACACACACAACAAAAAAAAAGGTAACCGAAGAAAAGAAAGGCCACTCCGCCCGTAACTCAAGCAGCTAGAAATAAAGATGCCGCGCGGCAACTTCATTAGAAACGGTCCGATGCGTTTGCCCTCCCGTGCCCATGGCAGAGATCGTCGTGAGGACGGAAGTGTATCGACGGTCGGTTCGCGGTGACCGCGCGCCCGGGGGTCGCCGGGTGAAACCGGATCCGAAGAAATGGAGACCCACGCGACGGCAGTCACTTTCCGTTTATGTCGAGCACCGTGTCTTCTGCACGTCGTTGACCTCTTCCACCCCAGCCGTTTCGGTGGAGCGTCCGTTCCCTCGCCAGTGGAGCCCGTTGAGAATTAAAGTAGAGCCAATTTGACGAAAGCAAAAGAAAAAGCTTACTGCGCCCCCGAGGCGCTGCAGTTTAAATGTTTCGGCCGGCCGGTGGTAGAATGTTTGTGGGTAGCGCTGCCACACGGTGTGCTTCTCGTAATAGCCCTTTCGGTGTCCGGTTTCAGGTAGGGCTGGTGCTGTAACCTTAGGATTCGCACCGGTGTACATTTCTATTGCTTAATTGCTCCCAATCCCTCGGATGACTTGCCTCAGCGGCGGGTTGACCTAGCGCTGGAAATAGGCTGCAGTGCCATTTGCCATTCCGTTACTGAATCTGAAGCTTGAAACTTTTGCTGCAAAGCATCCAGCACTGTTTGTGTGTGTGTGTGTGTGTGTGTGTGTGTACTAATCGCAATTAGAGGAAATAAAACAACCTGCTACAAGTAATCGGTTGCCTTCGGCCAGCTCTTTCTTACCACCGCTATGACCTTTTTCATGCTCTGCCCCTGGTCCGGTTTTTCAATACCCAGCGAAGAAGACGACACAACGCGCAGAGACCGGTTTTTCTTTTTCGATCCCAAGTGTACGACGAAGGGAGCGGAACGGGGTAAGTCCACTCCGTCGCTCAGCAGAAAGCATCGGCAAACCGGCTGCAACGGTTCGGTACACTATGACGGTCAATTAGACTAGTAATAGGCCGCAAATGGCGGACAGATAACGGGATGCATCTGTTGGGAGAGCTTAGCATAGACCCTACTCTAACGGAGAAGCAGCAACGATGACGATCGTCCCTCGCAACCGATACGCAAATCACACGCACGCACACAGCTGAACATACGCCCTTGTTGGGAGAGCGAAATAAAGCACCCTCTTTTGTTATTTCCAATCGATTTTTCTCCACCCTTTTTTATTTTGGGTGGGAAAAAAATAAGCAGTAACGGGTGTGAGGACCCGCACACGCACTCAACCGATCGAGAGAAGCCGTAACGTTTCCAATTTTCGTTCGATACTTCCAACCGGACTGCGCCACACATTACTGCGCGCGCTTGAGCTTGATAAGAAAGCTTTGGCGAGAAAACTGGCGAAAAGATGTCGAAGTTAGACAATGTATCGTGCAGCGATTGGAGAACAGTGGGGCGGGCCAAGAAAACAAAATAATTAAATTATGCATGCTGATGGAAAGCTTATCCGTTTGCTTTTCTTTGACCGGGAGACGATGCGAGGGTTTTCAACACCACACCAACAGACACAAAGCGGAGCATAGAGCAGAAAGCCGTAACAGAATCGTGTTATTGAATTTTTGCTACTGATTTTATCATTTTGATTGCTGAGTTCTTCTAGCGTCCTCTGCTGAAAGTGTAGAGATAGACAGGGTAAAGAAATACAAAAAGGTGGCAAAACAAAGGGCCAGATTGACATTACTGTGTACAAAACACATTGTACCAAAATCTTCTTCTCTTTTGCCTTTGCGTGGAGATGCATTTTGGGCAAGTTGGGTTTGGAATTTAATTCCCTGGAATATTCTTGGCCTTTTGCCAGTGCGCGAAGAGATTGCAAGGCAGGGCGAGAGCCCATAACTTTACATCTCAATCGTAGATGCATTTATTGTACATTGTAGCATTAATCAGATGGTATACAACAGCAATAAGCTAGGTATTGTAACAAGCCTTACTTTTGGTAGTCAGATGCCAATACTGTATGTATTGCACACCATTCATGTACATCAATTCCTTTTCTCCATAATCAAATGGAGCTTATGAAGATTCCAACAAATAGTAAATGTTAAACATTCTGGGACTAGGCAAAAAAATGAATTTTTTAGAATATACGAATATTAAATACTTTGGGTGCATGGAAGAAGATTTTTTCTGTTGTTATACTATACATTCAAACCGCGAACGTCAGCGAAGTAAAAGATAGTGTATCAAATAACGGTTTTTATTAACAAACAATATTATGGCTTGCTTTTATCATGTTTTTCGTTCTTTAATTTCAATTTCTGCAAGATTCGAACTGACTATTTAACATGATGCTAGGAAAGGCTATGAATGCTGCAAGACTGAATCGATTCGAAAATTCATTGTTTAAATTATATTACACATATTAAATAGTAAATATGGCAATTGGGTGAATATGGTAACGATTGTGCAATATAAAAAAATTAGTATACTTATATGAAGACTGCAAACATACTAATAAAAGTCTTAAAAAAACCACACACAAGCTAGGCGAGGTTTAAGGAGTAGGCTCAACTACTAATTATAACATGATGAGACTTTTTTTGGACTCTATTTAATATATTTTTAAAGTTCTGAAGCACTCGAACATCCACCCATTTTTTTTCTTTTCATTTTTAAATTTCATAATATATTTTTTCTATCTCTCGAATAATTGAAAAGGAATCATCCTCGTCATCATTATTGCCCTGGTGTTTCATATTACATGTATTTATTATCATTCCATTAACTATCCGCAAAAATAGGGTGGCAAAACCATCGCGCTGCCAAAAATATAAATTCGCGCAAACTACCCATCATGATTAACCATAAACCGGAGACGTATGATGGCGGCATCCGTTGAACAATATTATAAAATTCTAAATAACACAATCGTGCACACCTCGCCGCCAACCGCGCACCGGCAAAGTCCTTTTCCTCATCCATATTTATTTGCCACCCACCTACCTTCCTCCCTTCACAAGCTAGTTCATTCCCCTCTCGTAGCGTACAAGCAGGTCTCGCCACGGTCGTGGCTACAAAACTGCACTGCAACTCTTGGTCTCTCGTGCGCTACTTGTGCGCAAAATAATATCAAGTCTGCGCACGATCCCAGACGCAACTGTGCATTCGCCATATACACCACACGCATACAGAAACACACACACATACCCTTTCCTCCTCCATCGCAAGGTTCCGCCCGAATCAATCGACCAGAACCGAACTGAAACCCAAACAAATCGGTGGCGACGCGAATGACGAAAAACACGCGACAACACACCGGCACGCAAAACGTCGCCCCGTTCCAAAGTGCACTCAGCGGGAAAGGAAGCCGAAAATGAATAATGCATGTTTTATGCTGCAAGCCAACAGCACCTCCCCACGCACAAATAGCAAACACAGGCACACATAGAAGAGAGACAGAGAAACAGAGGGCTGTTGTGGTATTATTTATTCGTATTTCCAATAGATTTCCCGAACTGATTTTTCGGTAACTGGTTTTTGGGATTCAATTTTGGGAAGTTGCAGGGTTTCGGCATACATAACAACCCATAGACCTACCCCCTTCCACCTCACCAACACATACAAGATTCCCATGTTTGGGAGGACCGGATTTTTTTGATGCATTAAATACTCCCTCAGTGGAGAGCATTAAAGCACGCGCACACTCGCAAACACTTGCATTAATGTTCAATCGCGCCCGTTCCAGACGACACTTATCGAGGCGGAAATAAAACGCCAGACAATGGGTAGGGCTTGCTTCCCACCCTCCCGAAAATGGCGGAAAGCGGAAAGCCTCTCACAACCGAACGGTGAGATTCAACCGTTGCCAGATGCAGCGAGTGGACGCGAATGTTGAACGAAGAAAAAAAAAACGCGCTTCCCCTTTTAAAGCGTGAAAGTGATAATTTTAGCTTCAATTAGCAGCAAACACGAACCGAGCGTCCACCAAGCGGTTTTCTGTACCGCAGGAGGAGTTTGTTGTTTGAGGAGCCTGTTTACACGTCACTTTCTGTTACGGTTGAGTCGTGATTCGAGTTCAACAAACGTTCAGCAAACGACCTCAACGGGTGCCGGTGGAAAGAGTTAATTTTGTTGTAACTGTATTAAAATCCAACCGATTCGATTTCCAACAGTGAGAAGAAACATGTTCACCATCGATGCAGTTGCACACAAGCGACATAATCTTAATAGCATAAAGTTTTAGCACTATTAAGCAAACGAACACACATTACAATCAAGCTGTAGGCGGCTCTATGCAACGCATCTTAATTTAGTTTCCCGGATTTAGTAGATTGCATTTATGCTCCCACGCTAAAGCAAAGTCGGTGCACCAACAGCATGGATTTAATCCTTCCCGAGACCACCACCGCCCGCGTAGCAGGAGAACGCACGGACGCGTCGGGCGTTGAATTGGATGAAAGGAATTTAAGCAACAAAGTGCCTAACGAACCGTATGCGTCGGCCCGGGACGTGCACATATCCGCACCCGGCAGTCCAATAAATCACGGTCACAGTGTTGCAGAGCTGCAGACACACAGAGTTGACCCGTTTAATCGAGACTCGCTGAATTGATTCTGAACGGTGCTGACTGAGAGCACATCTCAGAGGAAGAGATGCCTTCGCCAACCAGGGAGGGGGGGGGAGGGGACTCCCACTGCAGAGGTTTAGAGACAACCCCGAGAGACATTCGAAACTTGTCCCACCGTGGTCCGGATGAATTCATTTGGGAATGGAATGGATTTCTCCGGGTGGGGCCTACGCAGTTATGCTCATTCCGCTTCTTTCCTTTTATGTCTGCTGGGTCTGTCGGTTGGGTCTGTCTGAGCATTGCCACAGAAACTGCATCCCGTTACAGCTGCTGTCAAAACTCTCAAGCCTTTTGATGGTGAAGCACACCATCGCCAGTACCTGTCAAAAGTGAAGATTTATTTATAGGATCATGTGTTGGTTTTTTTTTCTTCTTTTTCCATCCCCTGCAGCATCACCGTGGGAGAGATGCATCGAAAGGGCGTGAAAAGGTGCGTTTCTCCTCGGTTTTATTACAATCGGTCCATCCACCTACACGCGTGTGACACAAATCGAGCGCATAACCGCAGCATAACATTGCCACAAACACACACACACACACCCACTAAGAACGAGAGAGCATAATATCTGCTGACGAATTTAACGAGCTTCGCCGCCCTGCAAGAACAAGAGTAAACGACATTGGACGAAACATGAAAACAGTACCACGTCGGTGCTACTACTTGGCTTTTTGGCTACGATAACTGTATACACACACACACACACACACCATGGGATGACGCAAGAGAATATGTGTTCATGAATGAATCATTCAAATACATCGCGGCAGCAGCAATTGTGAGGGAAGGGACGGCTCTGGCATGGAGGAAACGCAAGCCATGTTTAGTGTAGTGGGACCCGATTCCCCGAAAAAACGTTCGTTCATAATTGAGAAGCCTTGTTCGTCCTTGATAAAGACGGTGGAACCGGGCAAGTCATTGCCGCTCTAAGATTACGAGTGTTGTGCTGCTTTCTTTTGCTTAGTTTTGGTACCGAGCAACACATAGCATTCGTTAGCGATAGCTGTGAGAAATAAAAGAAAAAAAAAAAAGCAAAAAGGATGAAAGTGACACGTGAAAAGTTTGTAACGGCAAAATGAACCAATGAACCATCGATATATTATATTCACTGAAGTCAGTCTATTGTATCAGCTAGGTTGAATAAAAAAAATTAAACAGCAACGAAACGTCAACAATTCAATTTGAAAAAAAAACGAGTAGAAAACAAACGCACAAGAGATGCTATGAACATAAATCATTAATGAAGGAAAAAAGTAAAAGAAAATCAATAAACAAACAAATAGAATATAGAAAAGAAAACCATATGAGAAATTGTGTATAAAACATACAAGAAAGGGAGACAAAAAAAAACAAAAAAACACACTAAATGTTATTAAAACTGACTAACAACAGCACTGGATTGAATGAAAACGAAAGTAAAATCACATTCAACCAAAAGTACCATCTGTTTACTTATTTGTTTCGCCCCGAGCGGAGGGCTGTCGTAGTCGAAAGGAAAAACGCTTACAGGCATAGTGTTGCAAACTTTCAAAAAACAAAACACACACACATACAATCCAAAGCGTAAAAGCCCTTTAGACCGCAATTAATCTCTCCATTGTATTTCTTCCTTGTTCTGGTTAGCTGTACGTATAGAACACTCAGTACATATCAACCACTAACATGACACACCGTATAAGGCTGCAGAGGGCGAGTACCGTACCGTGTTGAACTAGCCAACCTTCCACTTGGCTGGACCTAATCTCGACACACACAGACACCCCGGCCCATGAATAAGGAAGGGCTTTAAACACGGCAGCCTGGCTCTACCATCGCCGTTGGGTCTTAGGGAAAGCGTGCCACATGCTACGGGGAAAACAGGGCCCATGACACCATGACCACCGCCCGTACTAGCAGTAACCAACGGTGGTTGCCGTCGCCGTCGTTTGCCTCTCTCCACGCACCAAGATGAACGGTTACGCGGAATCCAAAGCATCACGACTTATTGGCGCCACGGCACCACGACATGCTCCACTGCAGCAGTGCGACTCCACCTCACGAAAATACCCCCCCTCCCCCCTCCTCTCGGCCTTTGCACATTCCAATTTTTCTTCCACCCAGATAGAGTTGGGGGAAAATATCTCCATCATGAACTTCCTCTTCGGTCCACTACCACTTTGCCTCTCCAGAAGCTGCGTCTCCATAGCGCACACGGGGAGGGAAATAAGGCCAGTTTTCACCGTGCGCCTTTGGCGCGTAGGAAAATGAACTTTTGTTCCACCGAGCATCGATACCCATCGCCAAAAGGCGCCGCTTTTGGAGCTCACATTCGGTTGGTGGCAGTCTGGTCGGGCGAAGAACTGTTGCTGGACAGATAGGAGGAAACCAAGGAGCAGAAGGAGATCGTCCGAGCAAAAGAGATCTACTTCATTTAACTTTAAAAAGCTTTTCTCTTCCCTCATTGCTCGGCGATAAGGCGAAGGACACAGGGACCACTGTGAATACCCATGTTTCTGCATCTTCCAAACACATACGGACCAGTCGGCCGGTAAGGTTGGCTATTGCCCGGGAGGACACGATTCGTTGATTATAATTCCATTATCTTGCGGAATTGTGCTTTCGCTTCGTCTGTACCGGCCGGTGCGCTTTTTCGCGCTGGCTCACTGACTCCTATTTTCACGCGCGCTTGCCAAAGCATGAAAGAATTTTGTTCCACTTCTTTGCTGCCGTTTCTGGAGGTAAAGGCGACGATGGGCGACAAAACACGGCCACACTGGGTGAAGTTTTATTTTATTGAGAGCTGTACACACTTCGGTAGCATCATCACCACCGCGGCCGTTATGAGCAGACGTCTCCTTCGAGAGGTCAAGAAGGGGAGGAGAGCCCACGGTACCCAACCCAATTATCCAAAGCACGATGTCCTCCTGCCGGCGCTGGCGGCGACAGGGTGCCGTGTCTCGCATGATTGCACTCCGTTCGCTGGGTGTGAGCCATGAAATGGTTTGCAGACTTTCCCTCTCACACACATCCACATTCTTGAACTTTTTTTTTTGCAGTGAAACGACATCAAAAGATGGAGGGAAGAGGGCGAGAGAGCAAACGAGACAAACAGCAAACTGTTATGCCAACTCTTATCCTCCAAGGAATCGCGACGCGACAGTGCAGTGGCAGCGTACAGTGCTGGTACAACACGTTGTCCTACTAACCAGAAAGGACACGCCACTATGCCCTCGTGTAGCTGCAGATCCGCTCTCCCACGAGGAGAATGCACATGATGATGCACAAATCATATTAATTAAATTTCTGCGCTCTGTCGATGTTCTGAAGCGTGGCCCGCTGTGCACGGGACGCTGAGGAATTGGTTGCAGGGAATGGTGCGAAGCGACTTTACTTAAGGTAATAGGACGCAGTTTACTTTTTTCTCTCTCCCTGGTTGTTTCATTCAATCATTAGTTGACCCGTTCGAACGAGTGGATAACTTCGTTAGTTTGAAGTAATGTTGTGTAAATAATGGCCCGGGATAAGTGCATTAATAAGTGTAATTGCACTATTTCATTTTTAGCTGCAAGCAAGTGTTAAATTCTAAAATTTCTTTGGGAATAGCAAAACGGAACCATCAATTAAGTCTCTTTGGTAAAAAAAAAACTAAAGTTCTCAAAGTGTTATTCTGAAATAAAGAAGCTTAGTGTACTTTTACCGCTGTATAGCACACTCCTGTCTATAGCACGATCAAAATTGCCAAAAGGGTAAGTTCAATAACTACTTCAATCAACGATCCTACGAAAAGCTTAACCTCCGTTTTCTATTTTAAGTGACCACCATTTATTTCAATTTTCAATTTCAAACTACTCAAAGTGGTTTAGTGGGAAGGATGATAGCATGTGAAAAAACAACGTAGCACTAACGAAGTCAAATTGAAAGTCTGAGCTCAGCCATCATAGTGAGTTTAGTTTGGCAAATGAATCGTCTACCAACAGCACTCAAAGCCACTGACCGAACGTGTAGCCTCCTGGTTTGGAATGTGGAATACGTTTCGATTGCTTCTGCCAAAGGGGGAATCAGAAAACAGGAGAAGCATATGAAAAGGCATATCCACTAACACAACACTTGAGTCCTTTTCCGGAAAACTCTTAACCAAATGAATTGGCATGGACCTGATCTCGTTTCGTTTATCACAACACCTCCCCCTCAAAAACATACTTTGCACGTCACACCACACATGAAGCCCCCACATTGCACATTTTTCACAAGTTGAAGAAATCCACGTAGAAGTTACGACAGTAAAAAAAAATATACATCGATTTCCCATTCTCGGGGAAAATGTTTTTCAATTGAGATTATGAGTGTGTGTTTTTTTTTCCTGAACGCCTTCACAACTTCAAACACCCACCACTGTGTAAGGGGAACAAACGTATAGGAATGTAGCCGAAAACAATATGGAGAAGAAACGGTACACGTGCCACAAATAATGCATGATTTGCGTACATTCACTTTCCAAGGAAAAATACACTTCATATACGTAACCGAACATTATTTTGATGACGCTTCATTGCACACGTGTTACGGACCGGGACCCCGCAGGACGCCTGCCGAACGATGAAGCTCAAGCGATGAAGCAAATTGCATCTCTTACGCTACCGGGCCGCTACCAGCAACACCATCAATAAAAAACTCGACCATAAATATTGCTTCCAAGCTTTATTTGCTGCTAAATTTATAACTTCAAATCTTCACACCACAAGCGCTCGCTCGGTTAGCTATTGCTACGGCAGAGTAGAAATTTATTCAAAACGTTACCATTCCCTATCCCGATACGTCAGTGTAACAATTCCTATGAATAGCCAAACATCCTGCATGAACCTGCCCTTTGGAGGGGGCCGATGGGGATAGAGAAGGGGGTCAGGAAAAGGTCAGCGCTCGTTGGACACGGAAAGATGTACAAATAACGTGCCTTTCTCGATGCATTTATGCTTGAATCGTTTTCTGCAACGCTGACCACACCACAACCCCTGTATGCTCCTCGCCTTCGGGAGAGATGCGAGCTAGGAGCTGGCCGTTACTGACAGAAACCCCCGTTGGTCAACCTACACACTGTAGGTTACCATAGGTGTCGAAGAGAAGCATCCTAATGGTCGGGAACAGGACGATGTATGTCTATCATATCCTAGAGCGAGAGCTTCGGTGTCTATGAATATATTTGCACATCCAATCAGCATGTATCGTGGTTATGGTGGTGGCTGGTGACTGCTACAGGCGCGAACTGTTTGTTCGACCATCAAATTACTGCTGCTGCAATGCCACGTTTGTGTGGTCAAAGTAAATGGCTTAAGACTTTGCACGACTGTTATCAGAGGCGCGCAACTCTGGAAATTGTTATCCAATGGTTAATTTATCGAACACTTTAAAACGAATTTTGCAGCACTCGCATGCTTTTCGAGTCAATCGAGTCGCAGTCTACAATAAATTTGGACCAGTGGTTAGAAGGACGAGGTGTCTCTAATAGCCTATTTCTTCGTTGGCCCAAGATGGTTCGATTTTCTATAATTGTCCGTGTATCCCAGGTATACAGTAAATCCTGGGACATCGGATGTAGGACTAGTTCATTTTATCACTAAATACTCCTACTCTGATCTCATTATACTGCTCTGTCCGTCGTGTCGAACTGTAGGTCGCAAGCATGCAGTAAGAATGTCGTTACAACATTCATACAGGTAACGTACTCAATTAGGTTCCTAGATTTTGATTGATTCGATTAGCACCGCTATTAATTGTGGAAAAAAGCTGACATCTTTCGCATAACATGTGTAATAAAAACGGTTGAGCTCAAATACGTTTTAATCGGTCTAATTAGCTTGAAGTCTCAAGTCTAACCAATACTTTACTTGTCCAGCTCTTAACTCTAGTCCAGTTCTTTTAACGTCCAACAAATGCGCAGGAAACGTTTTCTCATAATTTAAATAATTATGTGCTGATTCCTTTTCACCGAAAATTATGATTAAATCTTGATATTACATTTTACTAACTTTTTTACCACTGGCTTACACACCAACAACAAATCAAAAACACCTCAATACAAACCAAATCGTAATTCCAAGGCACCAAAATGAGGCCAACATGCACTTGATTACTGTTACGATGCAGTCACACAAGCAACATCCGCTCTCCGTACCGCTGCAGCGTAAAACGATGCGCTGCGAACGGCACGTTGCAGCCAAGCCGCAAAGATGCAAGCGTGCACGTTCCACCAAGTTGTCCTATATCAGGGGTCGGCAAAGCCCGGCCCGCGGGCCAAATCAGACCCGCCAGCTGATTTAATCTGGCCAGCGAGAAAATAATTGTTCGACATTTTTGTTTGACAGCATTAAGATTTTCTACGCAAACAGAACTTCTTAATGGAAAAAACTAATAAAATAACATTATTAAATATTGAATAAGGATGAAATTTAGCAGTATTAGTAAAATTCCAAAACTTTGAGCAAGATTAATGATTAAAAAAAAACTCTAGTTCCCTAGTTCTAGTAAAATTGGTTTGAATATCTGGCCCGCAGGTTAGGGCTTAGATTTACCATCTGGCCCTTTGCGAAAAAAGTGTGCCAGTCCCTGGTCTATATCGTTTGCGCACCCTTTTATTAACGCCATTTAGCAACATCTTCACGGCGTGCCACCAAAACGATGATGGAAGAAAAAGGATGTTTATCCTTCATTCATCTCCATCGTCGCCACCACTTTGCAAATTATTCCCAGTTCGCGACCACACGTTTGTGGGTGTGTGTGCGTCATCATCTCCACCGAGATGTGGTATGCGCGAAAGGCAAAACGCATTGGCGTCATGTGATGTAGGGCATTTGCTCGTACGAACGGGAACTGGATCAGGAGTGGGAGGGTTATTAATCCAAGGATGTTCGGATAATTGTTCCGAGACTGCTTTTCTGAAGCGATGTCAGGTTGAAAGGAACAGCTATCGCGTTTAAATACCGTATCCTGGATGACTTCCTCTCTTCCGCTTTGGGATGATTTTGTGAGTGAGCGGAACGATACCGTTAAGAGAGAAAAAAAAACATACGAGAAGATTAAATAGAGCATTTTTCTCCTAGCCGCTTTTCTTAAAAGGGATATGAAAGGCGTAACAAAGGGTGACGAGATATATTAAGGCGAGAAGAACTGCTACACGATGATTATCCTTTGGGTGTTAAGGATTATCGTATATTTGTTTCATTAATAATCCGTTCTTAGCACACTTTTAACTTGCAGTGCACTTGTCGAAGGTTGGATTCAAACGTGTGAAAATGCTTTAGAGAAATATCAGGTACATGAAATGAGCGGATTTCTTTTTAAGATTTACTTTATTTAGAGCATCTACTCGGATGAAATTCGGATTTCAGTGTTAAAGAAACAATAAAACACTGATCTATTTGAAATCAGCTATCGTTACTGGTTCTTAAACAATTAACTCACATCCACTTTTCAAATTGATAAGATAAGAAAATAGAAAATTAAACATTAATAATTCCAATGCTCCTCTCTACCAGTAGTGCACCAACTTCTTTCCACCAGCTTTCACTTTTCATTGCGAGTAAAATAATCCATTAGTCTTGTTACCACCCCCCGACTGCTGTCAACCGAATTAGGAAGCTTTGTAAAAGCGCTCATGCAGCTTTCCACAACGCCAAAAACATGGCACCCTAACCAGTTCACCCGTCTGGGTGCAAAATGCCATGGTGTGGAAAGCGCAATGCCATCGCCAAAAATAGCACCGGTGGTTTAACACCAGTAGTACCAAGTTGCTTAAAATACAACCGAAAGAAAGTGCAAACTCTCGCTTTTCTCTGGATCATATGGCGCGACCCGCGTCTCGGTGGGGTGTTTTCGCAGGGAGGGAGGGAAAGTTTTGGTAGCAAAAATATGCTAATGCATCGCACAACTCCCTACGACAATGAAAAACATATCTCACGGGTCTTGTGGGTGCGGTTAATAGTGTAGTAGTTGTAACAGACGTGCTGTTTTGGTGCTGTTTGTCTTCAATATTTGGAATACTATATCCTACAGACGGTATCGAATGGATGGCAAAAGCTAAATCTTCACAAAAAAAAATCGTTCATATTTTGACGGCCTCCAAAATCATTAGCGAAACCACCATTCACCTATCCATTTTCCAATAAATTACGCTCCTAAAGCAAGTGATTTATGAGTAAGTCTTCTCATTATGCCGACAATTCCCTCAACGTGCGTGCCACACACACACGCGCGCGCGCCGAAGTACCCGGGGGGCTGGGACGGACATCATGCAGTAAAATGTTATTTATTGCTATCCCGAGGCTGCCGATGTTGCCGCCACTCTGCTGATTGTGGTGATGCGCTGTTGTTAAACTGTCAATCAACGGTCATGTTTTCAGTAGCGCCGATGCATCAACAGGACGACCGGCAGGAGAAAAAGGCACGGCAACATACGGTCATTACGGAAAAAATAAAGATTGTGCGTTACACGGAAGCGAAGTCAAAACAGCAATCCCCAACATCTGAGTAAAGGCCGGTACGATGGGGCAATATGCCTGCTGGTCGGCACTGTCTATGCGAGAACTTGATGTACGTGGAGGTCGTCAGTGTCGAAGAGATACCAATGTCAATGATCCTCTCGCTCTTCCGATAACTGTTTGGTTTAAAACCAGCACCTAAAATGAGAAGAACAGTTTTAGTAACACTTAAAATGCTTCCGACCTAAAGACTTTAACAGTTTCTGAAAGACTTCATAACTTTTCTCTTCTTTTTTTCGCACCAGAAGAATAGGCCACCACGCTCACTCCAAAAGAAGGTAACATTGGACGATAACTGCGACGATCAGCGATCGAGTGCTAGATGTTGATTGCACTTCTGTCTGATAAGATAAAGTGTACCCATTTGATGAGTGTACGTCCCACACGGCATGTGGTGGAATTCCGGGTATTTGGGACGTTCCACAGCGCTCAACAGCTGCACCAGTTGACCAACTTTTTCCCTTGCCGTGCTCGCCCCTATCTGCCCATCCTACGCGCTTGACACGCATTGCCTCCAAAACCTCCGGTCTCGCTAAACGTCTGGAGTGACGAGTCACACAATTCAACGCGAACAGACAACAAACAAAGCAAGGGAGAAAGTTTGCCAAAAGGCATCACCGTACACCGTACAGGACCCGTCAACATAAATCGTGTGGAATTCGGGCCCGTCGTTTCAAATCTCATGTTCATTCAAAAATTTTCAAACCTTCCCCCCCACTGTGGATGGCGGAGGCAGAGCTATCCCGACGGTTGAGCGGACGGGCGAAGGTTAATTTGGGTCGTTGAAATAAAAATGATGGATTGCTGCTGGGGCCAGGAACTGAAGGCATGCGCTCTCCAACCTAGCGTGCCTCTCTGTGCCAGGACTGTGTACCGGATGGTGCAGACAACCGGACCCGTATCACAGACACACGTCCACCGCGATGTGTTACCGGCGTCTGTGTTGTTATGGCAAATGAGGTCCCCTCCTGCACGTCCATCCCTTGGCTCCACCTCATCGGGAATGCTCCGACAGAGAGCAAACGTGCCAACTGATGTGATGTACACCGATATAACCGACGACAAACTTTTGCACCAGTGGTTTGACGGTCAGCCACTGTTCCCCTCCCCTCCTCGTCCATAAAACTACCACACGAAACAGAAAAAAACACCGAAAGCCGTTTAAAAGGTACGGTGCGACAAGACAAGGCATTATATACCGTTTTGTGGTGCACAGCGTACACAGATTCAGGGCGCACAATGGCAAAGGATTAATATCGGTCCATAAATTCTCATTTTAAAACTGTTCTCAATCTATCAAATGAGCTGGAAAGATACTACACCGGGCGAAATTGGTACATTTACTTATACTCGCTTCTCGTGATGATAAAAATGCGAACCGTCGATAAGTGGAGAGGAAAGCTTCATACCTCTCTTTAGTGCGATCGGGTTGTTTGCACGGTAAAATAGTGGATACAGATTTTTACCATTAACCAGGACAAGAGATAGACACAGAACTCGTCCAGCAGAGGTACGCAACAATTCGTATCCTACAAACTTTAAAGGCGTTCACTTGACAAACATATGTGAAATCTTTAACTAGCATTTAAAATCATTCATTTCTGAACTGCTTTATGAATTAATTTAATTTTAACACATTTGTTTAGTTATTTACCCTGGTGGGATGCTATTTACAAATTGTTCACCCCTGGTAAGGACACTGTTGCAACAATCCAGTACACAAAGCCTGCATTGAGTCCCGGCGGGAGAGTTCCAGACGGTAAAATAAATGGGCAACGTTCCAAGTGGCGAAAAGCCGATCCTCCGGTCGGCGCGGCACCGATTTTAAAATCGTACCTAAAGCTACGGAACTCATAATTTACGATTTAATCCATTACCGGAGCACATCCGTGGGACCGTTGTTGCGACCCGGCGTTGCATATACTACATTATTTGCAAGGCAACAATGCAAAACGGGCCGACAGAGTGTTCAACTTTAACCCTTTCTTCTTCTTGTGGCAGTGGGGTGCGATTGCACTAGACCGCAAGCTGTACATTAAAAATCGTTTGTTAATCCTTTTCTCCAGGGAGGGGAAAAATGGCTTCCCCACACAAACACACAATTTCATCTAGAGCTCTCGTTAGCAGCGAGGAAAAAGGGATTTGGCCAACGATTTCATAAAACCAACCACAAACCGCAAGGAATCCCTACGCGAACTCGGGATCGGAAAACTGTGCACATGCTTCCTCCGTACAGGGGGGCGGGTTGAAGTTTTCGTTCCTTTACAGTGGTAAAAAACTTCGCAATGAAGTGTATCGAACACAAAACCTTCACAAAACCCCAAATTAACATCCTTCAAATATCAGTTAAGCCTATCGGCATGATTTTGTTGGCTTCATCATAATCGAAATAAAAAAAGAAGGCAAACACACTGGAAAAAAAACTGCTACGCAAACTGAACGCTTTTCCAAGAGGGCAAGAAGGGCGAAGACGCAACCCAAAAAGGAATAAAGGAAGCTCCTCGAATGGGGTATATTCCTTCCGAAACGGATACACTTTTAGGTCAGGAAACGGGTAAAAAAACGCAAAAAGATGGAACGGGAAGCAACTGATACGCATGCGCCTTGAAAGGAGTGATTTTTCGATAACTTTTCCTTCTTTCCAAACTCTCTACCGTAACACACGGCCACGGATTTTGGTGGGACAACATAAAACTGTGCTGCTTGGGGCTTGGGAAAATCGGGTACATTGGTCAAGAATGCTTTTGCTTTCTTCGCGTTCACGCCAGCGAACGAGATATTTCAATGGACAAACAAAAACAGCCCCAACCGAACCGTCAATATTATCCAACTAGCACTTCCGAACAAAGCGAACGCAAATAGAGCACGGAACGGCAACCGTTTGATTGCGTCCATCCTCTACGGATCGGTGCTGCTTGCAATGACGCTCTCTATAAAACATTTCAATTTCACAGAGTGACGGGAACAAAAAAAACGGTCGGCTAGGCAATCGATACGGATTCTCCTCGCTGTCTAACTTCGCACAGTGTGTCTACAGTAATGAATAAAAAATGGGTTCGAGCCACATGCCGCGGTGCCCATGCAACAGTGATATTAACGTCCGTCCTACTCGGAGCTGCCTGTATTATAGACTGACTGGAGAAAGGCTTATCGATGCATATCACGATGATTATAGATGATACTGATTGATTGATAGCTTCGTTCTGGCGTACTGTCTGCAGCTCAACATACAATGTCGCGCTCGAATACTTGAAATAAGATTTTATCACACAATTTGGCTTCTTTGGCTTTTTTGACTATGACTAGCGAGGAGCGTTTGCATTGTCAATGTCACTCCATTATGCATGAGGAATAGTATGTCGTCATAACGAAAGTACTAAAAAACTAAACAGCTATCTTATCTAACAGTTACTCTAACAGCCAGTGAACCGTGTGACTCACACCTTGGAGCTCCATATGGCCTGTTCTGTATGAGTTTTTCATGTGTGGTTTTTGATTATTTTTTTTCTAAAAAATTAGAATTCCTTAATACCCATAACGAAACCGCAATATTTCTAATCATCCATTTATAATTTAAATCCAACGCTTTATTATATTATGGCCAATACAGCCGATATCGATCAAGGCCGTATTGGGAGAATAAGAATTCCAGGGCTTTTGGTACATACTACAACTGGCTAGTCACTTCTGATCATTACAAGCAGTCCAGAGATGAGAATCGATCTACGTCCGGATCCTACAAAAGTCTTCTACTATTTTGTTTTTATTTTCATAAAGGGCTGTTGCTTCCCTCAGTTCTGCCTTTTCAGGCCGCATTGCTTCCCTCAGTTCCTAATTATAATTATCTTAGCTATCTCTAATTGTCTGAGACAGAAAGATGGGCATTAAGAAGTTCACAATCAAGGTGGGGATTATGGATAGGTAGACGACGGCACAAGACCGTTAGCGGTTTCGGAGTTTGTTGTAGCAAGCCAAGACCGCGAAGCGCTAAGTAAATTATAAGTAAGTATCTCTAATTGCCTCCGAAATTAATCACCTTTATGCAACAGTTTACGAAGAGCCATTAATTATAAAACAAAATCAAACCAGAATATATTGATCACGAACTAATAAAATTGAGGAGAATACCTCTTTCCGTAGACAGGTGACAAATATCTTCACTCAATTCAAGTTACTGGCATCAGGCAGTACCACGCTCCATCCATCGCACTTCATCGTGTACCTCCACCAGCGTAGCATGCCTACAAGGTCGCATATGCGGTTTCGGCCAACGATTACACCGAGGTGTCATTTTCAATGTTTGATTATCGTTCTAATCTATTAGACATCACCCTCGTTACCACAGCCCATCAAATATGCTCAAAGACACACGCAAGGTTAAGCAACTCTTGCTCATCGCCACCATCGCCCACTGCGTGGGAAGGGCGCGGAAGGCGTCCTATTCCCAAGTCAATCGTTATTATGTCACCCCGCTCAATATCTCTCCTTACACACCGGAGCAACAGTGTACCAGGGCGGGGAGAGGGAGAGAAAGTAAACCGAACCGACGTCGTCACGCAAGAAAGGAGAAGTTCGCGAATTGATACGTGGCACGAAAGCGCGCACACACCGCCGCCCAATCCGCTGTGCAAGTTTACAATAAATGTTTAAAACACATTCCACGCCGCTTTTTCCTTTCTTTCCGCGGCCAGTACCAATTTCTCCCGTCATATCGCGCTCGATTTCGCTACCAAAGGCTCGGGCACTAAAAAACGGAACCCATTTCGCAACGCCGTAATTGGTTTGGTGTGGTCGCGGTTGTGGTTCGTCATTTCGCGTTTGAGGGCGGCTTATTACGCTCTTACGCATTTAAGCACACACGCACTCCCCTCGGTTGACCATCCCCGTCGACGAAAAATTCCACACACCATATGAACCGGTTGACCGGTTACATGTTCCTGTGTTTTTTTTTTACTTTTTTTTTCGTTCGCGGTTCGGTACACACAATAATGCAAATAGCTGACCAACACAGCACAGCCAGCTACCAGGTCATCTCCCAGAGGGGACGCGCATGATATCCTATTGATTTCCCCCTCACACGTGGGTGCCATTTTTGCTTTATTCTACAGCCGTTGAACCCATCCCTTTTTCGCGAGTCATCGTCAGTTTCATTCGGGAGTGGGTTGGGGGGATCTATTGTTTTCGGGAAGTTTCTAGTTTGGCGCGCTAAGCACAAGCATCATAAATACATATCATGCTCGAGCGGTCGGTGCTGGTACTGCCTTCGGTCCTACACCCGCGGACTACGGGACCGGATGAAAAAATCGTATTCTTCGTTGCCCCTCTTCGTCCCAATTCATTACACAGTTTTTAAGGAAGTGTTAGTTTTCAGCTGCTTTGGAATGTATGTGCATCGTCGTCGAAAGTTGAGCTCACTTACCTAAAATGAAAGCAACGAAGAAAAACATATAAGAAAAAGCGGATAAACGTGTCGCGTTAAATTATGTTTTTACGGTTTAGAACGTTTTTACGGTCTTTACGGTACATAAAGCTATTGATGAACTAATATTTTGGATTCCCAAATTATTGTCACTTCAGAATTCCAGTGCAACTACATTACCAGCCTCCTGGGACCACCACCGCGCTGAGGACAGACAAAAGGAAAACAATTTCTTTTCAAATAAAAACTCCCATTTCTCAAAAACAACCCTCAAAACTAACTCCAGCTGTTGGCAACGAAACACGACATCCACACATCCAAAACATACACGTAACGAGCCGCTCACATCAAAGCGCCAAACCCATCCGTATCCTTAAATAGTTTTGCACGCACACCCAGAGGAATAAACACAAAACGCCACTGTTATCCACATGTCAGACGACCATTTTCCCAAAAATAAAAACCCCTGGCCCGTACGTACCACGACGATGACGGCTTTTGTGAGGTTGAAAAGGCCGGTGGAAAGTGGTTCGCCGTGGCGTTATCCTTCTGCGACCGCGGGCCCAGTGGCACAAACGCTCGTGGAAAGCAACATCTGCCGATGGTATCTCTCGGTGCGGGTGCTGCTATGTCACAATTTCCTTTCCGGTTCTTCCTTTTTTTTTGTTTCGTTGAAGCGTCCTTCCGTTTGGAAGTGTGGGCACGGTACAAAACGCACCGAGGTCATCACAGAGGTGGGTGTACCAACGCACACAAACATTCGAACCCGCGTGAAGTATATTATTCCCTTTTTTTATTTTCGAGGACGTGAAGGTTCCCTCCGAAAGGGCAAAATGCTTCGCTGGAGGGCTATATGTTTGGGAAAAGGTTTTTCTGGCGATGGGAAAATGGAGCTCAGGAGCCGTTCTTGATCGGCAAACTACACTCTGGAGATTATGATTTCAGCACAAGGTGGGTCTTTATTACCAAAAACTGAATATTCGAGATCGTATAAATAAGCAAAATTATTTTAATGCAAAGCAATGGTATCATTTTTCAAATTTTATCTCACAGAAAATTAAAAGCTCTTAGCACGATAAAACGAGACTAGGATGAAGCACGAAACATGTTTTTGATGGGTCAAATTAAAAATAAGAAAAAATCTTGCTCACACTTAGCTTTTTTTTTGCAAACGACCAACGGATGTATTTATTTCCAACCGCGATATTTCTCCCCTAACAGTTAACTATCTATCCTTTTATACCGTCGGGCGCGGACGCAAAGTTCACGGCCGGTGCGTGCAAACTGCGTACGGAAAGGAAAATTTACACACCCGCAGCACAGCACAACCCTTAGGCACCATCATCATAATGGCACATAAAAATGCTGCATACATTCGCGGGTCCAGATGGTTCTGCGCGGTTCGTCACGAAAATAGAGTAATAGCAACATATTCCACCGCCAGCACGACACTCTCGCTTTCGCGTTGTGAGGTTTGTACATGAAGGAACGAAACACGCGCGCCGGAAGAATATATTTGCCCTTTAGTGACGCACAGTTTGCCAGGGAAAAGGCGTCAATAATAGTACACTGTAAAGTACGGAAGATGATGGAACAACTAACAGCAAACATCTTTTAACCAAACATTATGCCTTTTGCTCAGAGTGTCTAGAATACGGCGGTTTCTTTTAGGACTATTTGTTTTAAATGCATTTAAATGCAATGTTTGGGTAAAAGTTCTTCCATCAACGATTTGTAATTTTAACATATATTAAAGCGTATAGGACGTATATGTCGTAGGAGTATATAGCGTATGAGACAAGTCGAGTCCAAAGCATGTGGCTGCGGACTCGGGTTTTACGACATAGACCATCTTGCGTGGAATACGAAGCTGCTAGACCCTCTTTGGTGGACGCAATCGAAAAACTGGATAGAATCTTAAATACTCCAATACGAGACATCTTCGCAGAATCTGAGTTGTCCCTCCCCCAGACTCTTTGTGGCTAAAGGACATCGGACGGTCGTGCGCTTTCACGTCATTTGTGTGGATCCGTGAATGTTATTGTGAGATTTCGTATCTCATAACATATCGCGTGTCGCGTTATCGGGGTGCAAGTGCATGGCAACGTCGGCCGATCGGACGCTGTCTGGTTGCTTGCAGAAGTCCGAAGTCCCCTCCCATTCCATTTGTTTGTCTTTGTGCTACGTGTTGTACATCGCTTGAATGAATGTATGAACGAGTGAGAGTTGTGTATGTGGGCTGTCCACCAATCTAAAGACAGAAGATCCTTGTGAGAGTGAAGTTCTCTCAAGGAAGAAACTATCTCAGGGTCCATGCAGCATGACGCATCACTGTAACAGCCAACGCTATGAAGCCTGTAGACATGAGGTTGAGGTACTCGTCGTCGTCGTAAATATGAGGTCCTGGAGGACGAGGTCCTCGCATAGAAGGAACCAACAAAACATCCATGGACCACCCTACGCAGTAGCAGATCATCGGAAGCCCTAAATCCACTGCTGGAAAGATTCAGATCCTCGCTATGACCCGATGACTTCTAACGGAACCGAGCTGGAACTGGCAATGGTACGACACAGATCCTCGCTACGATTATTGAGCCTATATAGGACTGTGGTATATGGACTGGATGAGAACGAAATGTCCGAAAACACCTGGGGATAAGGTGCCCTTCCATGACTGGGGGAAGAAAATGTCCCTCAGTCAAAATGGATTGTAGCGTCTGCCTTGTGTACCTCCAATTATGAATTGTTGACATCATTAGTTTTAAGCAATACGGCCTGGCCGTCACTTCTGAACAAAAAAAAAATATAAATTAAAATTAATATTTTAGTAGCATAATTGAAGTACGTTTTGGTACAATTTGGTTAGAAAAAAAAAATGATTCAAACCTAATGCTATGCACTGACCGCATAACCGCCATATGTGAAGGGCAACAAAGAGGACAAATATGTTTCAACTGCACACGATTGATGTGGCACGAAAGTTGCAAAACATTGTCCTTGGACGAAACAAATGTGTCACCCTCTTGTGGTTAGTGACGGACAAGTTCAAGTATGCTCGCACCCACAGCTTCCTTTCTGCTCTTTCCTTCCCAAACGCTAGCACGAAATGCAAGTGCAGCAAGCGCAGTAAACGGTTCTTCCATGTTACTTCAAACGAAACGTTTCACTGCTTGGAACGCTTGGAAGGAAGAGGGGTAAATAAAAAAACAGGGAAGAAAGCTAGCATAAAACAGCTTACACATCTCTTTTTCTCTCATTTATTATTCCTACTTTCGGTTCGCGCCCGAGAGGTGTAATTTAGCCCGAGTATCGAGCGGGGAACGATGCACCGCCAGAACGAACGAAGTAATGCACGCAACCAACCAACCAGCACGGACGAGAACACGAACGGAGAGAGAGAGAGAACGAGTAACAAAGGAGATGAATGTAGGAAAAGCGATTTTTCTTCCTTTCATTAGAGTAGTGCACCAGGCCCGGGTGCAGTGGGAGGTGTAGCTGTTACCATTTAGTATCTTTCCAACTCTCCCAACATACTCCACAGAACTCCCCCCGGATTTACCTCCAGAAAGGACGAACAGAGCATAGGAAAGTGCACGAAATAAATGAAGCTAATAATCAAACACATTGCGCTTTGTGCAAATGGTTTTACGTAGCCAGCCGAGGAGACGACCACGAGACAAGAACAGGAAAAAAAAGAAGAGTCTGATGCTTCCCTCCCTTGCAACCGTGGGTGCACCACAAATCCGCCTCTTCCCTTTCCAAGGGTACAGCACAACTGGCAGCGATGGAATGACTCCATGGAACGACTCCACAGCCGGGAAAATGGTTTTCGGTTGCCCACAATGTTGCTGGAGATGCTGGTTTGCTTTTTTTTTCATTTGGTTTTCGTTGGCTGAACAGAATTGTGCATCTTGTGCAGCTGCTGCAGCTGTTGCAACGGGCTCGTAGACGCCAAAGCGAAAACTGTCGTGGGCGAGAGTCCCTTTATTGTAAACAAATCATGAATGTCACCGTATGCTGGGGCAAATATTATCGTTTTGCTTGTTGTTCTGAGGAAGGCAAGAACGCACTGGAAACGCGAACACATTTTGGGGATGGATTCGTAAGTGGAAGCGATGCAAAAATGTATATTTATACAATGGAAATAAAGCAATGATAACTTTGTAAATTAAAAGTGACCGGCGCCAGTAGTTACGGGCAAATGGTTTGGAGCAAGGTTTAACTGCAATACAAAGAGAGTCATCTCCTTCGTGAGTTTTATAGAAAAATATTGCGGCAAAAACACGTCACTTTCACTTTGTATTTTCGTCACTTTGTTTTAGAGTTTTATATAAAAGTTTGAGCCAGAAGTGCTCACACCTTTTCTCAACCAAACTGTTGATCTGTCAACGCTATTTCCAACACAGCCGGTCGGTATTTTAAAAGCTTCCCATTTGTATCCAAACTTCCCTTCCATTGTCCAGACAGCAGCATAACCGGACGAGAAGCACCAGACGAACTCTGGTCCAAGGGCGTATACATTGTGGCGGCGTCGCACTTTACTTTGTCCGAAACAATGCTAATGCGGCGTCGCTCGTTTTGATGAACTCGAGCGAACGTGTCTCTTCCTGTTCCCTCAAATGGTAAAAACTAATTCCAGTGGGAACCCAAAGGACGAACCGAAAAAAAAACTGTAAAGTAAATTCGCGTGGGCAGCCAGAACATAACAACAACTCTTCCCCGGAAGGCGCAAGGACACTTTGGGCAAGGGACGCGCGGCCGCTAAGTTGAAAGTCTTAGGGCTCGCGCCCTGCTAGTCGGCGTGGAGTTCAGTAAACTTGTCTGCGGCAATTGTTTCCTTGTCCGTGTGTCGCGCTGGACAGGAATTTTGCACGCCCACGATACGGCGCGTCGAGAGAGTTTCGGGGTTTTATTTAAGTTGTTTTTTGTGTGGCGAGGTTCGTCTTGTTTATTGAAGCCACGCCGATATGTGGTTGTCCGCGTTTGGCAAAGTGAAAGTACATGTTGCAAACAGCTCCACGCTTATGTGGTTCCATTTTATATCGCAGTGTAATCAATTTTATTTCGGCACACCGGTCAACAAACTCCGGGCCCAGCTTTAAAATCCGTTTCGGACATCCTTTTTTTGTTAACAGGGATCGGGCAAACGAATGCAAGGAAGCGACAGAGGGGAACCACACATAAAGGTGAATAATGAAGAGTTGTGAGGAATGAAAAAAAAAAAAGAATGAAACACACTCCACGAAAGCTGTCAACGAATAAAATAAAGATACATTTGTAAGGGCGAGCCAAACACGAAGAGACCACTTGAAGGCAACCCACCATCCCTATCATCACCTTCATACCCAGGCGGTATTTAATCATAGCAGTAACGAGACAGTAACGAAAAGCTGGAGCATGCAAAAATTGCATCTCCGAAACAAAGCAGCGCGCGCCGTGTAGCAGCGTACGTAAATCAATGTCCATTTATCAACCACCCACCTGGAAAAAAGTGGGGTTACGTTTTTCGGTCGTTTCTTGTCGGTGCTGCTGCCTGCACAGTTTAAATTGGTGTTGAGTTTTATTGCCTTACTTAGGGGGGGCATTTTTTGCCCTTTTTCGGCGGCTTATGCTGAAGCTGATGCCCGCGGAAATTTGGGGTAGTCGTGTAGGTAGCATTTGACAGGCACTCAAAACCGATATGCATACAATTTACTGCATTGCTTCTTCTGTGCTTTACGTGACTTACACGAAGAATCTGCTCGTTTCGGTTTAGGTGCAAAAGAATGGAAAAATTAAAATAAATTTTAAGCGTTAACATGCAAGTTTAAATGTCTTTTCAAGGGCCTTTCTAAGGGACACTTAAAGAAAGTTATTAAATTATTATCCAAAGCAGAAAAGATAGGTTCGCCATACAAAAAAGGGCAAACCTTATGAGAAAGGTTATTTTTAAACATGTTCAATGTGATTGCAACTACTTGAGTCTATAATTCGTATAGCTGATTAATTGAATATTTTGACGTTTTAATTTCGCTTAAATTATATTATAAGACTAGAAAATCTTCTTTCTAATATTTAAATCAATTTTACAATTTTAAGACAACATACAGCAAACGATTCGATTATATTAACTTGTTTTATTTTCATCTAAATATTCTACAGTATCTGCAAAACGTTTGAAAGCAGCTCATAAAAAGGCAAGCATTTCCATCATGTAAAGTTAGTGAACTTTATTATTCACAAGAAACGAAAATCCAAAAGATAGCTGTCATTTAAATCTAAAAGTAACCGAAAGTTTGTTCGTACAAATTTATTACGTACAAAGACAGTTAGCCTTGAGCGTTTTCAAACTATATTTGCCGATACTTTTGATTTGATTGGTGCTTTTGATATATTACATAATTGTTTAAAACGAAGATTTAAAATATTCTTTAACACCCCAGAACTATTATTTCCAATTATAAATATCACGTACAATTTAATCAATGACTCTTCAAAGGAAAGTTAATCTATTAACAACAAAAAATTAATTTAACTTGACTTTACTTAACTTGACTGTTTATAGCAACAAATTGCAACACATCATCATATTTAACACTATAAAAAATAACAGTCTTCTACATTTTATTTTTACAATAGACGGGATGGATTTGGTTTTGCTTCTGTCCAGCAACAAGATTGCCTCCAACATTACCACTCTCATTTCACACATTTTAGCAAACCCGTTCAAACCAACCTGCCAACCGGCTGCTGACCACAAAGTGCGGTATTTGGTTTCGGTAGCGCTAAAACCCACATTTGATCATTCGACAAATTGATTTTTAGAGAACCGTTCAAAATGCCGACTGATGCAAAAAAAAGGAAATGCTCTAGGTATACCCTCCCCACCTCATAAAAAAAAAAAACAACTGAAATCTGAATATGTCATCGAGTCGCTTTTAGCTGGTGAGGAAAAAGGCCAAAAAACAACAACTCTAGCACACCATCATCTTGCAGTGGCCCTGGATCGAGCGGTGAAGTGAAATTTGATACCCATTCTATCGATAGGGCGGTCGATTCACAGCCGTTTCAAACCCGTACACAACGTCGGGCATCGTGCTGGACGAACGAAGGAAAGGGGTTAATTCCACTCGCGTCTGTTTTTCTTTTTTTTTTAAGATCCACGGAGATTCCAGAGACGAATCAGAGTCTGAAGGATGTGGAGAACAGGGGTACAAAAACAAAACAGACGAAAAGATCGAAAAACCGGTCAGCGATCAGCTGCTGCTGGCTGGCGGAGCGTGTGCGCACGATGCTTGACGAGTTGGCCCCGGTACCCGAAGAGACGTATAGTAAAATCGCCCAATCCGTGGGGCCTGTCCAATCGATCAAGCCGCATAGAAAACTGCTTTCTTACGGCCCGCCAAGATATCAGAAAAACATAACTCGCAGCTCGTTCGCTTCTTCGCAGGAGTTTTTGCGGTGCGCTGGAAACGTTACTTTGAAGTGTCAGTACGACCCCTTTGGAGTTGCTGCTGCACACAGACACACATGTGGGGACGGAGCAGCAGTTTGTGAAGCAAAACAATAACATGAGAGATACGAGAGGCGATGACTACGATCACAAACGGGACAGAGAAGGTTGAAAGAGAAGCTAAAGAAGATCCAACCTACCAACATGAACCATACCTTCCCTTCAAGCGCTCCATCTGATACAGGGAAAGAAGAGTTAACTCCACAGGCCATCATGAAAAGAAGAGAGTCGTCCAAGGGCAAAAGGTTCGGAGTCGGGCGGCGCGAGGGTTTTTGTAGAATGTGTCGTTTCGCTGCTGGAGGCAACAAGAGCCAGCTGCTACTGCGCTCAAACGCAACAGCAAAAGCGGTAGAGCTTTACCGGTGTGCCGTGGCGCGTATGTTTGGAACATAATAAGAAAACGGCGGTAAGCCAAAACAGCTTCACTTTCATCTTGCCTCAGTTCCAACTGGAGTTCTTAACGCTCCCGCTTTTACCTCCCATTCCAAGAGTCGGGCGGGAACGGGAAGGAACCGCGAAGAAAAGATTTTGGCCCTTTTTCTTGTGAAGTTATCAAACAACATAATCTTTTTCACGATTTCTTTTACCCTTTTGCCTCCCGAAGCGACCCGTGGAAAATGGGGAGTCCGGTTTGGGGGGGGGGGGGGGGTGAGTAGTTGCTTCGGCTTTTCGGTTGGAAGATCACAGCAAGAAAGTGTCAGTTTAACGTGACGATGAAATTACGGGTAAGCGCACACCGTATCCACCAGAACGCGAGATGATATCAATCGTTTTGTGGAGGGCGATGAGTGAGTGAAATGTTCCTCTCATCACTCACCAGAAGTTTTGGGTTGAGACCGGCGTAAGACGACACACAAAGAATGTGCCTTCTACCATTTTTTAGGCCTCAAAGATTCTAGGGAGGTGATTTTCTTTTTAGAAAACCCTAGACTTAGCGAGTATAATGCTGCTTCAAAAGATACGTCAAACTAGAAGTATCAGGATCCTAGTCACGGCACCAAATTCTATTCGATAATGTATTGGCTTTTACATGAGGTAATTTCAAAATGGATCGGTAATGGACGCAAATGAATTAAACCAGATAATGCTTGGCTTGGGAATGGTGTAATCGTCCTACGAAGTCCCTTCGTTTTGTTCGAATGCCATTCAGATCATTTCTTCCCATACGGACAGGACTGGACTTTAAGCTAAAGGTACACAAAGTAACAGACATTCTAAGTCCATATTTAGCATAAGCCCAGCTTTGATGAACAACAATCAAACAACAACACGAGAATACTCTAGCCTAAAAATATAAAATAAGATCCAGCAGTAGAAAAATCCTGGTCATGGCACCAAGTCCTGTCTCCAAAATTGAACTTTTTGTTTTGGTGGAATTATTTTTATGCTACTTGTAGTTTTATCACTTTGTTAAACAAACCCAATACATCTAGAAAAACAAACGATGTACTCAAGACACAAGAAAACACTCTGTAAACGTCAAAACAACACAAAAAAACAAACCGAATCACAAGCCAGAAAACTTTGTAGGATATGCTTAAACCTTAATTAAAAGAAACCCGCTGCCTGCTACTATAGCTTGCTTCTTCAGCTAGTCAAACATCTTCTACGCCTAGTGCTTGGTGGTCAATGTGTCTGTGACAGACACAATGACATCATCTGCAGCCAGCAAAAGCATACTTCTTCTCAACCGCCTCCTCCACCGGTAAATGTTTGTTGAGGCGCGCTGCTGTTTGCCGGTCGCTCTTCAGTTTGTTCCTGTCCCGCTATGAAGATACTCTTGTCAACTGCACACACACACATACTGCCTAGGCGAAGGTATGCAGAAGAAAATTGTTTCATGCTTCGGAACCTTCAATGCCGGACCTACGCATATATCTATGCCGTCGAAAAGAAGCACTATACACTTCACGAAAAGGGGTCGAATGGTAAAGCGAATGCTAAATATGTTACCGGACGAGGAAAAAAATCTTATTTAATGATGTAAGTGTGAAAAGTTGGTCTCGGAAAGGACAAATAAACACAATATTATACATCCAAAACATAAGGAAAAATTCATATAAACATTTAAAGCCTCTCAAAAAACTCTCAAAAACATACCTTTTCGCACATGAGTAAGGGGGAAAACGGAAAACAAAATCGCATGCGCGGGCGAAAATGAACGGAAAGCTGAGGTGTTCCCGCACTACTGGCAGAAGAATGAACAAAAATATAAATCATTTCGCCAAAGTTTCTTGTGCAAACGAACTGAACACGAGAACAAATATATTCCCAAAAAAAATGATAAAAAGGTCAAAAAAGATTATTTACTCAAAAATCTTTAGAAAAAAAAGTATCGAAATTATAGCGAAAAACGATGAATCTTCCTATTCGTCAGAACAGCAAACGCCTTCATGACTAATCGCAATAACCCATTGCCCTCTTATCGAACTAATAAAAGTGGAGATAACGAGACGTGTTTACTTTATTGCTATTCCTCGAAATCTTTACTTCCAAAAGTGTTTGAATGATTTATGTTTGTCAAAGATTATACATCCAGAACATCGGAAATAACAAATATTTGCCGGCGAAAGATTTTTTTTATTTGAGTAGTGACGGCCAGACCGTATTGCTTGCCGGCGACAGAGATATCGTTTAAAAATCAAAAATGTTCGTCAATCAACGACAAATGACAAAGTTGCATCAAAAAATAAACATTATATTTGCTTACCTTTCCACTATTCGGCGAATAAATGCTGACCAGTTCGATCCAATAATCCGACCCTGAAGGAGGACGACAACTCCGCCAGACAGAGTTTGATATGCAGCGCTGAAGACACGTTTAAATTTTACCTTTTTTCTAGACAAACCGTTCTACACTTCACAAGCACAAGCACAACGGAATCGACGTCTGAGAATTTACTCTATTTTCCTCTAAACCTCTTTCCACTCACGTTTACCTTTCGATTTTCTTCTCACTTTACACTCTCTTCTATCCACAGCACGCACATACAGCAGGAAAAGTAACACAACAATTTTACATATTTTCTTATATTTCCCCCACACTTATACCACACCACACTGCACTGTAGAGGAAGAGTAAGAAGAACGAAACGTTAGCAAACAAAACAGATTCATGCAACATTAATAAATGGAAAGGAAACTGCAGCAGTTGGTACAGTCCCACCATTCTGCTATGCAATGGCACCAGGAATGGATTCGCATCCTTACAGAATCGCCTCACACTTGGAACATACCAACCACCCGAAGAAAAAAACGGAAAAAGGCGGATGGACAGAAATGGAATAAGAAAACTTATCCGTTATTTTTGTAGTTCGAATTCCTTCGCTGCGTCGTCTCGCAAACTAGCAGTCAGCATTAAAAATTTTACCCGCCCACTAAACTCCTTGAAGTTTTTGAGCGAAAAGCGAGTCGAAAATTTGTACCATGCTGCTAAATTGAAAATTCTTGACTTTCCTCGCTTGTAAGCAATTTAAACGATAAAAAGGGGTGAAACGTGGGGGGGGGGGTTTAATATGCAGTTCTAGTGGAAGTACTGCTGCAAGACGCAAACACAAAATTGTTTGCTACACATTTCCGCGTTCTTCCTTTCGGGAGTCTCGTCTAGGACAAACAGTTGGACCGTAAAGTTGTTCTTCACAATCCTTCTCTTAACACACTATTAGCCGAAGGGTGGAAAGAACATCACGTGCTGCAAGCAGCTCAATTTGTTTCGCATTTTTTACTCTTAAAGTGGAAGAGTACATGAGGGTAACAAAAACGAATGAATAGAAAGTACAGATTATTTGCAAATACTTAAATTTTTTTGTAAAGGTCGTTCAGGAAAACAAATTCCTTAATTATGAATAATTCTAAGGCTGATTAACACTAAAACTTTCAAGCGTTTTAAGCGTTTACGTTGAAATTAAGAATATTTGGTGAATAACACATACGACAAAGCTATTTCACTTTTAAAACTGTTTCACATCAGTAAATTGCACTTGAAGATAGGATTTGATACGTCTTAACCTCAGGTAACATTAATTTAGAAAAAAAAAACAATAAAAATTATTAGCATTTAAAATTTTAACGTCGTTAAAATTATTTTAAACACGAGGTAAGAACTCAAGCACTTTTTAAAAAGCGTTTGAGGACAACTTTTGAAACCGATTGGCAACATAAGCCGAACAAAATTGAAGTAACTCAACTGTTCTTGGTACGTAAATTTAACTGAAAATCATACAATGATAATTTTGATTTTTTTTTTGTCTAGCTGTTACTTCTAAAACAAATGACTTTGTAACGAAAACGAGGAAAAAGTGTTTGAAAATTATTATAAGAATATGCCAAGCTGATGTTCAAAATCATATTGTACTATAGAAACAATTTTTTTAGTGGACGTTGAAAGTGTGCTAGCTGTTTAAAACCATGTAAGAATTAAATTATTCCACCCACAGAAATGTCATTTTTGTAACATGCGATATATGTGACTTTTAACGCAATGTTTTTAATTTAAAAAAAAAGTGTTTTCAGTACACCATTACTGTGTTTAGATTTTTACCTTTTGAAGGTGATTTTTTTATAACAAATAAAAATAATTTTAAAAATTATCATTAATTGACTGAATCCTTAACCAAAACAGGCACAAACAGTGTCCCTGCCCGTTGCATCGTTGGTATGCGTGAGAGGTAGCGTTATTTCCTGTTTATCTTCCTTGCCCAACAGCTTCTTGCAACCGGGAGCGGAAGAAGGCAAACCTTCTCCAATACAAACGAAAAGCCAAAGTAGCACCGAGAGCACATGCTCACAATCTTTCGATTCGTAACGTGAAAAACCACCCAGAGGGCCTTTTTGTATGCGTGTTCAGCTCTTTCCCCCTTCAACAGATCTCCCCCCTCAACAAGGGAGTTTGAATCGGAAAATGTGGCGCAGAAAACAGGGAAAAGGCATCCACGGGCGCACGGCATTTCCATCGGCAACGGCGTTGGTAAAATGGTGTTAGCCCACGTGACACGTTGGTGTGCGTGCGTGCGCGTTGCGTGTGGGACGTCCGACCGACCGACCAGCGCGACTGTGAACTACCTTTTCCTAGTCCAAAATTAACTAGAAAAAGCTTTGAAAATTCATAATATCTTTCCAGTAATAAAAATGTCTTTTTTAATGTTATTTTTTGAAATCGGGACCAATGCCGACGAGATGGAGGCCCGTCCGCATCGATTCACTCCGCCAGAACGCATACATACACAAAACGTGAAAAGCGCCGGGTTTTCCCTGGGTGGCTATTTGGGTGTGCTGCTTGCCTGGCTGGCGCTGGCAAACGCACAACACCCCGTAGCATAACAACATTACCAACGATACATGAACGCACGCAACGTAACGCATTCAACCGGGACGGAGGTAAATACCGGTGCATTGCATCGGGAGGGTGAAACAACGGAAAAATTCTTTTCCCAAAAAAAAAACAAAGCAAGAATGAAAGAGAGATAACATTGCAGTAGCAGCATAAAAATAGATACTGAAGTGCTGTTAGCATTGGCATGATGAGACATCAAAATATCAAGAATTGCTTTTGTTTTGCTAAAAAAAAACATTTCCAACATCAAGATTACTTCGTTACGTTTTAAAATTTTCAGTTAAGAAAAAAAGATTGGTATAAATAATTAACTAAAAGTATATCAGTCTTAAGTATTAAAGATATTCCATAAATCTTGTTTAAAGTTAAGCGTTACCAGTGAAATTACCGGTAGTAGTTGTGTTAATGAAACCTCAAGAGATAGTGTTTGAACAACGCTTAACTCCATGATACTTTTGCAAGTGTAATTTCTTTTTTTAAACTATTTTAGTATGTGCCAATTTTGTAAACCTCTTAAAACTGTTCTTTTCTTTAAAAAAAATCGGTTAAAATGTAATCAGGAAAATAATCCTTTTTCTTTTATAGAATTTGCATCTTTCACTCCCAATAACCTTTTTCGCCGTACAACCTCTTCTCGACAGCCATCAAGTCAACGACAACGACGTGTTTTGTTGAGTTTTGGTTCGACTGCCAACCACCTCGTCGCGGCCTGTGTGCCAGGAATCCCCGGGATTCCCTTTGCCTGTGCCCCTCCACCACTCCCCTACAACACCGCATGTCCTTCTAGGGCAGCCCGCTACCATTGCTCTGCGTTTGTTTTGTTTTAACGCCCAGACGATACGGCACATGCAACCACACACACACACCGTTAACCCATACATGCGCACCAGCAAACACGCCATTGCTTTGTGTGTTGCTCGTTTTTCACCGGAAAAAACGGGCATTTCACTTCGAACGGCAAGAATGCGCATGCATGGTTGGTGTGTTGAGTGTTCGATTGTACAATAAATCAGAACGGGAAAGAACACGGTAAGGCGTCCGTATTTTTCCGCTTTTCCTATTGTTTCATTAATCGATCTGCTTAGTTTCTTTTTCTTTCTTCTTGGCAGCTCGGTACTGCACACACCCCCGAAAAATTGATTACGCACACGCATCTTTTTTCACCCATACAATACTGTTTTACACACGCACATACACACACACTTGGGTACCTTCTGGTACGCATTCGAAAAAGGATACCATCGCGGTCCTTCGCGCACGCACCCATACACTTACAGACAGCCGCACGTAAAATTTCGGTTGCCTTTTCTCGTTTGCTGTCGGTTGCTGCAGCAACGCCACACACATTCAACATCAAACACACACACACGTCGCGACGCAGGACGGAGGGGTAAATGAAACGATCAAATTAGAATCCTAATTTACGGTTCTTCCGTTTCCCCTTCGGTCTGATTGATTAGGTGCAAACATGGAGGCACGATGACTGTACCGAGATAAGCGGTGCGTTTAACTTCAACAGATCAGATCACGTCACATACACTGCAACAGTGGGTAGGATAGATTTTCCAGGACTTTTTTTTACCCCGTCACGCAAATCACCCTTACAATATTCCCCCTACAACTACTGCTCAAAGCATACACACCATCCAACGGCACTGCGCGTTTCCTCTACAAACGGCCAGGCGACACGAATCAAACGCCACCAACGCACCGAGTTCGGGGCGTACTTGTAAGGGGCTTTCCTTGTTTTCTTTTTAATCACTTGAATTTTTCATATTTTATTGCGTTTTTCACATAGCTGGAAAGGATTTCAAACAAAACACATCCAACCCGCGACAAGCACTGATGCGACGGATGTGTGCGAACACTGCCAACTCTGAAATTGAACTGAGCGCAGAGCGACAGTAGCTTGCACGGGTTCACCCGCGACAACCCCAGCTAGCGGCGAAAGAGTGAGAAAGAGAATACAACACCCAAGCAACATAATGAGCGGGCGAGCAGACCCCCGAAAGTCATGATGAACGGTGTTGATTGGGAATAACGTTAATAAAAGAAAAAGTCATAGTGTTAAGTTTCTTTTATTCAAAAATAATTACGTTTCAGAACAAGGATTTCTTAAAACTGATAACCATATTGCTTTTTAAATAAAAGCGAACCAATGCATTGGTCAACACAACAACTGTACTAAACTTTGTCAAGTTGTACTAAAACAAATTAAACGTCG
>KB672009.1:228428-311387 GCA_000349105.1 Anopheles epiroticus | reverse complement strand
GTCATTTGGGTGATAATGTGATGCAATGTTTCGGTCAGTTATGTGATTTATTGATGTTTTACTGACTTTTGACCCATCTTTCGCCCAATATCGTATTGGGGAAAGAGTAGGTCAAGCGTGATCAAGGAAAACAAACAACAAGGACATGACAGCTCCGGTTGTTCTAAAAATTGGTGGGTTAACGACTGTTCTGGCCACCTTTAACCCACGTGGGTTAAGAGTGGGTTAACGGTGGGTTAAGGCCGATATGGTCATTTGGGTGATAATGTGATGCAATGTTTCGGTCAGTTATGTGATTTATTGATGTTTTACTGACTTTTGACCCATCTTTCGCCCAATATCGTATTGGGGAAAGAGTAGGTCAAGCGTGATCAAGGAAAACAAACAACAAGGACATGACAGCTCCGGTTGTTCTAAAAATTGGTGGGTTAACGACTGTTCTGGCCACCTTTAACCCACGGGGGTTAAGAGTGGGTTAACGGTGGGTTAAGGCCGATATGGTCATTTGGGACGCTTCTACGCCATCTTTCCATCTCAGCTAGGACCTACACCTCCTCTGTCCATGTGGACGACCTAAGAGGACTTTACGGGCTGGGTTGTCCGGGTCCATGCGTATAACATGGCCATCCCACCGGAGCCGGGCGAGCTTAATCCGCTGCACAACAGAGATATCGTTTTGCAGCTCGTACAGCTCGTCGTTGTATCGGCTCCTCCATTGTCTCCTCACGTATGGGGCCAACAATCCTGCTGAGCATCTTCCTCTCGAATGCGGCTAAGAGGGTTTCGTCAGATTTGGACAAAGTTTATGTCTCAGAGGCATACGTGAGTACTGGAACTATATAGGTGTGATATAGTTCCAGCTTCGTCCTTCGCGACAGGTTTTGTGAGGTGAAATGCTTCCTCAGGATACAGAATGACCGGCTGGCCGCCAGCCTATGCTTTTGTTGGTGTTGACTTTTGACCCGAGTTAGGTGAAATTTGGGTCGACTTCGAAAATGCGTTCACTTATCTGCACCTATCCGTATAGTTTTCCATCCACCTTCACTTGGCATGTGATGTTGGTCATGGTCATTCTTGATAGTTTTGCTGGGATTCCAAAAGAGCTCTATGCGTCGTAAAGTTTTACCCTAGCTATGCTGTCGTATGCGGCTTTGAAATCTATGAAGAGATGTAACGTGTTCAGCTTCTGTTATGCCGTCTTCTCCGAAATTTGCCGCATGGTGAAGATCTGGTCAGTTTTGAAATCCTCTTTGATTGTGTTCATGCCTTGAATCGACATATGAACGTAGTCCATCCTGAAGGATCAGCAAGAAAATTTTAAGGGAAGTTTTCAACACCTCGGTATTAGCTAATACCCCTTCAACTTTTCTCGTTTCTTGTATATGGGAAGAATGATACCGAGGTTTCAATCATGACCCCATAGTCACGATTTGATTAATTTCATTTTCTACTGCTACCTAAAGTACTTGTCAGTCAATTCCGGACACTTGCAAATACTAGCATAGTGGACTTTGCGTGCAGTCCTACGTTTCATAGAATTGTCGATTGCTATGAAATCTCATCTGATCTCTCTGATCTGCTCTAATCGTTTTTGCTACTGATCTTATCATGATTTCGTATCAATGTATCAAATTTCATAGAAACATTTCTTGTTAAACAAAGGTGTCCGGAATTGAATGCTCGTTGTGAAATATAGTCTTTATTTGCCTGTTCTTCTGTTGCGCGAAAAATATACCGATTTTGGATCTTTTCTTTTTGTATGTTTGTGTAAAGGAAAGATTGATGAAACAATAGAACGTGATTTCATTGTAATCGACAATTCTACGATACGTGGAACTGCGCGCAAAGTGCAATAACGCTAGAACATTTGCAAGTGGCCGGAATTGACTGACAGGTACTGTAGGTCCTGGTCTTCGTGAATCAAATTTAATTGCCGAAACTCTTTGTGTTGCATAATTAATTATTTTATTTATTGCGACACCATTTTAAAATTATTTGCCAAGAAACAATGCTGCGAAAATATCTCAACATAGTTATTTAAACGATTTTTTTGGAGGAAATATATTGAATTCAAGAGAAAAGTCTCGGTACGAATTAACCCTGTTGATTTTTGGGTCGTGATATTTTATATAAATATCAGGCAGAACAGGGAGTGGTTAAAGTTTATAAGAAACGTAATTCACTTTATTGATCCTCTCTTTTTCTTTTACGTCTTCACGGTAGGGAGGTTAAAACGCGAGAGAGCCTAACACGAGGCTTTTTGACACATATGAGGTTCCGGCTGTCATAAAGGGGGAAAACGCATGGTGCACCATTTGACAGCTAACCGCGGTTGATAGGTGAAGATAGGCCTATGGAACGCAACAATTCCAACAAACCCAACAAAAGTTTCCACATCTTTAAGTTTACCCACGGGACGGGAATGAAAATATGAACCCTTGATCAACTTTACAAAATACACCATTCAATAAAATTCACAGAAATTCACAAAAAATCCTTGGCAGTGGGAAATAAAAAGACGAAGCGATCGTTCGCACCCAACGTTAGTTGAAGCGAGATAGCACGTACGCTCTTGTAAATAATGCGCTCTCTGGTAATGTTAGCGAGAGCGAATTCTCGCTTTATTTCTCTCAAAATCCCCGCTTGACGTCTTGATGACGTGGGGTTGTCAAGAGAGTTGTAATTTGCTCATTCTCCGGTTCAGTTTGATTTCACACTCCACAGCGTAAGCATATGCGATTGTGTGCGTTTTTCGGCGGGTCGGAAGTGTTTCACGTTGAAATTCTTCTTCACGCTGTAAAAGTGCGACAGGTCGCTGGCAACTAAAGTGTAAAAACAATTAGTTCAAAAAGAGAAGTAAAAAAACTCTTTGTTAGCGGTCCCGTCTGTGCCTGTAAACACTACGACAGCGATACGGCATCATACCGTGTACAGACCCTATCCGTGAAACGCACGCTAACGCAGCATCTCGGACAGCGCATTTCTGTAATACAAAACAGTGAAAATGCAGTCACACAGCAAGAAACGCGTTTGCTACTACTACGACAGTGAGTAAAGTGATTTTCGAACAATATTTGTTGCCTCCTTTGTCGCAACCGGTGACCGGAAGGCAAGCGGGACCGGTCGAATCATTTTCAAAATTTAAGGCCACTGGCACCTAGCGAGCACTTTCCATGCGGAGCGACCGTACTATAAACAGCCAGATGCTTTATGCGATTTTGTAAGTGTGTGCGTGCGACCGTACCTCAAGCGAGTGTACGAACGCGCGCGCGTGTGTGTTGGTGTTGGTGTCGTTTTGAGCGGCACCGTACTACGGTCGTCAAGATGGAGTGCTCGCTAGGTTACAGTGGTGATAAATTTTTGAAACTGAAAATGTTGGCATCGTTCAACATGCGGCTAACACTTCAGACAACTTCTAACCTGAAGCGACTTGCTCAGAATAAGGAATTAAATTGATTTTCTGTGATATGGGAAATGCAACAATTAAAACCTTAACTTTTCTATCCTCTACAGGTGATATCGGCAATTATTACTATGGTCAGGGACATCCGATGAAGCCGCACCGCATACGCATGACGCACAATCTGCTGCTCAATTATGGCCTGTACCGGAAGATGGAAATTTATGTAAGCGTCTATTTATTTTGCCATAGTATACGAAAAGTTCGTCATTTAATAATGTTCATCTCTATTTTTCTAGCGCCCACACAAGGCCACGGCCGATGAGATGACCAAGTTCCACTCGGACGATTACATCCGGTTCTTGCGCTCCATCCGCCCGGATAATATGTCCGAATACAACAAGCACATGCAGCGCTGTAAGTCGGACGTCTTCTTTTAAGGGAGAATATTTTCTAAACTCGCACATTCATTCCCTGCACAGTTAACGTTGGCGAGGATTGTCCGGTGTTTGATGGCCTGTACGAGTTCTGTCAGCTATCAGCCGGCGGTTCGGTAGCGGCAGCGGTCAAGCTGAACAAACAGGCGTCAGAAATCTGCATCAACTGGGGCGGTGGTTTGCATCACGCGAAAAAGTCGGAAGCGTCCGGATTTTGCTACGTGAACGACATTGTGCTCGGTATACTGGAGCTGCTGAAGTACCACCAGCGTGTCCTGTACATCGACATCGACGTACACCACGGGGACGGTGTGGAGGAAGCGTTCTACACGACCGATCGTGTGATGACGGTTAGCTTCCACAAGTACGGCGAGTACTTCCCGGGTACGGGCGATCTGCGTGACATCGGGGCTGGGCGGGGCAAGTACTACGCCGTCAACATTCCGCTCCGGGACGGTATGGACGACGAGTCATACGATTCGATCTTTGTGCCGATCATCTCCAAGGTGATGGAAACGTTCCAACCGTCAGCGGTGGTGCTGCAGTGCGGTGCGGACTCGCTGACCGGCGATCGGCTCGGTTGCTTTAATCTGACCGTCAAGGGCCATGGCAAGTGCGTCGAGTTTGTGAAAAAGTACAACCTACCGTTCCTGATGGTAGGCGGTGGTGGCTACACGATCCGCAACGTATCCCGCTGCTGGACTTACGAAACGTCCGTTGCGCTCGGGGTGGAGATTGCGAACGAGCTGCCGTACAACGACTACTTCGAGTACTTCGGGCCGGACTTTAAGCTGCACATTAGCCCGAGCAACATGTCGAACCAGAACACGACTGAATATCTGGAAAAGATTAAGAACAGATTGTTCGAGAACTTGCGCATGTTGCCGCACGCACCGGGCGTGCAGGTGCAACCGATACCGGAGGATGCAATCAATGACGAGTCGGAGGACGAGGATAAGGTGGACAAGGACGAACGGCTGCCGCAGCAGGATAAGGACAAACGGATAGTGCCGGACAACGAGTTTTCCGACTCGGAAGATGAGGGCGAGGGTGGCCGTCGCGATAATCGATCGTTCAAGGGCCAGGGACAGGGAGGACAGCAGCAACAGTCCCGCAAGCGGCCACGCATCGAGAAGGACGGAAAGGCGGAAGACGTTAAGGACGAGAAGGAAGCGAAAAGTGAGTAATTTATCTTTCATTTAATCATTTCTCACTTATTATTGTGTATTACTGCTTAAATTTCACAAATCTTATTTTTATTTATTTAAAAAAATCACAAATTGTTTGACTCATATAAAATGTTTCTGATATTTCCAGTGGACACCAGTGGCGACAAGGAGGAAACCAAAACGACTGAGGAACCGGCAAAGAAAGAAACGACAGGTGTTGCTTGATCCACGCTATCGTCCTTTCGTAAACAGCAGCAACCACCTCCACCGTAACTAATCTCGTGTGAACGCTAACTCGTACACGTACTGTTTTCGACGCGTGGTAGCGTCGGGTTCGCTTAGTTCTTTCTTTACCAATCTGACTTTCAGAGGCGGAACAGTTGTACAACGTTATTTTACAAAGGTTTTCAATTATACATGTACAGTGAGGTACGTTAAGCGAAAAAAGAGGAATGTGGTGCCAATCCTGTGGATTTAGCACACCGTGGAATCTTGGCTCTTGATAGGCGTTTTTATTATTTTATTTTATTTTCCATTACAAAATTCCGGAACAAGTTTAACCGGGTTTTTACAACAAACACACTGATATGAGGACGGCACGAAAGGACTGGCCTAAATGATGCAAATAATTGAAAGGAGCAACTGGAAGTGTGGAATCCAATTATGATACCCAATTACTGATCTCAGGAAGGACGATAGGAAACCATTTACAACAAAACAGCAAACAAATACTAATTCTCTGTAAAGGGACTAGCTTTCACCACACTTTCCAACTTGTCAAACGAACCGCCAATAAACTAACTCATTAGAGACGCTATAGTGAAAAGCAAATAAAATAGACAGCAACAGTAGGATTCAGATTAACGCACCTACGGGATGAACATTGGAAAGGATGGTACAACACTGAACTCTACTAGCTTGGTTGAAAATATTTAAATTATATTTGCTTATTTCAACATCTATTTCTTTACAAGTTGAACTCGTTTCACTTACCTTGTATTAAAGTACTTGTTAGGTTTCGCGTTGAAGGAATGAAGAGTTTTCCTTATTATATAAGGAAAGGTCAGAATATTAGAAAATTTGTGGATCTAAAAAAGTTTCAATTCTTTCCTTCGTACAGCCGGTGCATTTTGACGATTTATGAAATTGGTATTTATGACGCAATAGATAAACAAAAAAAGTTATAATTATTATTTTATTTCTGGCGGGAATGTGCTTCGTTTCCAATTTGATATTAAGTTCAGCTGGCACGGACCTTATTAACGATGCATCTATCCATTGAACCAACAAATTTGTTAATAAAGAAGCGAAACAGATATAAAAATGATTCGTAATGCGAATCAACGTATCATACATAGTAAGAGATAGGTGTGACAGTAAGCTGCCAAACATAATACTGAAGGAATTTGAGAGCACAGGGTCACGATTGAAGCCTGGTAACGATATAGTACGCTAGCGCTAGGATATAAAAGTAATCAATTATCAGACTCGTGAGAAGCGACGGTAGAAGGGTGTTAAATTTCGGTAGGGTAAACACGCTAAAGCAAACGGCACAGAGCCGTCGACGTCGTCCTAACAGTTTGTGAACGAATGATGAGGAGTATTACCATGTAAGTGCAGATTGAGAGAGGGAGAGGAAAAGAAAAACGTAACGACATAAACGCAAACTTACGAACTTTCTAAACCTAACATGTTACGTATTTTTTATTTGTCGCCTTCTTAGCGAAAGAAACGGACATGTATCCTACCAAATTCGGATATTGTAAACCCTGTCAGACATTGCACCCTTATCAGTATTTGAATTATTTTATTCGAATTATGTACTATTTTCCATTTCTCGACTAATAGCAGCGCGCACGCATAGCTTGTCGCTGCCATCTCGTACAAAACAGCCTGCCCCTGCTAATCTAAGGACATGATCGAATTGAGGCTAGTAACGCTATCACCCTGACTAGAAGCGACCGAACCGCGCTTAGTAAGATCGTACCGTGGTCCGCCGAGGTAGCTGATCGGGTTGGCGTACTGGCGCCGGTCGGGCCCGAGATAGATCGGCGGTTGCTTCCGGTACTTTAAGCGCAACGATGGCTTCGGCTCTAATGGTGGGCTGCCGTCCCTTCGGGGCCGTTGCTCTGCACCTGCAATATCGAGCTCACAAGCATGAGAAGAGTACGCTGGAATGGCCACCACGCCATCAGCAGCGGTAGTAGCGTCGACGAGAGTAGCACCATCAGCGGAAGCGTTAGTTGCAAGCACCGGTACTACATCCTCCTTGGGTTTGGCGAAAGCGAAGGACACATTGCGATCCGGGCGCACCAGCGTGTGCTGTGGCGATGTCGGCTGCGTGCGTACTACTCCATCCTAGAGGTGAGCACATGAGCGAGATGAGAAATGGCGTACACGGATCATGTGCATAATATGAAGGGAGTACATGAAGAGCGCAGTGGTGATCGTGAGGAATAGAATGTTCACTATTTAAAATCCAATTTGGGAGGTGGTCGAAGATGGAATGTGTTGAAGTGGTGCTACAAGTAAAGACCGGTCATTTTTTAGTGACATCAAACCTTATACAAGAGTAGGCAAGGACATCGCTTCACGACTGCACATGAAGGAAGGCAACGAGCTATTCTGAGCATTATTTATTTATTCACGCAGTCTGGAAAAGTCATATTGGCGTTTGGAACTAGTAGAGTCGAGCGAGAACGAGGTTTGGTCTAAGACTTTAGATCCTTTTTTTTACAGAACAGTGACAACTTTACACGTGTAACTTAATAATCGGGGAGAGCATCGATAGTATTGAAGATTGTACAAAGAGAGATGTAATTGGGACGATAATTACCCTAGCTCGTTGCCCACTGCCTACCACCCAGTACAGACACACAAACACGCACACGTGCCGGCTTCCGGCAAGCACAGCTTCCATGAGATACAAAAAAGACAGAACACTGCACACATTCCAACACACACACACACCCACACATACACACAGACAACTTAAAAGGACAAACGTGTCCTGGAAGAGCCGTAGCAGCAGAGCTGACTACGCCGGAGATTCGGGAGTTTCATCGATTTTGTACGGTAAAGGGTTGGCGCTAGTCAGTGCGGGCGGTGGCGGTGGACCCCAGGACACTTGCCGCGGGCCCCGCGATCGCAGCCCGTTCGTGAGCGGTGTCGACGTCATCATGGTGACGGGTAGCGGTCCAATTGTAGGGGTTGCCGGTCCATCGTCCGGTTCCGGTGGATGCGTCAGTGTCAGCTTTGGTGGCGCTTTCCGCGTACCGGGTGGGTGAGAGTTTGCGATGGTGGTGGTGTTTTTAGCAAAGCTAACTTTCACCTGTTGAAGACAATTTTGGGGGTGAAAATGTACGGGAACGGGATACGGGTTGAAGAGAAAGGAGAAGAGAGACACATATGAACACACCATAACAGGGCATTAGTTCCTGTGTAGCTTCTGCTGCTCGAAAGGAGCAGTTTTAATGGTTTATTTTTTTAATTTGTACAGAATTGGATAGGGTGGATAGCAAATGCGATCGTCTTTTCCAGAGTTACTCAGATTTGAAAATTTCACCGAAGGAGGATTTTATAATTGAATGATCGAGTTCTCCATTGATGTTTTGCCATTTTTGTGAAATTACTAATTGTTTTTCATATCTATAATACAAAGTTGATATAATATGAATTATTAAACAACATCCTAATGCGTAGAAAATGAAGAACTAACTAAATTATTCTGTTGTCTATTCAACTTTTTCTGCTTTGCGTTGTTACGTTAAAATTCGAGCTACTCGGGAAAAGACTTTAAGTAAACAGGATCGTATTTATCCTTTTTTGAATATTGCTTTTATCACCCATTATCCAGATTCTCTCATGCAACATACCGGAAAACATGCCATAGACAGAGGACACTGATAGACGTTGACGTTTTGCATCCTGTTAATGACCGGACAGCCGTGTCCCATGCACTCATGCACAGGGTGTTTAGTAAGGTCGAGACGAAACACGTGTAGTACAAAACAACACACCCCAACCAAACCGAAGACTGTGTCACAGAATTGCTTAGTTACTTAGATTCATGCATACACTTCCAACTTGGACACAAAGATTTATTTCACTTCTCCAGGCACTACGGACTAGAATTACACGAAGAAATGCGAAACACTCAGCACGAAGGGAGGCCCTTACGATGAAAGGGTCGTTTGGTAACGGCATGAATAAATAAGTACACTACAAGCGGGTCCCTGCGAACGGTTGCGGTGCTTACTGGGAGCTTACTTACTACAAGGAAGTTTGTTAGTTGCTGTGTAGAGGGCGTGCAGCTTGTTGTTAGTATGGTACGGGTACAGCGTGTTTGATACGAACTACGAAGAGAGGGAGAGGGGTTGCAATAAGGATGGAAAAAGGGCTGGGAAACGTCCAAAACGGGGATCTGCTAGGGTAATTGGATGTTTTAAAAATTTTGATGTGAGGTTATGATGAGGAAGATGGGATGAGCAAGGGGAAAACCTCAAACTGCTTCTTACTGCGAGCGCATACATCAACGTGTGGGGGGTGCAGCAGGCAAAAGGTGCTTTGATTTTGAACAGGTTTAGTTTTTCACACGCTACAGTCATCGCTAGGATGCAGCTGCAAGTCGCCAAGGTCGAGCCTGTTAAGGGTGACCTCGCTGATCGAGCTGAGCGGTGCCAGCGCCTGTATGCTTACCGGGTTGTCGGTTAGCTCGCTGTCCTCGTCTTCCCCATCCGGTGGTGCGGACGGATCGTCCAGATCGGTCACACGATGGGTACCGTTTGCGATACGGGCCCGCGCCCCATCCCCATTACTCTCACCATTCAGTGACGCTTGGGACCTTTTCGTGACCGGATCCGGCTTCAGCAGCGATTCGTTCTCCTCCGCTGCCAACGATTCCCACTGCAGCTCGTGATCGAGCAGTTGGCTGTCTGGTGGTGGGAAGGAGCAAAAGTGTCAGAACTTTAGGAGCGGACGGCAAACAAATTCCTGCTTTCTTCTTACCACGAATGCCACCAGTTTCTGTGCCGTTCGGGACGGGTGTTTCCACCGGTGTAACCGGCGTTACCTTCTCTGGCGTTGTCGCACTCGCCACATTGCCATTCTTCAGTATGCCAACCAAGGGTTTCGCACCGTTATCTTTCTTCTCATCGCCCGGGATCTGAAAATGCGAGAAAGGAAAACCCACCCGGAGGTTAGTGAAACGCGATCGGAAAACGAAACCGAATCATATCCCGCCTACTAACCGATTTGTACGAGAACCCTTTCACATTGGTGGTGGACGATTCGATTTGCATTTTGGCCGCCTGCTCCTTCGACCAGATAATGTCCTCGTCCGTCTGGCGCTCGATCCGCTTGCGGTACTCCCGATCCGACCGGTACACCTCTATCAGGCAGCACACCACGATGATAACGAATATGGCGGTGAGGGTGATGAACACGACCTGCGTTTTTTCCTCCTTGGTCGACGGATCAAAGTAGACGGCTTTGTATGGTACGCGGGTCGGTGCATCGACGACCCAGTTCTTATCGATAATCTGAGCGCAGAGGGAGAGAGCGAGAGAGAAAAAGAATTATCATACAAACAGGATATTGCGTTCCACGTTGATGGCGTACAGTTGCATCGTCCTACAATCGGACACACAAACTTTTCATTTTGACTCTCTTTCCACTCGGGACGGTTTCTGGAAGAGTGTATGGTAAATCTTACTACTGGGGTAAATTGACAATTGCTGTACACCTCCCAATAGAAGCAATCTGTGTGTATATTGTTCTATTTCGAAAATTCCCATTGGAAGGAATGCATATTTACTGCAGTATTTAATTCCAAAGCTGCATCATCAATTTGATTTGATTGAACACAGTAATGTGAAACACTTATCAGATTTATAGGATTCTCTAAAATTCGGACAGTTTTCTTTCTTCCCATTAGTTCAACGAAAACTTGAAATTTTTAAAAAATATATGGTGTCCGACTTTAGGTGGGTCCAACTGTATAGGGCCCGTACAGTCGGAGATGCGCGCATCTTCTGCGTTTTACGCCACAAACGTGACTGGATTCTCCCGCATGGCTTATCAGAGTTTTTTCCTCTTGTTCATTTCAGTTCCCGAAGCACACTACCTACCGAAGTCATGTTGAGTGCCGGCTCGTTGAAAGGTGTCAGCTTTTGGATGACATCGAACTGCTTGCACTGGGCCGACCGTACGCCCTGCGAGTTGATGACGGTAATGGTTTCCGCCTCGCTCTTCGTGAACAGCATGTACTCTTCCAGCGGTTTCATCGTTTCATTATTGACCTGGATGAAGATATCTGTGCCGGTGCCCCAGCGAACGGATGCGCCACGGATTATTAGGGACTCCTTCGTTTGCACACACACACGCGCACACAAAGAATAACCGAACAGCCATACTCACTCGAAAGGCACCCGTCGTAGCTTTTGTACACGGCAAACCGTGGATCGGTCGTATTAACGCCCCCGATCTGGACGTGATTGGCACCCGGGTCCTGCACCTGCACCAGCGGCTTGCCCGCCTCGATCCGCACCGGTATTGCTACCCGGTCGACCAGCAGCGACGCATCGTCACCGTGCCGCGTGTAGTACACCGAATGTCGCGCATCGTCCATAAAGTTGCCGTCGATGCGGGCCGCGTACGTGGCACCCTCCCGGTCCTCCTCGATGAGCAGCCCGTTTTCCGGCGTGATGGCCACCATCAGGTAGTAGCTGCGGTCGTTGCGAGACTGCAGCAACAGCATGACCCGATTCGCTCGCCGCATGTCGTTGCTGGAGAAGGCGAGCTGTAGCCGGACCGAGCTGACACTGTCGGCCAGCGCTAGCCGGCGTAGCAGCGTCGCCTCGCCGCTAAAGCTGGCGCCCTTCTCCTCCGAGCAGAACTCGCCGAGGAAGCTGGTGTTCTCGCAGTTGCAGGTGCTCTCCTGCCGCACAAAGTTCTCCGTACAGATGCCACCATTTTTGCACGGCTCGGCGTCACACTTCATCTGGCACCCGTTCAGCACACCCTCGGTCACTGGAAGTAGGTAGATGGGAGCATACATTCGGGTGAGTCTGATAACTTCCTTTTTTTGTGTTATGGTTTTTTGCAAAGGAAATTGGCGTTTTGAGCTAGGAGGCAGGCATTTTAGGTTTCAAAACAGCCTCTCTTTGTGGTGGAATCCTTTTTCATGTTTACGGGTATGCAGAAAGCATTAGATAAAAAACGGCCTAACTTACCATGTGCGTTGTTTTGGGTGGCCATTTCACGTAGCGATATCAGATTCTCTCCAATCTTAAGTCCTCTAATGCAGCCGATGTATCCTTCCAGCTCGGTCGTATCTTGATTGGGGCGCAGCAGGTTGGCCGGATCGTAGCCACCGATGTTGAACTGGAAGTACTCCGTCGGGGGTGCCGGTGGACGATGAGGCGAAAGTACCTCTGGAACGCAACGGCACAAAGAAAATTATTAAATGTAGTGAAACTTGGATTTGAGCGATTCCTTTATTGTAGAAAACTGGACAATTAGGATCCGTACATCAATGTACGATGGACCAGGATGAAAGGATGAACCCAAGATAAGTGGGAGATTTTTCGATTTCGATTTTCTTAAAAAAATTCTTATCTCAAATAGGATTACCTACAAAAGCTCATCAGTGTCATTAATGCTTAACACTCGTCTCTCGTTTAGGGCGCTAAAGGTGTTTTGTAGTTTATTATGAGTATACTATTATGATTATACATTATCCGCTTTCTGGAGAGTAGCGGGTACACTTGCTGCCAATAGGAAAAGGAAAGCAACTTACCCTGCTCTGGATTGGTCCAGGGTTTGTTGGAGTACTCGTCCAGCAGCAGGAATCCTCTCTCCACTGTAACATTTTTCTCATTCACGTACAACGTTGTGTTTGTCTCGGTGCGTATCACCGCAACCTGTATACTTCTTGCATTGTTCAGCTCACTGTGCTCGATCGTTAGATTCACGATATCACTACCATAGTTGTACAGATACACCACCTCACTTTGATCGGTCAGGTACAGGTGGATAAAGTTATTGTAGTGATCGTTGGCGTACAGCACGAACGCATGCCTATCGTAGGTGCGTAGGTTCACCAGCAGCGAGGAGTTTAGTATCGCCCGTAGCTTCTCCCTCTCGTCACGCATATCCTCCGGGTCGGATAGATAGTTACGCTTAAGGTATGACTCGCGGCTGATGAACGTTAGCGCGTCCTCGTTAATGTCTGTTGAAAAGGATTGGTGATAGTATTTGAAAGACTATTCTCATTTTTTTGGAATTATCCGGCAACCTACTTGTCTCACAGTGCTGGCCAAGATGTGCCCACCGGTTCTGGCAGACGCACTCGAATGTACTCCACAGCTCACGGCAGTAGGCACCGTTCTTGCACGGGTTCGGCACACAGGACGGTTTGCAGTCTTTTATGATCTCGGACAGGTGCACGGACATGAAGCTGTAGATGTCAAGGATCTCCCCGTTCACGACCAGCCCACGGAAGCATCCGATAAGACCTTGCTTGACGGTGTATTTCTTGGAGATTTCTCTACAATTCCAGTTCGAGATTGGTTCGATCTATACTTAAAATTAAAGAACTCTAATACTTACGTTGGGGCGCCTCCAATGAACATGCTGCCCTCGAACGGTCCAAACTCTTCCTCCGGCTGCAGATCCACCATGCGCGTGTCGGTGTTGATCATGAATCGCACGTGATGCTCGTTGTAATCGATCCAGATCTTGTGCCATTCGCCACCGTTCAGTTTCCGGTTGGTGTCGATCACCAGTGTCTTGGGAGTGCCAGTGTTGAGCGTAAAGTTGAACGTCAGCTGATAGTCCCCGGTCAGTGCCACCATGAAGGATGGGTAGTTGGAGCGAATCGGTGGTTGGAAGAGCAGGATGGCCTTCTCGCCGGTGGTGCGGAAGGAGAACGCAATGTCACCCTTGCGCCACCCGGGAACTTCAATGTACGACTGCGATGTGGTGAAAGTGACGACGTACTTTTGTGTGTCTGGGTGGATTATAAGCATGCATGTGAGTAATTAAACGAAAGTCTTCTTTGGAATGTAATATCCTCACTTGTTTCCACGCATTCCAGCGGGCCCAGTGTGATACGTCCCTGGGACTCTTCGTCAAGGTTCTTCTGCTGCAGGAAGTACATCTGTGTGATGCCGAGATTCGGTGGCTCCTTGTAGTAACCCTCGTCCGATAGCCAACGATTGAGGTTTGCGTCGCAATTGCACGAATGGTTCACATCTTCGCAGTTCTTATCGATCGCACATGGACATGTTCCTCTGGGATAAGATACGTGCTATTAATTTTATTTACTTTTCTAACAAAAAAAAAAAACCCGTACCTCTTAACCTCTCCAAGGGAATCCACCGTGTTGTTATTTCTGGACGATTTGAACCACGTCGAAGAGTGTAGCTCTAGTGGAGCCTTTATGCAGTCGTACTTGATGTACTGCGTGCAGTACAGCGAATGCGAGATGAGTTCCTGCAACATCTCCGCACTGAACTCCCGGTACTGTATGTTGAAGCTAAAGTCCTCATCCGTCGCTGACCGCACGTCCACCTGCGATGGCAGATTGTGTTCCACAATCGTTTTGGTGGCGTTGGCCAAACTCTGGAAATCGCACTTGACGCGCGCCGGCGGAAACACCCCATTGCCGTCGATGTCGATCGAGTAAACGTCCGACTTGGAGTACCCAAGCAGGGCCAACTCCTCGCACGTCTTGCGGAAGTTGGTAAAGTGACAGTTCTTCCCTATGTAGCCCGTGTCCTTGCAGTCGCAGATGATACCGTCGTCCTTCACCGCACACTTGCCACCGTGCTCGCAGGTGTTAGGCTTTTTGCACGGATCGACGTACTTGCAGTTGTCGAGCGAAACGTCCCCTACCACTCGCTCGCTCTTTACCAGATAACGCGGCTCGATTTCGACTCCATTAATCTTGAGATCTCGCAGACAGCCAACCAGCCCGGATGCGGCCGCTTTCAGGCTGCTACCGATGATGAGCTTATCACCGATGTTAAACGACAGCCCGTACATCTGCGTGACCGAGTGCCGGTAGTCGACGACGAACTTGATGTCGTTCCGCTCGTACGTCAGCTGGATCGAGTGCCAGGAGGTTGGATTCTCGATGCGAATGTACGTCGTGTGGGTGACGTTGCTTTTGACATCCGGGCAAAGGTCAAAGCTTAACCGATCCGTGGCCAAACGAAGCTGTTCGGGATGGTATGTTTAATATTATTAGTATAATGTCTAGCCAAGTAAAATTTAATCTCCCATTTAATGCCTGTTTTGTATTCACAGCCCTTTACACATTCGATGTCCCTCCACAAAAAGTGTGTTTGTTTCTGATATAAGGATACACAATTTCATCGGAAAGGATTAAAGCGGCACGAGAAAACATGGTGAATATTAAAAAACTTTTACCCTTTGAGAATCAAAAACACCTATACAGCCCCCATTCGAAGAAAAGTTTCGGTTACCACCTACGGGTGCCCGGAGCAGAAAAATGATACTTTTACCGGATGGTTTTTGCTGGTATAAACATCCCCACCCCAAGGGAGCATTTTCATCCCTTCGAGGCGTTCAATTCTCGGCAATGTCATATGGTGTCGGGAACCCTCAAAAACCCAGCAAAGCAAAGCCCAACACAGCCCGGATAGGCCCCCGGTATGCGAGATTATCACATGCAATCACGCGTGATGTGATCATCTTACCAACACCGCAATACCGCAAGCCCTATGGTTCCTCTGAGAGGGGATTCCATTTTTCCGACACTCTGGTTTTCGGGCCGTTGGGGGGTGGACATCTTATCTTTTTTCCCCATCCCCACTGTTTGCAATTTGTGACATTCCTTGTGGAAAGCAGCTGGTGAGGGGACCCCAAATTCCTGGGATGCTATCGATTTCGGAAGTCTGCATCGGGTGCTGTGTGGTTTTAAGTGGAATGGTGCATGTTCAATCCCCTAAAACTACGTATTTTTGTGGTGACCTTAGTTCCAGACGTTTGAGGAACATTTTGTTTTGCCTTACCTCCCAGAAGCCGTTGCCTTCGCTGGTCTTCACCTCACTGTACGCCAGGACGGCCGTCGCCTTACTGCTCTTGAAGTCAAACTTGAGCGAAAGTGTGTCGGGATTGTTCATGGGCCACCAGATGTGTGATTTGGCGTACGAGAAGGTGATCGGGATAACTTCCACGTTGGCCTCGTAGAACTCCTCCTCCAACACACCGATGTAGTGCACCTTGGGGTTACCCTTCTTCAGCTCGAACAGCACCGACACGTCGTTGTAGAAGACGTACTTGAGCGAACCGACGAAATTGTTGCTGGAGGCCAGTCCCTTCCGTTTGCCCAGGTTCGGTCCGCCACCGAAGTAGATTTCCGGATCGAACAGCAGGTTGTGGATGGGCCCGAGCAGGTCGAGGATGCGCACATGATCGTCCAGGATCGCGATCACCTTGTCGTGCTCGTGTAGTATCGTCAGATTGTGCCAGTAGTGTCGGGTCAGGTCCTGACCGAGCGTAGCGCTCATCACCCCATCGCCAAAGTCCATCTCAATGTACGCGGAGTGGTTTTTGATGGAGGCAGCAATGTACTGTGGCTTGAGCGATTCGCCACTCGCGTAAAACAGGGCCGAATCGTCGTAGTTCGTCTTAAATAGCATGCTGATGCGGGTGATTGGCGAATGGACCCGGTCCTTCCAGTCGTAGATGCGGTACGAGACGTAGCTGGACCCTCGCAAGGTTAATACAGTCGCGGCTGCAAAAAAAAAAACAGAAAAGCGTTGATGGTAGAGCAACATTGCCGAGCTGGTAACACCGCGATACTCACTGTAGATGTCACAGTGTTCACCCTCGTACTTGGTACCGAAGCAGTCGCACGAGATGTCATAGTAGTGATTAATGCATCGCGACCCGGTGAAGCAGAGATTCTGCCGCGAGTGACACTTGTTCCGGCATCCCTCCTTGACGTTCTCGTGCTTGGTGGCGATGAGGGGCGTGATCGGGAGCAGGTCCGACGCAGCCTTGCCCGAGCTCAGCACCACGTTCCGTATGCAGCCGACAAATGACTCAATTATGTACTTCACACCGTGCAGTTTTTCCTCCGAGCTGAGTCCTGTGGAGGGGCGGACAAGAAAGGATCATTTCTGGTTTTCTTATCTTGAAAGGTTGTAATTAACCAGAAGGTGGTAGTCCTCGTTGATGATGGATAGTTCTGGGAGAGAAGCGCTCGAGATTTTCGCTAAGAAGCTGAGGAAATTTGTAAAAATATATTCACCAAGAAGAACATTCAGGAACATTATGAGATGTATATTTTTTTTGGCACTCACTAATGAATCTGGATATCATTAACATTTTCAGTTAAAAATGAAAATACTTTCTCTTAAAAACTCTCAACATTGCCAAGCAGTCACGCATTAAAATCGAAAAACCGATTGACAAATTGCTTTGCTCTCCAACCGAACCGAAATCGTCTACAAGAAGGGAACGCCTAGGCAACTAGGCATGAGCAATTTCACCATTCACACACGGGTGCACCCTAAACACATCATTACACAAGCCACAAATCATTTGTACACTGGTACAACGTACCTCCCGCTGGTAGAAGCTGGAAAGCCGGCCTGCCTCTGCCCGACTCACCCATAATCACAACTCATTTATCGTTTGGCGCGTGAAAATCGTATCCATGTTGTGCCTATGGGTCGATATTGGTCGACAAAGTTTTTGCTAAAAACATAAGCAGCAAGTGGAAGCGGTCGTCTGGTCTGCTGGTTTACTGAGAAATTGTCTGGGAAAGAGTGAGAGACCCAGTGCCATGATTTTCATCGCCATCCGTAACACAACATAACCGTCACCATCAATCTTATCGAAGATTAAGGACGCTTTTCTCCGGCAACTCCGGCAGCTCGGCAGCTTTGCCAGTTTTGTACCGTTCTACGGATGACAAGATTGGATTGTAGACGGCAAGGGCTCCTCCACGGGCTTTTTCTCTGCTTACAACTCACGCAGGGAAAGAAAGTGTACGACTTTGCGATAGGCTTATCCGAGTTCGAGGAGTTACAAATGGGCATCCGGAGCTGGGGGGGGGGGGGGGGAAACTGTTCCGGCTGAGATGGATGAGCCGATGAAGGTTGTCGAGCATGCTAAAGGCTTTTCGGAACTGGCGAACTGTGGCGAAGTGTTACAGATGGGGTTTGACTCGTTATTAGGTATGTGTTAGCTGGGCCAAAAAGGAAACAGAAATACTGTTGTTCTTAAAGGGAGAAGTTGGTTCGCGTTACAAGAAACTCTGACAATGTTTTGCCATAAAAAGTTCAATTGAATACGAAAAATCTACATTTCGGTGTTTCGATAGCATTTGTTACTAGCACGAAGTACTAGTCGATCAATAGTATAAATTCAGGCGTTGCGTTAACTAAACATAAAATGCAATTGTTGTCAACAATTGCATAAATTTAGGCGTTTCATGTTTAGCAAACCTCAAAATTGTAGTTTTCTGAAATTGAAAACAACAATTATGCATAACTTTTTTTCCTGTCGAGTTTTGTCTCTTTGCAATCATTAACCTAAATTGATGTTTGGGCTACTTCATGAATTGCTACACAAAACAACTACCTCACAAGTTTCCCAAAGGTTTCCCCAAACCATAATGTCAAACTTACGATTCAATCAACTGACAGTTTGGTACGAGCAAGAACTTGTGACCAATGTAATGATTTGAATTAATCGTTGCTGTACACAATATTGAACAATGGTCACCGTGTTCCAAAGTGTGCCCATATACGTGCTCCATTACGCTTTCGTACGAAGTACTGGGACAACTCGGTAATTGAATTGCTGAACAGGAAGGGGAAACAACGGCCGATAAGCGGTTAGGAAAGTAGGGCCAACCAGTCCAAGGAAGTATGTGACCAGCGCGATAGTAACTGTAGCCGTACAGATCCGACACGTGGTAGCACTGTGGTCTAGTGACGTTTTTATTGCAACAACGGAAGTTTATTCTAATCTCTTGAGAAACTTTTTCCCACCTCGACAAACTACACCACCAGGGGCGGTCGGGGAGGAAAGTGTCGAGAAAATTAATTTTAATGGACACATGTGGTGAGGGGGTACAGATCGAAAAGTTGGTCCTGCTATCGTGCCGCTATATTACTGTTGAATCTCAACTGTGCATAGGTGACTGGGTGTATGGGTGTGTATGGTGGCTGAGGTGAGAAATCGGAAGCCATAAACAATAAGTAACAGTTTGGGTTGCACTCACCCTGAACTCAACGACTATGGCTTGGCCGAAGGTTCACGGCAAAACAATTGCCGATGGGGGTTCAATTGGTATTGTTTAAATCGGGACGGAACATAAATCTTCACTCTGAAGATGATTGGTGCTGTAATGGAGCAAGGAGCAAGTTTTCTGACCCCTATAGTATGTGTGTCTTAGGTTCATTTACATTTGAATCAATAAGTGTCGGAACGAATGGTTTTGAATGTTATGTTGAGTGCACGAAGTAGTTTTCCAACAAAACCATTTACCCTGAAACGTAACTACAGAGAGCTTTAGATGTTCTGAAACTGGAAGTAGCAAGTTATCCATCGATTTTTTTTAGTTTTACGTAATTTACTCAAGTTCTGAACAAGGCTCCATCATGGATTTGAAATGCAGATAACCTACCTTTAGACGTTCAATTACATTTGTTTTTCATTTTTCTGGCAATTTGCATTTTTGGTGAACTATTTCTAAAAAAATTGGCGATACCATAGCACCAAAATTGTCTTGAATACCACAGATGAGAATTCTTGAAATGTAGCTTCAATTACAAAATCAATTAACTTCGGTTAATGTTCGTGTGGAATTCTTTCGAAAAACTTGAATACGATATGGCAGTTGTAGCATCAGCAACATCTCAACTCCCAACAGGGTTTTTAAGAATCGTTAGCGTGTAACATATTCTACACCAACAACAGGAACTGCTACACTTGACAAGCATTAGCCCTTGAAAGAGCTTCAGCTCGTTGCAAACGGTCTCCCTTTTAACCACGGAAGCCAATTCATTCAATACTGCCAAAGCTGCGAATGGAAAGAGAGCCATGTATGTGTGTGAAGCACAAACAAAATGCTTCAGCGAGCGCAGGCAAATAGGACTTATAGCGCCCCGGAACGTTGACGTCACCCATCCCCAATGTTTGGACGGCTTTTCCAGTTCGCTTTCCACCCGGCCGGTCGAGGTATATGCGAAACCGTTTCTCGATTTTCCCTAACGATCGGTTTTGCGGTTTTTGAGAAACTGTCAGTATCAACGCACCATTTTCGCTTTCCAGGAGACGCGCAGTGAATTTGAGGTGACTTTGGGAAGGCAAGGCAAAGTCATAACGCGCTACTACTCACCGCCAACCAGCACGACCGACATCAGATTGATGGATACGCCGTAATTGGTTTCGTGATTTAATCCCTTTAGGTACACCTCCTCCTTGTTGTTGTCGACGCGCGCTATCAGCCGTGCACCGTGTACATCGATGCGTACCTGAAAAGGAAGGGAATAAAAAAGAATAAAGAGTGTGTATGAGAGAGGGAGAGAAAGCAGAGAGGAGACAATGTTAAAAAAAGATCCCGTCCTGTAGCAAGATGACGATTACGCGCTAGACTAATTACGCAAAAACGGTTTGGTTGAAGGTGCAGCCTGTGTCTGCTGGTGATGCAGGTGATGTTGATTTGATTGAGGCTTTCGAACAGGGGGAAGATTTTTGGGGACGCGGGTTCGTTATCATTATGGTGCCATTAGTAGCTGATTGCGGGGAGCGATCCTTTTTTCGGTGTGAAATTTCTCGTTTGTGTGATAAACTTGTGGACAGGGGAATTTGTACTTGCTTTCAGAGAGCGAAACCGGATCAGGGATGCTGGAAATTTGTAATGATGCTTTAATGACGATTAATCGAGAGAGTGTACGTGTTTGCCACATGGGACAAGAGTCATTTAAATATTTGAATCGAAACGCAAGAAGCTATTGCTATATGTGTTGCCTACATTCTGGCTGAATAAACCACAAGGCAAAACGCCTAAAGGTATACTATGCAAGGATCCCGTTGGTGAGGCATTAAATTCGTTTCTTTTATCTATTTTTCTTACAATCTTAGCACATACATTGAAAACCAAAATACCCACACAAACTCAAGTATTCTGCTGATAAGTTGAAGCTATTTTTGCTCCGTATACTATCCTTCTCTAGGCCCCCGTTTCGCCCACCTGATTGATTCACGTGTTGCAACAAGCAGATGTTTAAACTGGTGTTTATTTTTTGCCTATTTCCTTTTGCAGCAACCACACAGCGCTCGCCCTTAATGGTACGCCCTAGCACACTTCTTTCAGCGAAGGCTTCGCCTGTCTCAAGTGAGCCTGAAAGAGGATATGTTCCGTGTACCTCACACCCCGCAATACGGATCTTTTCGCTCCCCACGCTGGAGGATGTAGGAAGCATCACAGGAAGCGGCAGCAAAACAACGTTTGTTTTCCACCGTCATGTGGTTGGTTCGTGATGGATAAACACTCATACTTTGAAGGAAAAGCAACACAAAACGCATCTGTTACCTGTCTCTGCTACCCGTAACATGCAGGGCAGACAGAAAAGCCAAACAGTTTTTTTTATTCCTTTTAAAGATCTATTTTTTGTGCCACCTTCACATCCCTCAACACAATTTGTATGTGTGTGTGTGATACAAAGTCATGTTTGAGCTGTGCGGTTTTGTCGCATAAAGTAAAGAGGAAGACTTCAACGGTGACAGTACCAACCACTAGGCCAGAATTTAATTATCACCTCTCAGTGTCTGCTGTGGTTTTTCTTCTTCGCTTCGCTTGGTGAGACAGGTGAGTGAGTTGAAAAGCACATCATCAGGCAGATTTTTAATTTACTACCAAATTGATACTCGTGCTTGGTTCTTCATCACATTTATAAGCTGTGTTGAAATATTAAATCAGAACAGCTTAAGTGAACCAATAACAAGCAAAAGCTCCAGACATGTAGTAGAAATCGAGTGAACATATTTGTTTGCAGCTTGATGGATTCCGCTCCGTCTCATCCAGCTTCTAATTTACAAGAAAATTAGCTAGTTAGTGGAACAAATTACACCACTTTTCGACCATCCTGTACGATCCGTACAAATCCTGCATGATGGATTTCTTATTGCCCTTTTTAGCCTGACAAGCTAAAGATGTAAAGATGCTTACCGGCAGCACCCATACTCATAATCCACCGGAAAAGAATACGAAGCAGCAGTGGATAATGTTGGCACTCATCCTGTTCGGAAACGAATGCACAGTGAGTGTGCCCTCGGACAGGATGGGGATTCCTTTCCCCGTCGCTTACCGGACACAGTGTTTGCTAAATTTTTGACGACCTGGTAACAGCGGCAGCAGCAGCTGCTGAACCATTTTCGAAGGGAAGGATGGAGTCGTGGTAGGGAGCTTAGATAAGGATCTATTAGAAGTGGTACTGAACCAATCCCACACCTACATACGATTGACTCATATTACAACTGGTGGTGGTGGTGGCTTAGTGGTGGAGGAGGATCAAAGAGCACGCTCCGGCTGGACACTTGGGCTTCCAATTTGTTTCATACCGTTCCGAATCATACCGTACCGATTTCGGGACGGTTGTACTAAATTCGGATGTTTCTTTTTTGTGAGACGAGGATGATGGAGATTATCAAGATGATGGTGATGATGATGATGGAGCAGTTGGCATTTTTATGTAGCCTTTGCCCGCTGGCCGGGAACCTTACCATGACACTGTGCCACTCGTCCCGGTTGAGACCTTCGCCGACGGTGACGCTTGTTGAGTGATTCCCAAACACGTGCACCACCTTAAGCTGGCCCTTCTCCACGATGACGTACAGCGCGTACGGATCCAGCTTCACACCGGCGGGCGTCTTGACGTTGTGATACACGAGCAGCCCGTGTGGCAGCCGCGTCCGAAACTGGAACGATATCTCACGGCAGAGCCTAGCCGGACGAGCAGAAAGGAGGGGAAAATTAATTAAGAACCATGTACGAGCTAGGGGTTATCCTAGCTTCGCTTCTCGAACACGATGGAATGAAGATAGAAGAAAGCCTTTCTCTGCTCTTTTTTTTTGGGTTATTTGATCGGTTTGGGAGAGCTTTTCTTTGTTTTGGTGGGCAAGGTTTACTTGATAACACAGGATAAACCGTAACGTAGCTCAAGTAGCTGCTGATGTTGGCCCTGTCTAAGTAAGGTAGGTTTATAGGTGAAGTTAGATTACCGTTTTGTGATAGAGAGAAGGAAGGGAGTCAAATTTTGACAGAGGATGTACGAAGCTCTTTTTTTTATTCCCTCTCACATCTGCAGGTGAGTCACGAAATTTGCATAAGTGTAACAGGTGGGTTCATACATTAATGAGATGAAAACTGTTTTAGGCATTTAAGCACCAGTATGTTGATAGGAAATATTGTAAAGATGATGCTGGATTAGGAGAGAAAGGAACGAAATTTTGAACGAATGCTTGATTTGTAAAGTGGGGTAGGTTAACTTCGTAGATTTTTTTTAAGCAAAATTATAAGAGTATCGCATCTTATTGCATTCGTTATAAATGCAGGGTGTTGTGTTTTTGGTACGATATTTTTTTTTGTTTTATTTTCAAAAACGAATTTTAATACTAAATTTTAACCAACTATAAATATTTAAGCGGCAAAAAGTATACAATAACTAACGGTATTTAGCACTAAACATATAATCTTGCGAAGGGAACATTCATACTTTAAATCAATCATAGGTGTGTAGATTGCATACATTAAGGAAGTTTGAATGAGAGTATGAAATCGATAGCGCCTAATGCTATGCAATCTACATGACAAACTTTTATTTTTTAAGGTCTTGTATAAAAAAATCATTTTGTTCCTAACGAAATCGTTGTTGCGATCAATATCAATTGTGTGACGGTTATTTAGAAGTAACTTAAGAGTATGAAATTATCCCGTCCACATTTAGCGGTGCCTTGCTTATAAGTCCTTACATAGGTTTCAAGGGATACTTAAAAGCTCTGCCAATATTGATCCTAACAGAATTCTTCGTATTGAGAGGCGTTTGCCCAATAACGAAATAGTCCTTTAGCAAAGCGAATAGTGTGATAGCTAAAGTAATCCCTCCTAGGTGTTTGAGACAGGTCGAGCCGCTCCTTGGAGCTGGATTAGTATTTACCTGAGCTGAAACGTCTGTATGGTTTCACCGTCCATCTGAATAAAAGTGTTGTTTTTGGCGAACATGAACGTTTTCTCGTAGCCCGTCTCCTTGAACGTCAGCTCGGACCCCCGCAGCTCGTCCGGCACCGGGGCGAGCGTGCTGCTGGACGAGTGCAGTGACCATGCTTCCTGCGTCTGGGTGCGGACGCTCGACGAGGACGGATCGACGGTGGTCGTCAGCGGGACCGGCGGTTGGGGCGTCTCTGTTAGGGTGGGGGAAGCAAGTAAAGAAACCGTGGATTAGATATCTCCCAGCCGGATCGATCACGCTAGCAGAAGCGAACGGGTTGGTGGCGTTGCATTAACGTTCGACTGGCCGTTTGTTTGGCTTATCATTTTGCTGCAAATAGGTGTGCGAAGAGCTAGGTGTACTGTGAAGTTTGGATGAAAGGGACGAGCGGATGAATACTTTCGTCACTGCCCCCCCCGGGCAGTGGCATCTAATCCTTGGTACAGCGGTTGACTCACGTGTTTCATTAGCACACTGCTGCATGCATTGTTCGTACGTTTCGAAGTTGTTCTGCAGATTGCCACCGCATCCGCCCCAGATGAACTGCGTACAGTTGTTGATCGTCTGCTCGAACCGGTACCGATAGTCGAACGTTTGGCACTGACCCGGCTCACCCGGCCCGGTACACTTGGCTGTCGTTGGTGGGTGCAAGCAAAAACGAAAGGAAAGAGAGGGTTGGGCGGATGATGAAAGAAAATATATCATCTTCAGGCTCCCGGCGCAACCGGTATGAATCGTTCGTCCGTTCGTTTGTTCGTTCACTTACGGTAGACTATTTCCTTCGGCGGTTCGGCATTGGTCGGTATGGCGTGGGCGCACCGGTCGTGCGGGCTCGTGGCGAGGAGGGTGAGGTACAGTGTAAGCAATACTGATGCGGCATGATAGGTCATTATTTTACCGGGCAAGCTGTTGATGCTTTCGCTAGGGGGGAAAAAGAAAACGCGAGCCGTGGGAACACACCGGACCCCACGGAAGCGGGCATTAGAGCAACGCAAACGGAACGGGCAAACGTGCAGCGCACGGATACAAATTACGGTTATGGCGAACGAAATGGCCACCGTTTTGATGGCAGTTGTGGGGTGTTGGGAGGGGGGAGGGGTGGTGGAGGGGGAAGTGGATTGCTTTCTGGGTAAAAATAATGGGCAACAAAGGTGCACGGTTATGTGAGACCGTGTGAGATTATCGCCGGCCTGTGTGTTTATGGTGTGGCTGGGTGGGACTTTAATGGTAGAGTTAGTTCGATTTTTACATGGGACAAGGTCGTATGAAATTTTCTCTGAATGTGTGTAGTTTACGGTATTCTGTTTAATGTATTTGAGAGAGAACAAGACGTCCTCTTTTGTGTTATTCGTCCTCAAATAGTAGAAATCCTTTTGCTGTTCTCCTTCATTTCTTCTACTGTGAGTCGCAGAGCAAACACCAAGCAGTTGCAAAAAGAGATTAAATAATCATACTAAAATTAAAAGTCAGGTGTTTACATCGTTTATTAAAAAAGCTTTCTATAATAGTTGATTGTTTCCAAAATTAATTAAATATCCTTAGCACAGCTTTGATGTACTTTTAAAAAAAATAAGCTTCATTTATGTTTTCATCACAATCAATAATCTAATAGGCATCGTCAAACGGTCCCGTAGTCTACCAGTTCCAATCCATTAAATTCATTTGTGTGGTTCGATAATGCGTGTGGCGCGACCGTTTCCGCGACCGCCGTTGCTTTGCGCCGCACCGAGGCAGCACCGGTGGTGATAGTATAATTTCCACCGTAAATTGACTAATTTACTATCATCTTCCGATAAGACAAGGGATAGGCTGCGAAAAGCAACGATTCACGGCCTCGGCTCAACAAAAAAATGTATATCACTAATAAGGATCATTTTTCGTGCCGCGTGGAAGCGCACCCTCCCGGGTCGCGTGGTTGCCGATGGAGGCGCCCAGTACTCGACGGCGAAAAGCAAAATGTCATGCTAATGTTTCCATAATTTCACTCATCCGCCTGGCCAGGGCTGGGTGGCTGATGGGACAGTGCCTTCCCCGATAAAGAGTGCTTACCGCGTGCTCGTCGACACACCCACACACACACACACACACACGCAGCAAATAGCATTTTCTAGCGTTTCGGTTCGAGAGAAAGCGTCACATCATCGGCACAGGGCCGGCCCTGTGGCGTTTGGTGGCGAAAGGAAAATCTCATAAATCTTCCCGTTCCCTTTTGTTTCAAGGACGACGGTACAGCGACGCCACTTCAGTTATTAGGTAAGCTCATTACTTTCGAGTAGGAGTGTGTTTGTGTGTGTGAGTGGGGAAATAGATTAAAGAGGATAAGTGTGACGTGCGGGGCGAACTCGCCTTCACCCAGCGCCATGATTTATCCATGAGTACGGGGAAGCATGTATGAACGATCCGTTGAAACGTTCTTCCAATTGTTTTCATTTTCCGTCTACCGGGACTGGCTGCTTCCCGGGAATCGATTTTTGGGGAAGCTGACAATGAATCGTTCCTGTCTACCTTGCTTTATGCCCGGTACGTTTGGGGCTTGGCGGAATAGGAACTTTTGGCTGGTACGTAGGGGTAAGTAGGGTATAATTTGCACCACCTTTGTCTTCCGAGCTAATATTTACTCTTAACCGTGGCAAGTGGCAAATAGTGAGGGAGCGTATTGTTCGTAATACAATGAGTCAATAAATTAATACACTCAAGTGTGATGCGGTGCTGGGAAACCGTAATTAGTTTAGCTTATACAGGTAAAATTGTATAATTTATGGTGTAGCACAATTTTTGGGGCTTTTTTTATTTCTTGCTCGAAGAGACATTTCTTGTACAAACTTTTCCCTGGAGACCTAGCTTTCATTAGCTACCCGTTGTCCAATTTATCTTACTCCCTGCTTCAGAAAGCAAAAGTTTAAAAAGTGTGCCCAAACAGTGGAAAACTGTTTCGGTAATTTGTCAACAGCAGTCACCGGTTCATAGTTTGCTGTAAAAGATTATAAAATAAATACCAAACCAAACCATAATCTCCCGTGCAGTGCAATACAAACACGCGGTAAAATCTTTGGGGCTGGAGAGCGTGAGAGGGAGAGCGAGATGGATGCGCGGCGTAAAGTTTACAAAAAGTTTTTGTGCACAACCTGTTTGAATCGGCCGGGTAATTAGTGTGCGCGCGGTGTGGCTGCTGAGCGGTATTTCATTTTTCACCCACCGGGTTTTGTTTTTCCTTTCGGTTGCTGCACAAACAACTGCCACGAGCAGGGCAGAGGGCGCATCGGTGGCATTAATGAGCTGCTTTTACGATGCTGTAATACTGCGGCGGCCCACCCGGCTAACGACTGCGGCACAGGCAGCGGGGCCAACGTAGAACGTTGTTTGTGGCGTACGATAAGATAAGGAACGGGGTTAGTTAGCCCCGCGACCCAATCGGCTTACGCTGGGGCACCGGTTCAATTCAGCGTTGAAAGGTGCACGGTGCAATTTGTACAGTTTTGGTAAGCGCATTTGAACTTAACAGAAAAGTTCGCAAATTGTACTTTAATTGTATAGGATATTCTTTCATTATATCGTGGAGTGCCGTTTATTCGGCCACATGTTTATCCGCACTGTGGTAAAAAGACAATTTGGAATGAAAAGATGCGATTCGAGTTAAAGCTGGCAAAATAATATCTGTTTTGGTTTCTTGTATACTTTTATCCGTCTATCCTTTCTTGTTATCTCTCGAGTAGGAGTCTTCCATACCGATCATTCTTAATATTTATAATTGATTGAAAACTTTACATTTTGTTGGTTTAAACAGCATTCATGAGTGAAACACTTATTTCGGTTTAGTTTTTAGAAATTTTTATGTCTGGTAAATTAAGCGTAATCATCAGAGCTTTCTAACTTGTATTTGATTACGCTCGATTTTAATAACACACACAAAAAAAGGATTAGAAAAATAAAACTCAATCCAAGTGTGCACTGGCACCACCAGCGGCCCTACTAACAAATGCCGATTTACGTAGGGGTGACGTACGGATAGGTGAACGGACTTTCGAAGTCTTCCCAAATTTTACCTATCTCGGGTCAAAAGTCAGCACCGACAACAGCATAGAAGTCGAGCTTCGTGCACGGCACGGCAAAATCAGCAGGATTGTTGGCCCCATACGTGAGGAGGGACAATGGATCATCAATGAAAATAAATAATTTATCAAATAAAAAACTTTCTAAACTCTAAAACTATAGAAAAAAAAACTCACTAGAAGCAGTGTATCTCTCTCGCAAACAAATAATCTCGGGCATACGGCTGCAAACTAGCTGCAACGTAGCTGAAAACATCCCAAAACAATGTAACCTTCCGTTCCCTTCCGACAGGACGTCATAAAATTGCATCTTTTGCATTCCGAGCGTATGATGACCCCGCGCGAGGTCAAGCAAAAGCAAGACGAAAGAGAATCATACGTGAATTATTATACGGCACGCCTAATGTCCGTCCGGATAGTGCTCTGTAAGTGATACATTTTATCTCGAACGCAAGCCACTGACGTGCCTCTGTCTTGCCTGTGCGCGTGGTGTGCGCTATTGTCCATTGCGGAGGTCCCAAGTAGACCCCCCCCCCCTTCAGACACACACACACACATGAAAAGGGAGATGAAAGGGTGAGCGGAGTTGTTTACTTCCTGCCGCTGCAACACGCTGAGTGCGACGATCCCGGTGTGGCCGCCCTGTGTCGGTCAGTCAGTATGTCAGTCCGGGGCGGTAGGAATTTCAGCATGGACGGCACGTTCGCTATCCCGTGCCTGACCGCACAGAACGTACAGAAGGTTCATAGTTGCCCGCTCTTTGTGTGGCGGGTGTAGCATTTTTTGCTCTCTCCACCTCACAAAAAAAACGAGATACGTCAACTGTCCGAACGCAAGTGGTAGCATATTTCAAAAACCTACCACCGGAATCAGGTTACGTTCCGGAGCGTCGAAAAACAAGGAAGACGGCAGAGATTTTTGGCCCACCCTGTGACGTTTGGATTGAAATAGGATAAAGGCAGCCGGCAGAGCAGGCAGTGTTGAAGCAGTTAAAACGGAACGAGTTAATGCTTGTAGCAAACCTTGCACCAGGATGCATTTTTCCTTTCACCTTCACGCAAGGCACAGCACCGTAGAGCGATTGTCGTTCGCTTCGGTTAAGGTGAAATATGTTGCAGAATGTTGTGACCATCGTATTCTTTAAATATTGTTCCCGCAATGCGGCGTCCGTTGTGTGACACGATGCTAGCAATCGTCTAGCAGGAGGTGAGTGGCACTAAATTCTTCGCAAACCACTCAAGACCCCCTGTCACCGTCCGTTTGATTTGTGTTGGACTGATGGGATTATGCAGGGAGCGGGCTTCGATTGGCCCAAGTGCAAGGTGTGTTCGAGGGCAAGGGAATATCAGCAAACTGTCACAGTCTAATGTGTCGTATGTCCGGGGGAATGGAGCACATAAAGACTTCTCCTCTGTCACTCTGCCGATACGGTCGGTCCCAGAACGAGTCAACGATGACGATGATGAGATTATGCCATCCGAATGTCCCTACCGAGAGCGGTCAGCAGTGGGAAGGAAAATTAAATAGAAATTCATATGCACAGCACCAACAGTCTCGACATTTCGAGTGACACGAGTTGATCATAATATCGTGCGTCCGGACGCCCGGGTATATCAATCGCATTCACCACGGCCTACCGTTTGCATCGGTCGGCAAGCTGGGTAATGCACTGTCCGGGCTACCAAAGCCGGGACATCAAATCGCTTTTCGCAAGCTTGGCTCAATCTTTTGAAGCATGAAATGACTGGCCGGCATTGATAGTTCGTGCGTATTTACACTCCGGTGCGCGATAAATCACTCTGGCGAGTGTGAGTCGCTACTTTTGTTTTGGCGTTATGTGTTTCAATATAATTTTACGAGCGTCCGGTTTGGGTGTCGACGATGAATGTGCGACGTATTGCAATAGCAACCTGGGAACGAACAACTGCAAACACATACGGCTAGGATACACTCATATGGCGGGGTGTTTGCTAGTTGTAGACGTGCTTGCTCTCATGTTCAGAGTGGCAACATTTATTGAAACAGCGAGATAGAACTTTTAGCTAGTACGAGTGATCTTTCATATTAGAAATCTGCTTTTATTTGTAGTGAATCGAAATCCAATTTTATGATTCACTATCAACGAAGAATGCAGTTTTACTGATATCTAATATGCATAACGGAGGCTTTTCAAACACGCCGGAAACTCACTTTAATAAAATCCTCTGTCAAGTGTTTCTACAAATAAAAAGGGGGAAAAGAGGGGAGGGGGAGGCTGAAGCGAGAGATATCTGGTACAATAAATCAAACGATTTGAAAATAATTTTAATAAAGTTAAATCCTACGCAAATTTCAAAAACTACCTTTACCTTGATTGACATCAGTTTATCGGTATCGAGGCATGGAAAATAAAATTTTGTTTCATGACTAGTCTCTGCCGTCTAGGATTAAAATTACAAACACAATTGTGTAAAATGGAATGAAATTCACCAGATACGATTTTAAATGTATTGGTTGGGCAAGGCATTGTGATCATAATTTTTTTTCAAACGCGATTAATTCAGATTATATAATCTTATTTTTTCATGAGCGCTTTCTTTGGTGTTGTCTAAAGTATTTCAAGAGCCTACAACTACAATAACAACAATGACTAACGAATACAGTGCTTCAAAACAACTATAACCTTTCTGGAACTGCTATCTTGAAAAATTTTAACTTAACTTCAAATTTGCTTTAACTTGCTTCAAACCCGGTATCGTGTTTCATTATTTCATATCAACTATTATCATCCTTAAAAACGAGAAGAAAAGTTGAGAAATTAATAAAAGATGATAAAGCTAACCGGCATGACTAAACATAATTTACTCTACATCAGCGTTTAATGCTTGATGTTCAAAAATATTTTGATTAAGCTTCTTTTTGAAAAAAAAAAGGTGTTTAGTTCGTTAGTAATTCCAAAAACTATATTTTTTTAATATTTATACATATTTTGTACTATTTTTTTTTTTGTTTTTTATTTTAATGTTTTTTATGCGGGATTTCTGCTGAGCGAGATCATCGGAAGACCCAAATCCACTGCTAGAAAGATATTGACCCACGCTATGGCCCGATTGCCCGATCTGAGATTTGTTTATAGCACTGAGCAAGCATTTTGATTCATTGCATATAAAAGATATTTTGCTGTTTTATTTGTGATTCTATTTAACAATGAATTTCAAAACTGTGTATTGTATATTTTAAACATAATTTAATATTTTGATGCTCTACACCTATGTAAGCCTGTCCTAGACTTATATTAGAGACTAACGACTTAAGAGATATGGTAACTAAACTTTGTAAATGTTTCAAACTATATATCAATGTTTAACATCAATTGTAAACCCGTTTTTCGGGGCGAATGTCAAGAAGCATGCTTACAATCACCCAATTAAAAACAGACAAGCATTCGAAATAAGCCATTTGTAAGTAACTTTCCAGCAGCGAATGTGTCGTTGCTTCTGTTGCATATGTAACTGACATCCAACAAACGATGTATTTTCAAACCGATCGTTTGCTTCGAAAACAGCAGGAAAACCCCGGTTGGTCTGTGACACTGATGCTTGACTGGCTGGACAAACGTTCCTCCCAGACTCACACGCATACGCTCACGCAGTACAAAAAAAAGGCTCCGAAATCAAACTTCTAGCCCGTTTCGCGAAAAAGCACACATTCGATAAACCCATCACGTACCGCGCGCTGAAGCAAAGAACAATACCATGCGCTGTCAGCATCGTATTTCTATTTATCTCTCCGCCCGACTGACGTCGATCCGGTCCGTAGAGGGAAGCGGGCGCATTAATTGACTGAAAGCCACGTGCAACGTGACTGGTGGGGCCGGGGGTGCTGCGGGCGGGTCTAGACAAACCCTTGCCTAGCTGGTGTGGCACAAGATAGCAGCGGCCACCGCCTGCTGACGATCGTTCCGAGTCAAACAGCTTTGACAGCTCTATTTTTTGCACCGCTCGCTGCTTCGTTGCAACCTTCATCCCGGCCTAGATTACAACAATTCAACACAATCAAACAACAAGTGCGTGCTTTGTTTGCGCCATGGAAGGTTCTGGGGGGAACGAACAAATCTGGACACAGCATGGGCGCATACCAGCATCTTCTCCGCGGGACATGCCAAACTCTTGCCAAAGTGAATTTCTTGTTTTCCCGCGGCCACATACTTTCGGTTCTGTTTCTTTGCCGCGTGTTGGCTTTTAGTTTTTCAGTTGTTTTTCCTTTCGTCCTTCGTCTCTGGTTTGTGGACAAGCGGGATATAAATCTGTTTCACTCCGTTGAAGATGGGCTGTGAGCGCTTTTTCACCCCGTTCGAATCCTTCTGCCCGTACCATGCTTCAACGTGGTCGGCTACGTGGCCGCTCAAGATAAATATTTGTAATTGATTTATTCCCTCCAATCGGTTCTGCAGGGGGAGTTTTTACTTCGACGGGGCTTAGACGCCTCTTTACGGAAACCGATCCGTAAGCCTGAGCTACAATAAAACGAAAACCCTCGAAGTCGAAGAGGGAATGATGAATTTTTCGGGCCATGATCTTTTGGAGCTCGATTAGTTTTTCTTCTGCTCTTGTATCTTTTCTGGTCAACCTGGTCGTGCTCAAAGTAAACGAAGACGTTTCCACTGCCTGCCCATGTGCCGTAGGAATGGTGCCGGTTTAAGAAGTGAAAAATCGTCCCAATGATCCACCAGCTGGTGCGTAGCGGTGGAAACTTTTCACAAACTGCTAGTGAACGTGATCGCAATAAATGGGATGAAGAAAGCCTGACAGAGGGGAACGATTTTGTGTGAAGTGTTTGCTGCTTCTCAAAAACAGGCGCCCGTTTTTTTGAAAGAATTGTCTCTTCTTTGAGATGAGGAAATATGTTGGGGCGTAGCCTTGAACTTCTTATTACTTGCTGATGACATTTCTTCCAATAATCGTTTTGTTCATTGGAATGTTATGTTGAGACATGAACATGAATGTTTCATGATTTGTAGAAGCAAAATAATTTTCTACAAACATTTGTAAATGATTCATAAAGTCTGAGATGATAAAAATCTTCTGGAAAACCATTCAGCTCATGACCCATCGCTGCCCATGAGCAAGTACAGCTATTAGTTTTAGGTCCTTTTTTTCTTAATGAAACAGGAAAAACAAGTATACTTATTTTTTTACTGTGGGAGAAACACAATGATTTCATTGCATTCAAGGGCTTATAAAATGTTGTCCAATGTATGAAATAAAATTGCGTTCCTTTGAAAAAGCGTTTGACCTTAATATATAATTCTGCTAGTACAATTTTGTACTCAGAAGAGTAAATATAATTTAAAAAAGAGGTCAAGATGGAATAAATAAATAACTAAATAAATAAAGTAAAGAGCAGTTAATCTAACCGTTATAGCGCTCTTGCCTCATCAGCCTAATGTGAGAAACCAAAATACTGTCGTTGCCATCAAATTTTGGCTCTAAGCCACCAATTTTTTACACTACTCACGAATTTTTGTCTCTAAGTCACCAATTTTTGACACTGCTCACCAATTTGTGACTCTAAGGTATAAATTTTTGACAGTGCGCATCAATTTGTGACTCTAATTCATCAAGTTTTGACTCTTAGTCATGTATTTTTGGCCATTAGCCATCAATTTTTGACACGAAATATAAACAAGGCCAATTCACTAATTTTTTAGGAGAATTATTATATTTTAGGTGATATAATGCGCTGTATGTAATAAAGTTTATAATGAATAACTATTTATGAATAAAAAAACTAAATACTTCATTTACATATTTTATGTTTTTTGCATTAGATCCTGTAAGTGTTCGTGTATCATTTTAGATTCTTCTGTTAAAAGCATTTAACGCGCAACTATAATACGAATTTTAACAGCGTACATATATAGTAATTGCTTATTTAGCAAATATGGCACAAATGTAAATATATGCGTGTTTCAAACTGCTGTTAGACAAAAAAACTGAATACTGTAATTATCCGAAATTCGTGTGTTTGTATTTACATACTTTCTAAGTTTCTATGAATTAAATCGAAGAGTTGTTTTTCCATTAAATTGCCATTATTTGTGTTATATTTCTGTGTTTGCAGAAAAAGGTCTCTATTTTACAGCAAAATGTTAAATTGGTTGTCATATGACAAAAATTGATGCGCTAGAGTCGAAAATTGAAGAGCTAGAGTCAAAAATTGATGCGCTTTGTCAAAAATTGATGACTTACAGTCAAAAATTGATGCGCACTGTTTAAAATTGGTGCCTTAGAGACAAAAATTGTTGACTTAGGGCTAAAATTTGACGGCAACGACTGTAATTAAGTTTCAACTTTTTGGTTAATTTGTTGAATTTAATTTGTATGTTAAACTTCAATGTTTATTGAAAACATCATTAAATTTATGATGTGCATGCCTAACATCAAATCACAAAAAACACCAAATCAAACTAAAAGTAAAAGTAAATGTTGCCAGTGAAATTCAATCCATTTATTCGTAGGTCAAGTACATAGCATTAAGTTAAATTCTTTGAAACCAGTACGATACAGTTATCTATAATGATTAAATTTCTAAAAACGACACCAAAAAAGCTTGACTATATTTCTAACAGTGAACCACCCTGCATCGTACAAAGCAATACCACATTATTCACGCAAACCGATAAGCTAATTGAATCGAATACATTACCATCAATTAAGTCCCATACCGTGCGCCTGTGTTACTATTTTTCCGCACCGCAAAGCCCCGCAGCAGAACCGGGTAACCGATCCGGATTTCGGCTCCGGTAGCTTCCTGTTGCAAATATTTACAATTCACCAGCACTTACACTTAATTGATATGATTATCAGCGATTCAAATCGGTTCGTTGAAATATTGAGCTTTTCGTGGTGCTTTATAGAGGTTAGAGGCGACTGAAAGATGGGAGAAAAATGGTTTTCTACCGCCACTTGACTCTCCTCATCGAGCTTATGCATAGCCATAGGTTGCAGATGAAAACACAACCATACACAGCGGCAACCATATTGCCCGATTGAGTGCAGTTTTCTAATGGTTAGGAAGCTGTTTCGCCAATCAACCGGCATGCAACCGGCTGGCACTATAGCTGGCCAACGCTTGTCCGTGACCGAAATAGCATTCCGGCCTATCGCATGTACGCTGAATAATTAATTCCGATAAATATCCGCTGAAATACCGGTTACACGGTGGACCGCCGGGTCTCGCCGGTGCGTACCGAAACAAATTGATAATCTCTCCGGGGCCGAATGCGAGTGCGTGTCATAAATTATGCTCGTTTCTGTTCCGCAGCTTGGACCAGACTATAATCGGCATAATTACAAGGACATAGGGGATAGGGCACTTCCAACAAGGGCTATCTTGGGAGTTGGGCCTCTAATTTCTAAAATATTATCCCTGAAACCGCTGCCCTCACCACTGGTTGCACCATGCGCCCTCACCTGGGTTGAATCAAAGCGCACCACGAACCGGATTTTGGTATCATTTTCATAAATTTTCCGGAAAAGGGCTTCATCTCGCTATCGTGCGATCGTGAATAGGTGAAATCCCTTTTCGTGGTCAGCTGGGGCGTGGGGAGTAGCAAAGGGTTCAGTTAGGTTCGGTGGACTTTTCGGTGGGGTTTTGCCGCTCCACTAATTACTACAAATCCCGATTTATCGGTTACTGTGCCTGAAACTTCATGCAGCTCTAGCTGTGAGGTACGTGGCGGTTCGTACCGGCGGGAAGCTAAGCTTTTAGCTAGCAAATCCTAACGCAAACTTAATCATGCATATTTAAGAATGGGACCGTTGGCTGAGCTTTCAGTAAGTTGTAAATACTGGAGTAAATGGAAAGCTCGTTTATATGCGCCTAAGTTTTCTTGTTTGTATTTGAATTCTAACTGTGCAATGTAATGTTGATAAGGGCTTGCAGAGTTCGAAAAAATTGTTTAAAGAATAAGGGTTTGGTAAAAAGCTTCAAATATATTAGACGGATATGAAAATTCTTCTTGCTATTCGACGTATGTTAAAGAAATCAGGTAAATCCATCAACCACTTGTTATAATGAGCATGGTTCATTCCTCTGAACTGAGCGATTAAATTCTCTTATTCTCTTATACATTACTAATGTAACAATCATAACGAGCCCTCTAAAAACTGTGCAAATATGTGGGTCTTGTAATTTGCGACAAAAGCTTTTCTCCTCAATTTGTGGAACGATTTAGTCTGGTTTTTCTATTAGGAGTATAAAAAAGAAAATAAAATCAATAACCCATTTTACCCATTTTATATTAATTTCCATTCAATCATGAGCATGTTCTCGGTTCGTCGGAATTCCTTACTACATGCCACTGAGTACAATCACGTGCAATAGCTGTACCATTTTAGGAATGAAAAAAAAAAATGTAACACATTCCTCAAGGAGCTAGTACATACATTCTAAACCTTTTGCTCTTGCAAAATTGCGATAAAAAGCTCTTCCAAGAAGGGTAAATTTACAGGCACGTGTTTCTAGCTCTTAATTAGTTGAAGTATGTGCAACATTGCTTGCATACCTTTAATCCTAAGGGAGCGTTCTACTGCGTTCTGCTGCAGCACCACAGGTTTTCCGTTTTACACGATATAATATGCACTTTACTTCAACATACACACACACACACACACACACTTGTTTGCTGTTGCGTTATATTGCTGGTATGTTATCACATTGTACTCGCCTAAAGATTCTCTGAAAAGAAACACATCTGCACGTTACTAACACATTTTTCCCGTAAATAAATTCCAACACTATGACACAATTATGAAACACTAAGGCACAATCCGTTGCTCTGTGCCGGTTTTGTGGAACGGTAATCCACACATATGATTTTGTGCGTCATTTTTCTGCTCACACGACAGACTGAGCTTGACTGGTTAACTGCTTCACACAGAGCTGCATGACAAGTGCTAAAGCCTGTTGAGTGCCATAGCGGATGTGAGGACATCCGTCGTTCTATTGAACGGTTAAGATGAAGTACAAGCGGGGTACGTTTAACGAAGTGTGACGGGAACTGTCAGAGAACATATTTTTTGTGATTCACAATTTTATTTCCTTTCTTCACACATCTCCATATAACCTTTTTGTACAAATTATGTTTTGCTTTTTTTACGAAGGATTTCTTTAGCTGCAATTAACAGCTCACTTTTTGTTGCATTTCTAAACACTTTCTTTTTTATTTTCTTCGTTATCACTCTCCTTCACACGCATGTAGTACACAGAATGATTGCGGCAAGTACTAAAACATGCTTCTACAGCACAGTTGAAGCAACACAAAGCACTGAACGCAAACCACAATGTCACTGCTGCTGCCCGCCGGCGTGACGTTCGAGCGAACTGGAGCGAGGTTGCATTCCGATCGCGGTCCGTACCCGGACAGACACTGGCCGGCCAGGTTGACTATCATCGGCCGGCACCGTGGCGAGATCGCGAGACGATCCGCACGGATAATTGAATGATGAGCTATGCTTCAATTTAAGTTCATCACTTAGAAGCAACAGTACAGACACACACACACACACACACTCTTCTGATTCTTCGAGAATATCACCGTTGCGTCGCACTCTGTTCACTCAGGGTTCACTTTATGGATTCTTTTCTACCGTCCTTTGGAGATGATATGCGAGGTAGCGATGGGGGAGGAAATCGTTTCCAAGTCGCTAGTGATATTGTGATTTTCACATAAAGGCGAGCTGCTGCGCTCTTTTTGTGACGTGCGGCGACGGTAGTTGACGGTTGCAAAGGGGAAGCAATTGCTGGCCGTGGTGGTTGGTGAGATAATTTAGAGCTGTAGAAAATGGAATTCGCTGCGGGAGATGTTCACATTGACGCAACGGTAACGGTTTTTGCATCGGGTTTTAAAGTGGTTTTTAAAATTAATTTTTATAACTCAGTACAAGACACAGCGTATCTTTACGGATTATTTAAAAATTTAATTATAACAAAAGGACGAGCGATAGGTATGGAGGTATTTTATTAATGCCTTAAATAATGTTTACTGTTCATACAATTGCGTTCAAAGAGCTGTACCTAGCAGAAATTTAGTTAATTGAGCATGCTTTTTATTGCCTATACTTATTATTATTTATTTCAAGTTATTTACAACAGCATTAAGAAGATGTTAATAGCATAAGAATAATTGGAAATTTAATTTACTCAAGTATCTTAATTGCACTCTATCCAATTAAAAACCACATCAAAATACTCTCTCTCTCTCTCCTCCTCCACCAACGCTTCACGGATCGTTGCGCGCTTATTACTTTTCCTAACTATGCAGCTCAATGAACTGAAATGTTCTAAAACAAATGAAGCATGCTAACCATAATCAACGCAAAAAGACAAACAAAAAGACACGGAAAAGCAATCAAAATTCTTCATTATGTGCAATTTTCTTTACATTTTGCAAAAGTGCTTCAAACATCGAGCACATTTACCGATGCTCTAATGACCCGTTCGCTTTACATTGGGCAGGAGTGCCGCCACTGTCCGTTCGCGAACAAAAGCAGCGCTGCAGTGTAATTGAAATGCAATAAAAACGGGCAAAATGGTGTTTGAGCTCTTGAGACTATCGTATCGATTCGGGATGTCGCTGTCTTTCGATGTTCGCTGGTGGAAAAACCGATTGGAACAGAGCATTCCCGCGCGCTGTAATTGGAAGACACAGGCTGGAACCGGCAAAAAGGAAGAGTTTCTCAGCGTACGCGTTTAACTAACTAAAAAAAAGGGAATATTTGTTCTAAAGAGCGAAAAGAACGTGTTTGCGTTGCTTTTCTTTTTTTTTTCGATGGGAAAATTCAATTACCGTTGTACCGGATCAAACGATTGGTTGTTTTAATTGGGAAGCAACAACACAAGCGCTAAAACATTAGCTTTTGGCTAGGAGAAGGATACAAAACATGAAATTTCAGGAATGTTTAATTTATCAGCTTTCAACAATTTAATAAGCAATTCACTGTTTTGTGTTAATTTTTGGATACGTTTATCGAGAAAAAAAGAGTAAACTTTTTTCATTGCTATCAGCTTCCAGTATTAGTTCGCTAGAGAGTGTGTAGAAGCGTACGCTCCTAACGACATGGCGTTTGACATTAGTCATCAATTAAGCAATTTTTATCCCAACAAAGAAAACGAGATGAGCTGAGAACAATGTGCATAGTTGGAATAGTAGTAGAAGTGGAGCAAGATTGGATCGGAAACATAAAACCGTTCCAAACGGACAACGCTTAGCCTAGAAGTTGTGTTTGCGTAGATCCGCTTGGTCAGACTGTAAGATATAGAGAGACGCCGGACAGCAGTTAGACGCACAGTTAGTCATTCGGGGTGAGATAATGGGTTCAGATGACCTTTTAGATTAGTCGACGTGACGAGGAGAGCCGTAAACGGTGACAAGCAAGCATGGTAACGGGGAAGATATTATGTCTGTAACGCCAAGCTCTGTGTCAAACAAGATCTTGAGTTGATTTGGAGGTAAAATCTGATTTTTAAAGAAGTAATAAAACTGCATAATTTCAACAGTTTACCAATTCTAAACTCAAATTATAAATGTTCAGAAATAAAAATATTTTTTCAGCTGTGGTGCTGAAATATCATGGTGTAGAGCAGCTACTATTTAAGATCTATTCTTTAGAAGTATTTCACTAAAATTTTGTTTAAACAAGAAGGAGTCTCCTTTACGTCTTATCGTTAGAATTCATTTTATTTCAAACCGACGTTTGTCGAGTATGGGGAACAGTAGTGTAGTGTATTTCAATTAATTAAATAAATTAATTTGCAAACCTTCTTGTACATTCGGCTCCGTAAGAATGTTCTTCAAGTTGAAATTGAAATGGGTTTCTGTTCGCTTGTCACCAGCTCAGAAAAAAAAACTGCAGTAAAAACATATCTCCACACAAGTTATCACCTCGCACAGCAGGGTTTTATCTTTCTCCCCGCATTATAAAATGAGACTACTGCCACCGACTGGAGTTCATTCCGGCCAGGTGCTGAGCAGAAAACTGTTCTTGCGATGAAAAACGGACCTTTACCTCTTTGTAAATCCGACTTTATGTCTCTTTCTTTCTCTCTTGCCCTCCCTCCTTCGCTCCTCTTGCCCGCACATCTCATCACCCACCCGTACAAGGGAAAGTTTTCGTCTTTATCAACTCAAGCATGAAGAGCACCATTGTCTTGGCGTCGTCTTAACGGAGGTTCTTCTCCGGTGCTGCTGCAACTTACAATCCTTTGCATGCACCGATGGGACGAAAAGCGGGAGGCAGGCCCGCGTGAAAAGTTACCCAAACTTTAGCACACTTGCCGACCTGTTGGCTTTTTAGTGACACACTGGGGCAACACTCGGGAGCGGGCGTTTAAGCATTGGCGTAGTTTATGCTAAGTACCGGAGCGAGCTTCCTCTTATCATCGGGTGCTGGAGCATTCGCAGGTCTAAAGCCAAAAGGGAGATTCTTGTTTGTATGGGCTGTACAAAACAAAACAACATGAAAAGCGAAACAAGTTGAACCTACAACAAGCTGCTGGTAGAAAAACGACGAGAGAGACACAGTAAAGCAGGAAAATTAATTACGATCGTTTCTTTTGAACTTCTCCCGTTCGCATGTGGCGGCTACACGCCGGATGCAGAAGACTATTAACAATACACGGGCAAAAAACAATAAAGGTATCAGCACAACACAAAAGTGGTTTCTAATGTGGTAGGGGTATGTGAAATTTTAAACTCTAGCTGAATGTGTCGAGCATTCAGGTGCCAAAAAAAGCCATCCATACACAGCTTGCAGAACTTTCTTCAATGTAGCGAACAAAAGGGACACACTGAAGTTCTTGACGTGGAAAGTGACTTGCTTGCGCTTGAGCGTGTGTTTAGCGACGTGTGTGGTCCTAACGATACACATTCTTTGCACACGCTGTACGATAAGGAGGTTCGAAAAACTATGCTCCCGAAAACGGTTGGCTAACTGATTGGAAGTAATCTAGTAGATAAAATTGATTAAACTCTCAACTACTGCTGGTGCTTTGTTGTGAAGTTATAAAGCTGAATTGAGTTTTTTTTTTCTATTCTGAGGACTAGGGGTAGTATGAAATGATTTGGAAAGGGGTTGTTTTGGTATTTTGTGCTGCTGATTGTTGGAATCGAATGTTTGACAATCTATAATGATAGCTGCTGAGCACTAAGTACAATCGTGACTAATGGATTTTAGACGATTGTTTTGAAGTAATTAGAAAAATATTTACCATAGCCTGGAGCTAACGATTGTGGTTTGATTTTAAATCATTAGTATAGCTAGGCAACTAGGTAAGCTACAAATTCGCAAACTAGGTAATCTACAAGTAGTTGATACATTTATTTTTTTATTAGGTTTTTACAAGCCCTTTAACTGTTTCTCTCTTAAAACATACTTATACTAAAACTAAACTAAACTAAACCATACTAAAACATGACCATACTCAAATCATTCCTGCAAATCATTTAACGTAACCTTTTTACAAATAAAGTAGTAGCGAAAAAAAGGTATTGGTTTTCTGCTCTATTCATTGTGTGATAATTTTTTTAAACTTCTCTGAATCATGAAATTATCCCTTTCATATTGGAAAACAACAAAGAACCCCCATAATTGTAAATTAATTGTTTGTACGTATCAAATAAGTAAACGTTTAATCGGGAAGCATTTCCAAATCATAAGAAAGTGTTTGTGAAAAATCTCCTTCAGCAACCCTTACTGCCTTAGCGCCATGTGCCCTTGCACCTCCATGATAAGCAATAATTAACTTGTATGTTTGCTATTTACATCACCAACAGCTAACAAGCGAGACGAAATTGATCGCGTTCATTACGTTCAGCTCAAGATTGTTTGTTTTCAACTGTCGCATCATTCACGCTTTTTACCGTAAAAATACGGTACACAAAATTATACTATTAAATGAAGGTACAGGTTGATGAACTGAACAGCTATAACGCAATACTTTAATGTTTTTTCTTTATTGGAAACAATGTAAATGAACATGTTCTTATGTGTAGTCAAACTGGTAAAATTTAAAGTTTGTTGCAATAGTTTCATGGTTAGTAGCTAGCAAACGAATCAGCAAGTTACAAACAGTGTGCTTCATGTTGGTAATTAAGGCGAAAATGCGCAATTCAATAATTTCCTAATATTTCTGAATGAGAAGTCTTTCCTTCTAGAAGAGACGTAAATGCAATACCTAACAGTTCTATGTGCAAATCTTTTAAAAAAAAGAGTTTTAGGAAGAAAACAAACGAAAAAATTAAATCGGCTTTTATAAAGCACTTTGGGAATAAATACCCTGTTCGAATGGACGTCATCCCGCTTCCTTTGATACCAAAGTTCTACCAGACTTTCCAGCTCCCACCAGCCGGTTCTTCAACCCGAGCGAAACCGGACATTTTGGACTTTGTTTGTAACCGTATCCCCTTATCTAATTCACTCAATTGTCGTTACTTAAGGAAGTTGTGTTTGATTCAATAATCCCTGCTGCAGCGCACTCGGTCGAGACACGGTAGCAGCGCTTTCTTGGCCACCGTCGCCGTTCAGATAACCGGCGGTATGGTGGAGTTTTCGCTGTCGAGTGCGCTGGTGCCTTCACCTTCACCCATGGAAAATAGTGTTGCCACCGAGCATGATATTCTATCGCTCTCCTTCTCTCTCTCTCTCTCTCTCTCTCTCTCTCTTTCTCTCTCTCTCTGTCCCTGTCAGGAACTCGGTGCACACAAGCGTGAGATTTCGTAAGCCGTGCTGGAACCGTGTTACTAAAATCTTCGGTAAACAATTACCGTCCCAGAGAACAGTAAACAGAGCAGCGGAGACCAGAAGGGTTTGGCGAGCAGGGCGAGTCCGATGTTTACTGAAATAATTTTCATGCATTATCGAACACGGCCCGTTGTGCTTGCGGTGTGTGTGTGTGTGCGCTGTGCCCGTGTACGGTTGGAAAGTCAAGTGGAAAAGTTTGTTTCGCTGGAGGGATGTCATCCATTTAGCATTGAATTAGGCTGGCCCCACGCGCCATGGGCCAGTGGTCCGACAATGTTAAGCTCGTTTGGATTGGAACGGCTTTTCCACTCTGTCCCATCTCATCCACCTCGTTTGCATGTTTGCAGCCCACAGTACAACCTCAGCAATGTGCATTGCAAATCATTGCGAATCGTTTCACTGGCTGGCGTGGGGTAAAGGTGAGCAAACGCAAATAAGGTTCGTAGGAAGATCATGGTTCGCTCTATCGCAACCGGGCACGATGGATGGCGTGCTGTGCAGAAGGTCAACTTATCAGCTGATTACTATCGGCATCTAACATGCAGGCGAAGCTGGAATCACACACCGCTGTAAGTGCTTTGGGACATGAAATGATGTCAATAAAGCGAGAGACTTTCATAGTTCGTGGTAGTACGTGATGCGAAGGTGTAGCAATTAATTGGCTCTACTTTTTACTTGGAAGGTCGTGATCGTATTGAGCTATCATTTCTGAAAGAAGATAGATGGAGTACTGATAACGAAATTCCCTATTCCCTATGCTGCTAAAGGGCTTAAGACTAAGCTATATTTTTGATTGGAGTCATATTAACTTCTTCGTTATCTGATGCCAGGAGATGCAATAGAACTTGTAGCAATGGTTTTATTTCAGACAGCTTCCTTAAGCTCCTCAAAATGAGACACTCACTGGACTTCTAATATCGTCTCTTCCTGCCGACAAGGGACATTTACTGGACTTTGTACCACCTCTGACAACCGGTGGCCTTTTCACAAAGATGACAGCAAAAAAAAACTTCAAACCACAGCTCCAGCATACCAGCTAGCGACACAATCTTTATCCGCGCCCGTTATCACAACGACCGGTGGTTTGCGAAATTGAAATAAATTGGTCAATTATTATTTGCGCCTGGTTTGCTGCGCGTTCAGCGTGTTTTCCTTTCGCCTAGCGGCCGCAACGCATTCGGTGCGGATTGTGCATGCGGAGTCGTGCGTGATCTGCAACCTCGAAAAAAAAAAGTTTCCGTTGAGGTTGATTCCATGGGCGACATGTTCGAGGAAAGATTTTGGCAGTGGGTGACAACTGTTTAGAGGAAGATCCCGGTCATCAATCACTTCCTCGAAAAATCGACACTACCTGGAAGATATCGCGCGTGTGCTCCAATCTTCCCTTAGGTGGGGGTCTAAGAATACTCTTTTTGTGCTTTCGAGGTTCTGCTTGATACTGCACCATCATCAAAACAATCACTGACACTCGCGGCACTATCTTATCTCGGTGACGTTTTTGGAGGCTTTTTGGCACCGTAACGGCCAAGCGTAATCTATTCTTCGGCTGGTGCCTTCGGTGTACGGGGTTAGTAACTGATCTGTGCTCTTTCTCGCACACACTCCTCCCAAAGATCTATTCTTGTACTTAAACGTAGGTGGTGGAACATTCGCTTATCAATACGTTTACACCGAGCAAATGGGTTCTCGTGAGTTGGTATAGTGTGGTTTATGGGTTGATTTGATTTTGGATTAGAGTTACACCGCCACAATCAGCCTGATCGCTTACACCTGCTGTCGTATCGACTGGTTTGAGAATGGCCAAAGTGAAGGAAATAATTGAAATATGGAGTTCAATTATAGCAACCACGCTGATAAAAACCCTCCGAGAGATAGACGTCAATCTTGCCGGTCACACCGCTGGAATGGAATGTGCAACAATCGGACAGCTCCCCGGCCCGGAAATGCAGTACAATGCGCGATAGAAATGAAAGCAATTTAAATCAAATTTGCCACCACAGCAGCTAACCGGCGAAGCGTGCAGCAAATCAAACACACTGTCCTCACACCGGTTTTTACAGCACGCGCGCTTGGTGGAGGTTGGTGGCGTTTGAGATTTTTCGTGTGATATCCCAAACCGCTGCGCTGGCTGCAGCTCAAAATGCGAATAGCCCCGGCACCAGTAGTGACCGGTTCGGTCAGGTTCGATCGACACTTATTAAGGTCGCGAGCAGGGTGTTTGTGATCACGTGACGCAGATGCGGAATCGGTCAATCACTCGCTGACTAATAGCAATCTCACGTTGAAGATCGTTGTCAGGTGGATGAAAAGCAACCGTCTGTTCTGGAATGAAGCGGCTAGTAGGTGGAAGATACGATCGAAGCTCTGTTGTTGGTCTGTTTTGTTTTGTTTGGAGCTGTTATTCACGCGCCAGATGTGGAAGGATGGTTCGTTTGTTTTGGAAGATTGGGAATGGAAGTGGCAAGAACAGAGCCCTCTTCTGTTTTCGTAGTTCAGGTATTTGTTTGTCGCACAGGTTTTGTGGCCAGGTGGTAACTTTTTTTTTCAGTCAGATGGATGATACTTTACAAAGCAGTAAGGCAACAGTAGTAAGAGATACTATGACATGAAACATTTTGAGATTAGAGGAAATAAATAACTAGAGAGCTTCTAAGTAGAACCTAGCTATCCCTATTGAAAAGTTTGCGATGTATTGATTGATCATAAAAGAGAGCTGCTTTTCGATGAATAAACGAATATAAAATAAAGCAACACTACAGAATGCTAAAATGCAATTTTTCTCGAAGCTTATAGAAACATTGAAGATTTTTTTAATTGAAGCAAGAATTTCAAAGAATATCTATATTTCTTTTTTTAACTAGTTTTAACACTATAACCACATCGTTTTTGTTTAGCATGAGCTGAAGTAGAGATCAGATCTGGTCTGGATGATTGGGCTCAGCACTAATGCCATCCATTCCAATATTACTGAATTTATCCAGAAATTACATATAGTTTTAGCAATACAAAATAATAAGAAACGCATAAAATTTAGTTTTCAGATATCCACAATCAGATACACCGTTTGTTACTGAGAACAGAACTTTAATTTCTTTTTTGTAAGTTAATACTGCTAAGAATCGAATTGCTTCCGTTTTAGTTCTTATTTATCTTTAACTTTTTTCGTTCAAGTATTTCTACTTAAAGGTATCTCACAAAACTTCACTAATTTTCACTCACTCCCCAGCCAGTCACTAAACCCAGCCAGTATCACGATCAGAAAATTTTACTCAATTAAGAAAGTTATTTAAGTAATATAGACACATATTAATTTAATTAAAATATTTTAATTAAACTGTTTTCATTAAAGGATTCATTCTTTATCGTTAAACATGAATTTTGTTCAATAGTCACTCGAAACGATAGAATAAGCTGTCGATAGCACAAAACGAACCTATCCAAAAAGTATTCCCACGAACACACTGTCACCCGCCGTAACCATTGCGTAAATTATACGTGTAGCTTCCCACCAGCAAAGGATGTGGCTTAGTTAGAAATCACTCTTTTCAGAAAACGCCTCTTTATCGACTCCCAACCGTGACACATTGCCATCCGCCCAGCCAAGGGTGGGCGGGTAACGTTAGGAAGAACGCTTCTAAAACCCATTTAGAATTTTTCCACTCGATTGGAAATGACGCTGTTTCACTGTTGGTAGGATTTTAAGATGCACAGCCCAGGACGGGGTCTATCGAAATTTGCATGCACAGAATGGTGAGTTAAGGAAAGCTTAAGTACGGTGGAAAACTCATACGGAAGAAAAATGGAAAATAGAAAACATACGGAAAGTTTTCCGTGCTGAGTGGCGAGAAGGTGAGTAAAAACACATTCCATTTCGGCTCGTGTTCTTTTTCGTTTCAAATTCAAAGACTGCGTGTTTTTTTTTTTGCATCGGTGAGACAGAAAGAGGAATTGGGGTTGCTCCCCGACGGCACAGACACTGGATGAAAGTTTTACATATTGGAATTTTAAATATTTCTTGCCATTAGAATGCAATTTGCAGCTGCCATCGAGACCCATCCCACACGCTGAAGTGCGGGCGCTTCGATGGACGAGTGTGTGTGCCGGTTTTTCCCCACACACTTTTCCTGAATGCAGCTTGAAAGCTTCGGCAAACGGCTGAGCAATTTTAATTCGTCGCCATTGCACTACGGTTGCTCGGTGCGCAGAGGAAATAGCGATCTTTCAATTCTCACACACTTCAAAGTGGCCGCCCGAGTGTAAAAAGATTAATCCTTTAGCAGTGGGACTTTGCTATATATTTGCAGTAGGAGAGGTATGTGCTCACTGTTGGGAGGGAACCGAAATTTTTGCTTCCGTTTTGGAGGATTATTTCACGAGGCAAATGAAAAAGCACTTGATACACACACACACACTCTCTGATACGGCCTAATGGATTTTGCTGATGAACATAAATCACAAATGAATGGAAAGGATTTTTTAGCTGGAACGATTCCGTCCGGTTGCTCGCTTGAATTATTCCTTAGCACCATTGCACCATTTTCGTGGATTCTTTTTGTTATGAGGATGAAAAGTGATAAAACGCGAAACGTTCGATTTATATCCTCTTAGAGACACATCAAACGCACACACATACACATACATACACACAGGCATATGCATTTTCACGCAAATGGTTATTTTATGTAGAACATTTCGTCTACTGCACGGGTCAAGAGAGCGATGAGACACAATCGGTACGAAACACTTCACTGTGCTGCTTGCCTAGCGGTTGGCACCCGGTTTGCGTTGTACAGTATAATCTTCCACACTTGAGTATCGTTGTAGCACTTACTACCTGGAGCACTTTCACACACAGCATTCAATATGTTTCGATAGAAAAAGGGGTAGCCCTCTGATTACGAAGGTGGAAGTTGGAGACACGTTCTCAGCCGCGCGTTCTCGTTCACACTGGCGTTTCACTTGGCACACGGCGGCTGGCGGCGCACAATCCCGAAACCGTAGGCGGAATCCCTAAGTACCGCGCCACCGTGCGATGGCCGTCATGGCGGAGATGGCCACTTAAGCCACTTAAGCCGTGTGCGCGATCGCACGGAAGGGGACGGCTCGTAAGAAGCGGTGCGCACGCGGGCTGGAATGAATATCTTGATAAGCCCGAATGGCCAAGACATCACCAACAGACAGGGCTACCAAGAGGTGGGGTGGGCGGGGGAGGGGGGAGGGGGTGTTGGGACAAAGGGATCAAGATAACGATCAGTTACAACAGTAAGTGTATGTTGCCTGTTTTTTTTTTCTTCTCATTCATTTGCTGTCCATTGCTTTCTTTGCTGGGAGGAAGACCACTCTGGCTCTTTGGCTGACAAATAGAGCGTTAACGGTGTAACGCTTCTGACTGTCAGGCGTAACGCTTGGGCGTTACGGCGACAGAGCAGCAACCGTAAATCTACTACACCACTATACCACGTTTAGAAACTGGAAGTTGCAACAAAACCAAAACTCCCCCTGATGCTCTCCATGGGGATGCTCTGGGTCGGGTATTTTTCTTCGCTTACATCGAACGAACCGAAGCAGAGGCGCTCTCACCCCACACACACACACACACAGCGGTTAGAGGGGGAGAGGAAGGAGGTGAAGGTTTGGTTACTTTCTCACTGGTAACTGGCTCGCTAGTAGTCCGCTTTGGTTGGCAAGTGTCGCGGCAAAGTTTGTCCGCACGCTTCGACTGACCGACTCGAACTGATTACGCGGAACCGGTGCGCTGATAAGCTAATGGCGCCGGTGTACCATCTCGCGCACAGGTTCGCTTTTTTTTGTTTGTGTGTTGTTTTTGCTGTATGTTGGGCCACACGCCTGTGTTGGTGATGACGACGAACGGTGATGAAATCTTCTCCTGCAAAAAAGAGTGATTTTATGAGAGAGAAGCAAGGGAGAGTTAGAAGGCATTGAGAGAAGCTTTTGAGATGCATTTCTCGAGATGTCTTTGAAGAATGCAGTTTGTGTTGTACGGCAAACGCAGCATGTGCAAGCGTTAATGTGCCTGTTTTGGTTTTTATTTTAGTGCTTGTGACTAGAAAATGTCGCTTAAAAACCTTGATAGATTTTTAGAAATAAAAAAACTCTTTATAAACAAAAGTACTGCTTACATAAAATTTCTAACCAGCATCCAGCAGGCAGCACAATCACTGCGGTCGATAGTGCCGTATTGCAACCGGCCTAAAGCTCTAGTTTGAAAAGCATATTTACCCTTCCGGGCCGTCCCGATATCGGGTCGCTTACGTAATGCACTTCTTTTGCTCGGTATCTCCCTCCCAGACACAGAGTCTTAGGCGTGTTTGCAGATTATATTGACGCAATTAGCAGCTGCACCACCGGCACCTTCACTTAGCACATGCCAGAATGGGAGGCGAGCCGTTCTCGAGTCCAAACCACACGCAAACCATTTTTATCTTTTAATTTTAGGGAAGAGTCTCGCAAATGCTATATAAATTAGAAATTGCTCAATTTAAAACCCTTTTTAACACGATTCACTTGTTTTACTGTGCGCGCTAAAAGAGCAGGTCGGAAAGCAATTTGCTCATCTATTGACAGTGCAGAAACAAACAATTAACTGATAAGCAAACTAGCATGCTACTGTTAATTATGCTGCCGTAAAGAGGCGCAAGATAGGGCAGTAGGTGCGATAGTGGCCTCGATGGTCTAATTTTGCCCTCCTGCTCCAGCCACGAGTGTGTTGTTGTGCCGCGTCAGTTCCTGCTTTTGACGCACCGGAGCTTCCCGTTTCCCGACCCCCGAATTTCCACAACCACCCACCCAGGCTGTTGGCTTGCTCGTGCCGTTGTTCGCACGGTGACAACAGAAACAATTACGATCGTAAGCATAATTTATCGTGCTTTTTTTTTTCGTTGCGCTCATTGTTTAAGGCGATCCCTATTTATCATGGGCGTAGCACGGAGCGTTCCGTTCGAAGCGCTGGGTGCGAGGGTTTTGTTGATTTTGTCCTTGTGCTGCCGAGAAGGTGAGGTTCGTATGCAGTTCCTAATTGCAGTGCATGGAGCGCTTTACATGTGCTGCTGGAGCGGGAAGAAGGGTTTTACATAAGGGCGTAAAGGATAAGAGCGTTTTAGCTAATCGTTCGTACAAGGCTATTACAATTAGCTCTCCTGTACTGACGTATGGAACGTTCCTGTGAGTCTGTGTGTCCAGATGAGCTGGATGAAATGCTTGAAACAATGTTGCATATTAATTATTTCGTTTTATTATGCGTTTATCCAGACTTCAGAAACTGTTGGTATGAAGTAGCTATTTAATTAGTCATCGATAATGGAAAACTTATCTGTATAACCAATTAACATAGCCAATTTGTTATTATTTGAATAGTTTTTTTTTATTTTTTATTTCACTTTTCCAACGAGCAGCGAATTCAGCAATTTAAACAAAATTTCTCCTCACTTATTGAAACCAACATTTAAAAAAAATTCTTTCATTTTCATTTATATTGTTACAATTTGAAACTAAATTTTAAATGGCACTTGAATCTTGTGTTTGCATTAAAATTTTAAATATTGTCGTTAGAGCCCACAGTGCGTTTAAAACAGCGGCATTAGGATAGTATACATTCAGGCGCTTTTCGAATGTCGACTATCATGCCGACTTAAGCTGCAGGGGTTGGCGGGATATTGGGTTCAATTCAAAAAGCTTATTTTTGAATAACTATTATTTCAAACGACAGCAACGCAGATACATGTATGCGAAGAGTGCTCAAGAATTTACTTTTTTTTATTATTAGCATTTCAGAACAAAAAATACAAGAAAAATATTCACATGATTGCATGGTCTCCAAAACACTTCAGTCTAATGGTTTGCCACATATTTTATGGTTTTGCAATGTGCATAATTCTTCCTCACTCGCGCAAGCATCGCTTCCTAGAGCTAACGCCGTTGAAAAATGGAGCACACTGAAGCAGCCTGCGAAAGGTGACGATATGGGGCTCGAAGTCGCGCATTTGGCTAGTCCAAAGGCTGGTTGATTTATTCCAGCAAATAAATTATTGTACGTGGTGCTCACGGTTTGGTATAAATTTTCGGTGTGCAGATACTTTCCGCTGGGAAGCTTTTTCTCACCGGAAGTGAAAATTGATGGAAAATGAACATTATTTATAAGCGGGTTTGCTGTACTTGAAGAGGGAATGGTCCTTAACCGATATGAAAGCGGAGAGGAAAAAGTGCTCTAATATGTGATCAATGCGAGTTCTGTTACACGTTCTGCTAGACGTGTTAGCATTTATTTGTCGAAAACGTTGAACCTCACCGTTACCGATGGCCGTGAACGGAGCAGAGATGCTTTTTAAAAACCGCCCAAAAAGGGGTAGGCTTCACCGATTGCATCCGAAAATCGCCTTCAGGAGGTGGAGAATGTGTGTTGACCTTTCGGGCCGTTCGCTCGTTCTGTGACAATGGTTGCTTGAGCACAGTTTCCTGACGGAGGAAGCGGAAGGGTTTGCGCTCGATTTTCGGTCGTTTGCTTACGCACGTGGCCATTAAGGCTGCGGGACCGCAGACACGAGGTCGTTGTGGGCATTCGCGCTAGTTTCGGTCCGCTTGGCTTGTTTTCTCCTTCCTTCTTGCTGCCCCACCCTGCACCCGCTCTCCCTCAGTAGAATTTCATATTTCTCGGTTTCATTACTCGGTTTACGGCTGCATCTCGCGGCTGTTGACGTAGAACGTTACCGGCTTGCGATGCGAACGATCGATGGCAGGGAGCGAAATGAGTGTTCGTGTTTTTCTTGCTTACTTTTCTTACCCAAACCCCCATTCCCTCTGTACGTCCCCTGTTTTGCTCCAGTCACGGTGAAGAAGCGCAAGATGCGGTCTCGCCATTTGCGATCCGAGGTTTGCCTTCGTACACGGTGGAGCTGCAACTCGAGCCGGAATGCCGATCGCATTCGCGTAAGGTTCCGTAACTAAAGCGTAAATTGCAAGAGTGAAAAAAACTGTACTGCCTTCTAGGTTCGGATCTATTGCATGCAGACACACACACACACACACCAGCATTCTCATCTACACGGCTAAGCAAATCTGCTTTCGATGGTTTTGCAGAAAAAGGGCGGAAGAACATTGAACGTATTCCGATACGATTAGGTACACTTTGGAAATTAATAAATCACGCCCACCTTCGATCGATCGATCGGCTTACGCTTTGTGTGTATAGGTTTTGTCTGTGTGTGTGTATGTATGTCTTTACCCCTGGAAGGTGGGAGGTGATTAAAGTTGAAGGTAACAACATATGTCCCATACCCACGCACGTTCGAGTAAAAGGCGGTTTGCTTACAAAAAGCAAATAAGGAAAAATATGACAATAAAAAAAGGTAAAGCTTTGACCTTCATATGGGCAATGTGTTCAAGTGTGATCATCATGACGATGACAGTGTTAATAACGTGGTAAGCGAAGTAAGAATGAATGGACGAAATCAAATCGTGAAAATTAATAGTTTTACTGTTTTATACTTCAGTTTTTTTTAAGTTCTTGTGTGTTTTTTTAGTGTTTTTTTTTATTATTTTGGATCTTATCCGATAAATTGAGCTTTCATTGGAAACTTTTGCATGTGTTAATTAAATAGTTTTTTTTTGTGTTTTTTGTTGTGTTATATTGTTGTTGATATTCGATAAATTAAGCTTTTTTTTATTCAGTAGAGACGGCCAGGCGGTATTGCTTATAAATTAAGCTTTCATATAAAAGGATATAGTTTTGCAAGTTCTTAAATTGTACTTTTAACAAACAACATTTTTTTTTGTGCTACTGAAGTTTAAATAAAAAAAAAACCTAGTTGTGCCAAAAGCATAAAAAAATGTAACTGAAACAAAAAATTAAATAATTTAAATAAAAATTAAGTTAATTTAAGCATTTTTAAGTTTTTAATAATTAGTAACTGTTTCATGATTGAAAGCTAAATGAATCAAGTGAATATGAAATAAACATTTTAGAAAGCTGAACCTCATCAAAGAAAAGAATTTTCTAATCGACAAGCATTTAAACTAATAGGAACCATTACCGAACGTGGGTTGGTTGATCACAGACTGGAAATGGAGTTTTCTTTTAACCGTTCAAAGCGTTTCATAATGATAACTTCTTCATTTTCTAACGATTATATAACCCTGTAGAACGTTACCCCGAAGAGAAAGCTGTAATGACGCTCCAAGTACAGTTAGTTTGAATAGGTTTTTTTTTCGGTTGTCGTTGTTTCTATGTAATGATGCATTTTTTTAACTACCAATAAGAACACCGTGCCCTTTACGCTACAATGAACTAAAAACATGAATTACTCATAAGAAAACTGTACGGAGAAGCTTTCTCCTAAATTTCAAACCCGTCGAAAGAAATTTATAGTTCTTGATTGGGCTGACTGCCCTCGCTTCCCGTACTTCCTACAAGGAAAGGTTCACCGTAATGATAGATCGATGCATTTTCCGCAGCTTTTACCATTCGTTCACCTCGGTCGGTGGGCAGCGTTCTTAGGTGGAACCGATACCCCCCCCCCCCCCCCCCCTCCCCTCCCAAAAACAACCATAATGATGCACACAAAGCATTCCTCCTTATGATGGCGGTGTATTTACCTTTCGGGTGTAACATACATAAGCTCGACGCAAAAAGCATAGAAAACGCGCACCCCATTAGCCGCACGCCAGTCCGCCAACGCACCCGCGGGCGGGCAGGCAGGTATTAAATGTGCAATTAAAATTTATGAAATACTTACCCCGTCCGGCAGTGGAACGTTTCGGGATGGTGCACGTGCAGTGTGCATCGATCGTGTTTGCAGTACGCGCCGGATGCACTTCACAGTGTGTGCCGCATTATATTGAGGACTGCGGTTTTGGCCCCACCGCCTTTCCCCGCCCCGTTACATCGACGATCATTACCGGGCGGTGCGGAAATTATGATGTATGTGGGTGGATGTTAGAGGTTTGAGGAGCTGCCAGCGGGCGTTGCCAGCCACGTTCAGGGTACGTTGCAACCTGCTGCTTGCTGCGACTAATTGGAACAAATTGGTGGTTCGATTTTTATCAGGCGGGCGTAGAAAACGCCAAACGATGGGCCAAAAATTCACACCACCAGCAAGCGATGAAGCAATTAATTAGCCTGAATAGAGCTACGCGTGTGTTAAAAGTGCTTGCCTCTGCTGCCCTTGCTGGTATGAAGGTGCACCTGTCGGAAGTGCTAAAGATGTCGCATTCTGCGGGTTGTGCGGGCTGTGCGGGAAATGATATCGCACAGGGTTATAGCTGTGTGGAATTAGCTTCACTAGCATGGTTTGCGATGCAGGGTCATGGGACCTTGAATGGGAAGTCAATAGCAGAAGACTTCTTCGCAATGGAAAGTATCGATGACTAATTAGTAGTTTGTCAAGTTTTCAATCGTTATTAATACCGAAGGACGAAGATGCGATAATGTGAGTATACTTGCTTTATTATTCAATGAATAAAATGTTTGGGAAAAAGTAGTAAAAAAATGTTGTAACCTAACCAAAATTGTTTTCTCATGCAATCTCATGTACGAAATGTTTTTTTTTCTTGAAGTTTCTATTTAGAAACTTTTAGATTAATTTAAAGAACAGCTAATGATGTTGTGCCCGTTACTTAAACGGTTTTCATACAGGTTTATGTAATTCAAGCATTTAATACTATTTTGATCTTTCCTGTCAATAATTTTATGGAAAACAAGTGGTCTGACCATATAAAAACAAAGAATCGATCTTCATCAACATTTATGCCGAATTTTGATAAATAAGACTTGTAAGGGCTTATACTATGCCTGTTTTTGGGATATCTGGTTAGGATTGCTTTGTTTAAGTGTGAAGTGCATTTTTTACTCATCAAAGAAGAAGGCAACTTATCAAAGGAAGGCAGAGGAAAAGGAAAAAAGAGATAAATTTAATCTAAACTAAATATACAAAGACAGGATATCATGTTCCGTTCACTATACCTATTTGTCACTAAGCAAGTAAGACTTAGCCGTGACTAAGAAATAAAGAATGACATGACTTTAGTTCGTCAAAATCATATGCATTTATTTCCCATACTATAAATTCATGTAAAGCAGTTTTTAATAACATAGAAGTTTTACAGCACTTGGATGTGGTTGTCCTTGATAATAAATAATTAAACAATCACGTAAATTGATTGTTTGTAGTAAGTAGTATAATTGTTGTTTTTGTCTCTATATTTTTATTAAAATATCATATAAAATAAATATATTCATAAAAAATATGAATACAGCTCAACCTATGGTTGAAAAGATTGCACATTAGAGATTGTTTCGCAAATATTCTTCTGTGACACTTTCGCACATAGAATGAAGCAAAAAAAGATGTAAATCGAAAAAAAGAACAGACACCGGTCATTACCTTTTTTAAACAAAATGATTTAATACCCAACGCTTTACACACAGCACCGGCCGATTCCCAGGCACCGGAGATCTCGATACACGGTTTTCGGTGTATCAAAAAGATAGCTCACACGAAAGACAAGGAAAACCCTCAAAATAAAAAAAAACCCTCGGTGCCAACTGTCGGCGAACGAGTAATCATTCCGGGCGCGTTGCTTGAACTGCGCACATGCACACACACACACGCGCAAGCGGTTACTTCCTGCGTCCCACCATACTGTAATAATCATGTTCTGGCATAAATTAAGCGCAAGCTCAACCGAGGGCTGTAAGCCAACGGAACGAGGAAAAGGTAAAAATACATCCATAAACTGAAGTGCTGAAGAAGCGTACCGCTCAGCCACGTTGCGTACGAGCGTCTTGCGTGTGCGTAGAAGGAAAGGAGCGGGATGGAAGAACAAATGTTCATCAAAGAAAAGAAAGATCACCTTCTCCAGATCGCCAACACGAGGAGGAAGTTTTTCGCCCGCCCTCCGCTCCTCTATGGTCAGTTTATGTTCGTCACGCGTCAGCTGGGAGAAGGATGGCCAAACGTTTCGGACTTTAGCGCCCGGTCACGCTGCAGAAGGCTGAGCGAAGATCAAACGAAGAGCACAGTGCCAGGTGAGCTTTAGGCGAGTGAGCTTTCGATGACGCGATGTCTAGTTCTCACCTTCGTCCGTTCGCTCTCCATGTGCCCCATTTGCGAAATGCAGTTCCAGCTGCAGACCTGTTTGACTTCTTTACCGTCGACCGCTTCGTCCACTTGTGAGGCTTCTAACCTTTCCCCTTTTGTTCCCTGGCGCACGAAGCCCCAGAGAACAAGGTTTTCACTCACGTTCGCACCACCGTACTTTTTTGCCTATCTTTGGAAGGTTGTCGTCGTGCGAAAAAAAAGCAACCGCATGCGGTGCGTCACGGCAGTTCCGTGGGAGCACAAAAGTAACACACGACGTTTGAACAGAACCATCGGTGCTGCATCGATTGTTAATCCTGTGCGACTGCACCGCGAGAGGTGAGATTGTTTTATTTGGATCAATCTTCTTTGCACGACATCCACCAACTACCTAAGCTGCGGGATGAGATCACGGGCCTTCTTCTTGGCCTTGGCGTTTGCAGGGGGCGGCTGTTGGGAGTTGATGATTTAACAAGCGAGCGCTTTATCTCGTTTCGGGTTTTGCTGCGGACTAGCCGCAAAGCCATAAAAGGATGTCCGGCGAATGGAAGCATGGATGAGGAAAAGGTCATGATTGAATTAGGAGATCGGTGCGATTTGCATACCGTGCTGGACAGCGTTACAGATGGCGCTACGTTTAAGGAAGTTGCCGTTGGAAACGTGTTGCGCGTGATGCACTTAATTGAATTAGTTCGCTGGTGTCGCAGATATGGGAAATGGATATTTACTTACTTGTTGGCGTATCTTTTCATTAATGTTTGTGCCATGCTTATCGTGCAATATTATGGCTGTTCTTATCTTAAAAGCAATTATTTTTTTTATTGAGATACACCCACACTTTTAAATAATGTGAGGAAATGGTTGATTTTTTTATGCTTGACAAATTTAAATTATATCATTATATCTTATTTTAGAAGCTTTTTGAAACAATTTTGTGATATTATACTATGCTACATTTGTTATGTTTAAATTTAACAATCAAAAAAGTTTTAAGAAACAAAGTAAAAGTTTTAGCAATATTGTCTAGCCGCCACTACAGAAATTAAATAAATCGTAATCGGAATACACGCTGAATGAAATGTAACATTAAACCGACGAGTTAGCTCTGCATTAATAAATAAAGAGATTTAAATATCTGAGTGAGTGAGTTAAAAAAAGAGCAAAATTATTAGATGAATCTCAGATAATATGAATGTAGCTAGGCTTATTTGTGATTCCATTTGTTTAGGAAAGCAAAACAGAAAACAAAGAGATATAAAACAAAGAAATAAATAAAAAAAACTAATCAAATCAACAAATCTACAAATAAAAATAAACACTAGCAACAATAGTATTAACAATACAAAACAGATACAAAAATATTGAATTACTAAAGAAATCACCCCATACGTTAAATACGAAATAAATGAAAAATCAGTTAATCAATAATTGATAAAACAATGAATAAATTAAATGAATAAATAAACTAATAGATTACTTATTTAAACAAAATAGTTCAATAAAAAAAAATTAATATAAAACGAATAGGAAAAAAAGCAAAAATGGACAAATAAATGGTTAGAAAACCATCTCACCTTATTCAAAACATCATCGCTATTAACAGAACCACCCTGTCGTTGTTGCCACATGCAACCGCATTCGAGCTGCTTCAGAGGCTTTTTTTCAAACCGCTTCGATGTTGTTTTCTCTTCGTTCTCCCGCTTCCCACATCACATATCCACACACAGCAAAAAAGCCTCCACCGAAGCCCACCGAGAGCCCGAGATCAAGAGCCTCCTCCCCCCCCCCCCCCCCCCCCCCCTCCTGGTTCAACCCCTTTTCGTGGTGAGCGAGCTGGAGATCGTGCGAGAGAGCCACCGAGGCAACAGAACGGCCCCCGAAAGCGTGTCCCGTGAGCTTTTTCACCCTCTCGGTGCGCTCTGAGCGGCGGCGCAAATGGAGTTTGGAGTTTTCGGGCCCGAGCATAGTGGGCCGCACGAGCATTCGAAAGATGGCCGTCGGTCCGATCGGTACGCGTCGCTAAAGTGTGTTGCGCATGCTGCGTCGTTGCAGGCTTTCCCGTCTCTAAGGGGTATTGAGTGAAGGGGTTGAATGTGTGTGTGTGTGTGTGTGGTTCTTTTTTGTTTTTATTCAGTGAGAGCAACATAAAAAAGAGCTTTGCTTTTTTGAGTGAGCGGCCAGCGTATGCGGCCAGCGTGCGTAATGTTGTGCAGGTAGTTTACAGTTTTAAGATTTTTGTTGTATTTTTTAAACAAACGTTGCGTTTGCAAACTGATCAAATATATTGTTGCCTTTTGTGTGTAAGTGATATAAAGTTGTGTGTGGCTATGGAACGTTATGTCTTTTGTTACCCACTGCAACGTCATCATCCAAAACATCAACCGCAGTGATCCAAGTGTTTTCGCTGGATGGAAATGGTGATCATTTTCGATTTGGCACACCGATTCGCGCGTGTGTACCCACGGAGAACGGACAGATCCCGTTCATTAGCGCCACCGATTAGCGAGTAGCCGTGACGGTAAAGGCCGTGTTGTTTGCTTTTCTCCCAACCATGGTGTCACCTGACGGGGTGAAGACGATCGAACCACATGAGAAAGAAAGCAAGATGTGTACGTTTGAAACTGGAGCTCGATTCTTGGGACGGGTTTTCCCCTAACGATGCGAGTGTTTTTGTAAAGCTGTGCTCTCATGTTGCGCTGTGTTTTTCCTGAAGTTTCTGCAGCGACACCCTGCAAGCCATCTTTCAGTTCTGGATGGAGTGAGAAATGAACTCATCGAAACGGAACGAACAGAAAGAAAAACGGGGCTCCACTTCGGGCCTTTGGTTCGCACAGCTGTCGTCATTCCTCCTCGGTCACGATTCGTCGGTCGGCTTTGACGCGAAGAATTGATAATAATTGGTTCGCGATCGTGGCGTTGCGCTAGTAACGGGTGTTTCGGGCACGCAGGGTTGGAAAAACGTGAGCGCACCCAGCCGACCGATCGGCTGGGCGCAGGGAAAAAGGGCACCCTAGTTAGGTTAAGCTGTTCGGAGCTGTGTGTGGTTGTCCACAGGAAATGGCTACAGCAGTTTGAAGTTTTAAATTAAATTGATGGCATTGGTGAGACGATTGAAGTTTGGTGTAAAGAAAAGACTCGATGAAATGTGTTCTTTGCTAAGTGGAATAGTAAAGCGTTGTAAAAGCGAAATACATTACCTGACAAAAATAAAAACCCTGTTTGTGAACCACATTTTTACACACAAAAATTAAAATCAACATTTCAACGTGTGCATGAAGCTTAAAACTCATTAAACTTTCAAGCTAAGCCCTACGAGTGTTTGCAATGTTTTGCTGGGCACGCTGATTGTTTCGTACACCATCTGAAGCTTGCAGTCTGCACTTGCCAACCCCGAAAGGGTTGTGTGGATTGGTACGTGCGCTTGTGTTTTTAAAATACTTTCGTGGTGAGCGTGCGGTGAAGTGAAAGCGTTTTTGCGCCTGTAAGGTGACCAAACAATCCGCTTACGGCGAGAAGATTGGAACGGGCCCAGCGTTGAAAGAAAGAAAGCCGGCCCAGGACATATGCGTCCACCTTTACCCGCCGCAAAACCAGAAACAACGTCCCCTCCTACCTCCCCAAAAAAAACAAACTACAAAAACGACCCACACTCGACGCAAGCAATGTTATGGGACACGCAAAGGCGAAAGTTGCGTAAAATTGTTTCTTCCGTCCAGCGTGCGGGGAGAGGGTTTGTTCTTTCGTCCCGGTTCATCCGTCTGGTAGGGTTTGCGAAACAAAGCAAAGAGAGCGAAAAAAAAACAAAAAAAAAAAGATTATCTCTTTCGCTAACGGCATCTTTGCTGAAAATACGTCTGCAAAACCGTCGAGAAGGGCTGCCGGGTGTTAGTGAATGGAAGTGTGTGTGTGTGCTTATGGGGAGAGCGACTGCGTAGAATTGTGTGCATATAGTTTTGGTTTCTGTTTTCAGATTTAAATAAAAAAAAAAAAACGTGCAAGCGATACAACGGTCTGGAAAACAGAAGGGAAAAAGTGAAACATACGAAACTATCGGCACCGACACCGTTAGTTTCTTCTTTTTTTTTGGGGTGTGTTTTTGTACCAGTGCCAGTGTGCTTGTGTTTACGATCGTGTGCTAAAACAAAGGTGTGCAAACGCAAAAAAAAGTAAAATTAATCAAAAGTACAGGCTGCGTGTGTAATTTCGCAGAGCGTGTGAGTGAGCGAGTGCGATCGATTTTCTCCATCGAAGCAAAAGCGGAAAGAAAATAGTAAAAGAAGAAAAAGCTACAGTGATAACACACATTCGTGTGCATTGCGTGTGCAGGCAATCAGTTGGGCAAAATAGTAAAATGGTAAATTGTCTTCAATTCCCGCAGCAAGCCCAGGCTTAGGTGGAATCATGGAAAGTGAGTGAGCCGTCTGTAAATTACAGTGTTGTTTTCACCCTTTTGCTAAACCGTGCGAAAACATACCGATTTTTATTTTCAACTTTTCCTCCACTCGCGTGTGTGTGTTTATTTGTGTCATGTTGTCGAATTTTATTGTAGTGTGCAAATTGTGTTTTATGGCAATTGCCTGAAAGTGTGATGCAGAGAATTGAATTAAAAAAAAAACACACAGATATTACACAGGAGAAAAACAAAAAACACCTTCACGGAGAAGAATTCATTCGCGCAAACTCTTTGGACTGGCCTGAGGAGTGGAAATCGACTCACGCGAAGAACTTGCTAACACAAGAACCGGCCCTGCTGGTGGGAATCGCTGTGCGGTATCACCGTCCCGTGACCGTGGCTGGCGAAGACAAGAAGACTATTCGAAAAGGTGTTGGCAGAGAGAAGGAAAGAGACTGCACAACGCGTAGTAAAACAAAGGGTTCTTGTGTTCGAACGCGTTGGTGGAAAGCGAAGGTAAGTGGTTTAAGTGTTTGAAATGTTCTATGAGCATTGACTTTTTGCTTAAAAGGCAATTCAAACTGTAAGCGCTAGGATTACGTTTTTGTTTTTTTTACATATGTCAATGAAAGTCTTCTCAGGATTTTAACAGCTCGAAGCACAAAATATGGAAAAGTTTTCCACAAAGTGATCTTCAGAAACAAAGAATATCTTGCAGCAGTAAATGAGAAATACTGATAGAAATTCTTCCTGAAAAGCTGAAAATCTTTCAACACCTAATCAACTCGTTTTCTGCTTTCTTTATCTTGAGTTGGATTGATTTTGTCAAGCAACATCTTGATCATCTTATGACAAAAGTACACCAATTATTACACCACTTGATACTGTGTTAAGTGTTTAAGCCAAAATAGATGTGATAAGTTCCTTAAGGCAACAAATCTTGGAATTGGAGGAGACAACAAATTTTGGATGAAGAGTGCTGTAAAGAAGTCACAAGAATTTAATTTAGACAACAAACTTAAACAAATTAACTGCTGAGCACTTGATCCTACGCGCCGTGTTTCTACTGTCTTTGTTACCTGTTAAATTTACTGAAAACTCGCAAAAAGTATGTTTCTTTAACACTTTCCTGTGGCAAGAAAAACGATTATCATCTTTCGATGCTTAGTTTTCTAGATCTAGACAATTTTAGTGGTCGAAGTATGACTTAAAATATGCTAGAGCCTGAACAACCATATCATCATGACTAACGCTTTATTGATGCAGGCCTTACATCGTGTTCTTAATCACGTATGGATTGATGTTGGATAGCGACTTCCTTGTTTGTTCGGTGCATATTACATACCATGCTTGTCATCAGAATGATACCAAAACATCAATGATACTGTCGATTCATTATGGTCTTTGTGCAGAAATGAGATGTCGGGTATTCATATAGAACTGAACAGCTTCTGAGAGCAAATCATTAAATTACAAAGACCTTGAAGATGATAACCGTTGGACTTAAGGTCCTAGACGTATGCATAAAACTAAATACATTAAAATACCATTTTATCCAACAAAAGTTAAGCTATGCTTGAGTTCCTCTTCGTCCGTTGCATTCTAATAACTGATACGCTCTGCTATCTTTATTTCTACTTGGCGTACCACGTGCTTTTCACTTATATGGATTTCAGTGTGGTGGACGTTTCATAGCACTACACCACAACAAACCCACTGCTCGTAATTAGTTATCATAAAATTTAACGTTTTACATACCATCGTCGTCGCCATCATCGTTCCTTCTTCGCGTCAATTTTTTTTTTGCTGTCGCACCTTTACAATGTTCCATCATCCCGAGTGCAGATTATTATGCTTAACATGATGATTTTTATTCCACCACCTTCCCCTCTCATTAGCCATCCCACCACGCCACACTAAAGCACTCTCATCAAACCTCGCTGCCTTGTGGCTATTGTGGGCTAGGTGTTGTTGCCGTTGCGTTTCTCCGCTCGATCGTCCCTTGTACGCTGCTATGATTTTTATGCTCACCGAAGTGGAGAATAATTTCACCACCAAAGCATCAGGAGGAGGGGGGGGGGCCGTTCGAGTGCAATTATGCTTTTATTTGCGTCCACCAGACCTACCACATCCACAACCCCGAGGTGCGCCTTATCACTTTAATGAGCTTTCGGGGCTTGCGAATCGCTCCAGGGTGTAGCGCCACGTTCTTAAGCGCTGAAGATGAGCGAGAGGCAGTGGGTTCATTCAACCGTTCTGGGTTGGAAAAGAATTTTCAATGAATTGTTCACGCCGCTGCAGAACGATTGGCACACGCGGGAAAGCTCCGGTTTGGGGCGGGTGAGCACTCGCTGAAGCGTCACCCGGCTCGGACACCGCTTCCCGCACTCGAGTGGCACGAAAAGGCTTTTGCGCCGCTCCCTCCCCGGGCCTATAATTTTCCACCCGGCCGGGTGCCACCTTCGCTAGGTTTTGGCGGGCAGGGAGGGTGATTTTTTCGCAATCAATGCAATTAATCGGATTTCGGACTGTGGACGTGCTGAAGTGGCTGATGTAATTACAAATATTCTTTTTGCAATCGAAGTGCGTTTGAAGGAGGCGCCAAGAGAGAGGAAGATTTTCCCTAGTGAGCAAGAAAAGCAGGGGTGTTGGCTGAAACCCTTACGCTCAATGAACGGCTGAGGAAAGCTGCTATAATCGGATGAAGAGTTTTCAATGGAAAATAGAGTTCTGATTAAATCCGCAACAGTACGTAGTCATCGCACTTCGATTCTAAACCAAAGTGTGCTTGAACCGTTTGAGACCATCAATTCAGTCCTAAAGATGCTTTGCGTGAGATTTGCCACGCAAAAACCGTATCGTACCTTTTAAATTTTCTGTTCCCTTAAAAAATAGAACTGATTCTTTCCAATGCATACACCCCGTGAGTGCTCGCGTTTGGCAAGCTTATTTTCGTTTACCGGCAACAAAATTGCATTCGTTTCACTGCGCCACCATAACGAGCATCGTGTGTTACCAAGGCTTACCGCTCTTCGCGGGAAGGTTAAAAGCACGCGAACAGTGGTTTTCGGGCGGGCGGATGGGCGGGCGACATAAAAATACCGTTTCGTTTCGTTACAAAATTCCCCATAACGTGCTGTGCTGCTCGTTTACTGTTGATGCATCGTACTCGTGACAATGTGTGTTTTTCCGCTGGTAGCCTGCTGTATGTGCCCTGCTTTTTGGTTGCTTCGGTTTGGCATACCTGTGCAGTAGCCCAGGGGACCCCGGCAAACGAGGCAATGCATGATCAGTAAATAACAATCTTGTGTGCAGTTGGAGAGAGGAGGGAGGGCACACGGCTGCTGACCTCACGGGTGGTACGGGGAGGAATATTGGCGTTAGTTCATGGTTGAATGGTTGAAGAAAGCCAGAATAATGGAGTGCATCTCCACTGTTCCTGCCCTGATCGATCCGATGGTCCATTCCCCCTAGGAGAAAGGATTGTTTTTTGGTTCTGGTTGTTTTCCGGGTGGTTTTTGTTTTTACCTGGTGTTTCGAGGGAGCATCATGTGTATGATTGAATGTGTTTGGAAATCGGTTATGATGTGATTTAAAAGTTTAATGGAAAGTGATGGTTTGATTTAAAATGAAAAAGGGGTGAACGTTGGAGCAAGGGTCGGGAATAGCATTATTCCATTTTTTTTTCTTTTTTGTGAAGTTAATAAAAATTATTTTGGTTCATTTTTAATTCATTTTATTTATTGTGTCTTTTCATCTCTTACGTATATTTTTGGTATTTCTTTACATGTTTGGTTACCTTTTTTATTTGGATGTTTGTTTGCATTGTTTGGTGTAAATGTTTCTTTGTTTTTGGTTCGTTGTTTGGAGTTTGGTCGCATGTCTCACTCTCATGCTATTATTGCTACATTTTCTTAGTGTATATAGTAAGTTACCCTATTTAAAGAGTTACACATATTATATATAGTAGTGCTTTTGTTATTGTTAGCTCTAGTGTTGCAGCTCATTTTATTAGCTTATTTATATGAAAATCATCAATATTCTGATTTTAAATGTATAATTATTGGCGTTTATTTTTTCAATCTTATCACAATTCTCTTTATAATAGAAAATGACTTTATGTTTAATTTAGTGTGATTAGCTCAATTTTATTAAATTTCGTTTTTGCTAAAATTAAATGTAATTATTCATCGTTAAAATTTAGACAGAAATAACTGTATTTATTGCAATCACTTTTCATTAGCACGATGTGCAGCTCAAATGTAAATGGTTTGACAGTTTTAGTCCACGAAAGATGAAAAAAAACTAATGTAAAACACAAATTCCCGCTACAGTAATGACGTAGTTTGTAATACTTTTCCTCTTCTGCTGCAAGACTAAACTGCTCTGGTGAGCCGGAACCACTATTCCTATCCCTTCCTTTCTCGCTCTTTTTCTTTCTCTCTCTCTCTCTCCCTTACCCTGGTGGACGCTTGAAGTGGCCGGGAGTCCGCAATAAAGTACATTTAATTGAAAGTCATATTTCCTAAAGCGGTTAACTGGTTGACTTGGGCTGGCCGCCCACCATGCACGGGACCTTAGTGTGTACGCGTCTCTGTATGTCCCAACATGTTTGTGTGTGTTCCATAAATGTGTTTTTTTTTGCCTGCACGCAACGCGCAAAGCCGTTTTCGATTTGCGAAATGCACCGCGCGAGAAAGCGCACAGAAGTGTCGAAGCAAGAAATTGTGCAGCGTGAGCGTTAAAAGCCGGAGTAGGACGATGGCGACGGCGGCGGCGGTACCACCATGGCCAGTTGCTCCAGGGGAACTGCCACAAAAAAGGCTAAAAGAGAAAAGAACCAGACGACCGGAGGGAAACTTGTCCACTCTATCTTGGACGCCCGCACCCGCCAGATTCTCGCCGCGCTCGGCAGGTGGAATAGGATCCGGGAATTGGGAGTTTGATTTTTCAGTGCTGCCGGAGGAAAACACTCGCCACTTTGCACCGCTCGGAACGATGCAGGTTGAACCGTTTCCCTGTGGAAAGCAGGCTGGGAAGTGGTTGGGAAAATTGTTCGATCAAAAGTTTACAACAATAACGCGCCGGTAAGGAAACGAGCCGGTGCTATTTTTCATGACGAAATGTGTTCTGCTTTTCTTTCCATTTTCTTTGCTTGGTTCTCGAAAATCGAGAAAAATATGGCAATTGGTTTTATTTTATTAGCAACTTTGATCCCGAACTTCACGGGTGCCACATGGGAAAGACCACAAAGTTTTGGCTCACTTTTGTAACTTACTGCTGTGAGCATGTGTGAGTGTTTCGCCTTTTTTTCGGGTCAGCAAAAAAGGTAAGCAATTGAATGTCAAATTTCTAATTTCGAATGGTTTGTATAAATTTTTCATACGCCCCCGCACGGATTGCAAGCGAAGCAAACGTTTTTTTTTTTCAATTTCCCACACACTCACCAACCGCACCGGGATGGAGAAAATTGGGAGTACTGGATGGCATTTGATTTCTTTCCTCTTGAGGAATGTGGCTCGGCTTAACGGAATCCAAAGGCAAATGTCTACTGTAGCGGCTCAAAAGCCGAATGTTGCCACTTTTCGAAATTCCATTTGAACGCGGGTTGCTTTGCTTGTGACTGTGTTTGTTTTTTCTTTGTAGCGTTTGAAAAAGTTTTTCAATTTCGTTCTAACCTCCAAAGGGGGATTTAAAAACATTCGTCAATAGGAAAGGAATGTGGTTAGGTCAGGGATTTCCTGCTGTTGGAGGGTAGGTTGGGCTGAGAATACTTTCTGAATATTTTCATCAGTTTTGGGACAATTTTCTTAATTTTTCTGTGACACTAACTGAAGTGCTTATAAAAAGCTCCATTTGAAAAAAAAAACAATCAATTTTATTTAATTGTTTAACTGTTAATTGATATTTTTTAAATGCTTTAACCACATAATTGAAAAGCTCAAAAAATCTTTAACAGAGCCTGTCTATTTTTACTTGCTTTAGCATTGTGTAAAAATTGAAACCTTAATTAAGCTTTTTATGATGGAAATATTAAAACGCAGAATAATTTTGAATTATTTGCTGTAAAACCCTTTACCCTGTTAAGTGTTCATATTTTACCATATTTAATTTGTTGTAAGGCGCTTTAGATGATCTGACTGTATGCCCTATTTGTCGACAACGACTCGGAGGTGCAACTTTGTGTTGGATACGTGTGTAGGCTGCAGGAAAAAAGCAGGTTTTCCTTATCTTTCCCCAGCTCCTGCTCCGGGTGCCAGGTGTTGCTTGTGTAGGTGGTCCTCTTTAGCACGCGATCCGCGCTGCCGGAAGCTGACGGTGGATGCTGATTTTCCTTTTCTGCATACCCTTTCAGCGCCGTTCAATCGCTGGTGTGGGTGATTTGCGTGCCATGCATGCACCGACACACTCCCTGCCCCCGGAAACGTTCGAAAGTGGCAAAGTGTAAAGTACACCGCCCGACGGGGGTTGAGGAAATGACGAAAAAAAAAAGAAACAAATGCAATTAGAAAGTGAATTTAACTAAAATGCAACGAAAAGCGCCGATGTGAGTGTGGGTGTGTGTGTGTTTAGAGAAGAAAGGGAAGGAAGAAACGTAACATATTATGAGATGGTGGTGAAAAAAAAAAATGTTTTGGCGAAAGGAATTGAGTAAATTAAACAAGCAAAGACCCAATCCCAGTAGAGGCAAAAGGGTAAAACGGCGTTACAAATACACTCGCACACTGTTACCATTGCTGCCCGGAACATTCCAATCCGATTTTGATCTTGTTACGCGGCGCAGTGAAAGGCTGGCAGGCAAACAAATAAAAAGGCAGCATTTGGAAAGGGCGCCACCCGCACCGCACTTTTCCCTCTCCCCAAGTGGCATAGGGCAAAGGGCAGAGCGAAGGGTTTGCCGGGGAAAAAGCGGAAAACCCATTCCGAAAACGCAAGCCGGTGAGAGCCCCGATCGAGCTTCATAGATGAAGTTTGCATTAATCGAGCACGGTGGAGCTGAATGGGAGTGCAGGGCAGGGTGCAATATAAACAACAGAGAAAATAAAGAAAATCAGATTACGGCTGCCGGAAGGTAGGGAAGGAAATAGTTTTCCCCACCGGACAGCTTCCACGTGCCTTGGTGGGTGGCTTCACTGTAAGGGCGGAATTAAAACAAAACGCGGGTTCGAAATTGAATCTGCTCGTTTTGCCACAATGCAACAATGCACTTTGTGCGATGGGCGATTCAACTGTAGCGGTGCTAGGGGAAGAAAAAAGCATCATAATATATTTTCCTCTGTCTATTATTTCGTTAACATTACCACACCCGAGCACCGATGCCGTGGGTCGGTTGAATCGGATGTTGCTCTGCGATGAATCGTTTGTTTTATTTATAAACTTCATTCCGCACACTGTCACCTTTGCGATGCACAAGAAAACACAGAAAACAAAAGCTTTATGAATGAGTCTTCGTACATCTTACTCTCGCTGCGGAGGGTTCGTCGCTTGGCAACCCTGGCAGTTAAAAGGTCAGTAGCATGTGTTTTGTTTTTCGCAGAAAACCTTCAACAATATGTTGCTGCTTTCTAGCTAATACAGTTGAGAGTTCATGCTTATGAACATGCTCATTATTTACATCCTACGCCCTAAACTAATTGATGTAGCCTTCCAGTGTTTTCTTTCCCTTAAACTATAAACAAAAGCATTTCTACCGCCATTTTTCTGCTCAACAGAAGCTGATGGTGCCAACCGACCACAATCGTAATGGGTTCATTTCGTTTCGCCGAAACAACACCGCACAAAGGCGTTTCCCACATGACCGGATATTGAAATTTTGGGCACAGTAAAACCCAAAAACAAAATTCAACGCATCATCTAGCTTTTTTGTTTTTGTTGTGCGTTGACGTTGGTTTCACTTCCCGTTTTTACTGGTTTTGTTTTACGGTGCGCCACGGTTGGGATATTTCATTGATTTAATAGGAAGTTATTAAACAGTTGTCGTCGGTCGGCCGGCCGATCGTTATCGGTGTGCGCTCTGCTTTACTTTGTTGTGCTTTCTCTGCCACAAATTTTCGTCGGCTTTTCTTTTGGAGGTTTTCTGGGCGGTGGCTTACGAAACAACGTGGGAAAAATGTGTACGCACAGTGTTACCGAAAAGTTTGCAGTCTAATGAAATACGATATTTTGGGGGGAGTTTTTTGCCAGTGGCCAGTGTGGATGGCACTGGAGGCAGACAGGAAGTAGAAAACTATTTATAAAGTAGCCGCTTGACAGTGTTGATTGAGTTGCACCTGTCTAGTGTGACTTTATGTAAACGGTGCGCGGTGTGCCCGGGTTGCGTCATGATGATGAGACGTTGTAAAGATTTACTGTTTCATATTGATAATGCGGCTTTTTCAATGTTCAATTGTTGCATTGTTTTGTGACATGATGGTGGTTTATGAATTTCTAGTGCGTTGCTAGAGGTGATGATATAATTATGCGCTGGTTACGAGTCGCGTGTAGTCCACCTGCCAAAATTGATTTATAGCTGAGTTTTTGCTGCTAAGAAAATGTAATTCTTGCAACAATTCTTGTGTGAAACGTAGCACTCAACAATTAAAATTAAAAAAATCAATAGCGCTCAAATATTTTTTTAGCATTCAAAAAAAAAAGCATTTTTTTAGTACAACAAGTATGATACTACATATTTAAAAAAACAGATTTTCAATATTCTGTTACAAAACGTAATGTTTAAATTTTAAGTTACATTGTAAAAACTTGAAAATTACGTTAGATGAATTAAGGAATTTAAACGAGAATTAATCAATAATAATCCCTTTTTGAAATATTCTCTCCAGAAGGTTACATCTGTTAATTTGATTTATTTGACATTTTATCTGAATCGTCCAATTTAATGTCTTTCTAGTTTCTTTAACGCTCAGTGTGATGGCGATACGCTCATGATCATGTATCTTTGGGGCCACTCTCCCTTAATTTTAATGTAAGTTTTTCATTCTTCTTGCAAAGAAATCATGCTTAGTGCTTTCAAATTTCAAACTGCTGCTTCAAAAGGAACGTTAATTTTATTTTACTCCATCTGATTGTCCCAATCACTTCAAGCAACCTTCACCTACCGATCGAAATTATTAGTCCGATTGCGATGTTCTTCAGCCCCAACGTTTGAGATTGTAAGGCCACGGTCTAGACAACGACCGTCCACTCACTTCCCGTTAATGGCTGTGGATGCTCACGGTCATACCGATGCCCTCCCCTATTCTTGAACAACCCAGCAAGAAACTAGAAGTCTCCTAGGATTTGTTTACAGGGTGAGATCGTGCCACCAGTAAAGTAGCGCTTAGAAAGTGTGGATGAAACAATTATAATGCGTGTTATCTTTCCAAATGCTTTAGAACGCTAAACACATAACAAATTTTAATGCGTTAGCGATGGTAGCGTATCGCCACCTTAGATAAAGCTTCATTTCCAATCGGGACACAGAAACGGTGAACTTACCTTTACCGTAAGTGACGATCACACTCTTTCGCTGCCTCTCGTGCTTCTCACCCGCGCCCATAAGAGTTGCAGTTCGCTGCTGCACCACGAACAACCATTTACTCATCGGCCTTAACGCAACTGGACGGCGATCTTTTCTCCGGTTGTGGCACACGCAACTGCGTGTCCGAAGAGGACGCGATGGAATGGCGGGGAGCGCAGACGCCCGGGTAAGAAGAAATTCGAAAGGCACCAAAGAAAACACCCGAGCCGAACCGGGCCTTCACAAATCCAGTTTTTCAAGTCTTCGAAGACGAAGCTCGGAAGAGATGGATTGGATCCGGATGGCCGGATGCGGGACCCTGTACGCGTGTTTGCGTGCCTCCGGTTCGTTGTTCGCGTTTCTCGCGGACGCATACACTCGCAGGGCTGCGATACGTAGGCGCGCCAGGTTGGATGGTTTTCTATTGCGTTTGGTCATCGCCGTGGTTATCGTCGCTGCCTTGCTGCGGTCGTTTTGGTTGGGCCGCATTTCTGTGTGCGCTGCTCTCCTTTCACCAGCCCGGACAGACCAACCCCCCCTCCCCGCCCCCACCAAAAACGGTCGGACCATTCATCTTCTCTGGCTCGCCGTGGAGTGTAAAGTCAGCGCCGCACACATGCACACTTTGGTTGAGCAGCTTTTCCAGCCCTTCCGTTACGCACCCAGCGCTTCTGACCGCTCCAAACCCGAGACACCGTCGGTTTTATCCAGGTCAAATAATTCTGGTGAAAAGCCGTCGTCGGTGTACATATTTCGCATTCGATCGTGTTTCGATCGCGCTGCAAACCAGCGCGGTTCCGTGAGCGCGAAATCGAAACGCGAAAAAAAGAGCCGTACCAATCACGCAAATCAATAAGTGAGGGAAAAGTCTCTAGTGCGCACGATGGAATTCTTCGCCGACGCTAAAACGCATGTGGCTGCATTTAAATCATGCCCACGTATGGGGGAAAGGGGTTGCCCACCGCCAGCATCGACTGGAAAGCTCTCGTTTTGATGAGTTTTTAGTATGTGCGACGGGTTCCACTTACATCCCCATCCCCTTTTCGTTAAACTTACTTTCTTTTGGATGCGCGATAGTTTTTCTTGCCGGCGCGTTTCTATTGATGCGCCGGGCCCGGTGGTGGTCACGTTTCGAGACGATCGATCGCATTGTTTTGCACCGCGTACGCGTCACCAGGAAAACGAAGGGGAAGGAATTTAGTGTGCCCCCAATATGTATCTCTCTCCCTCTTTTGGTTATTTTAAAGCATTTTTTTGTTGTTGGCATTACCCTTTGTTTTTAATGTGTGCGCTAATTTTTGATTACTTTTCTGCGCAACACTACCGCCTTAACCGGGCGCATCCGGATGGTTTGCATTTGCTATCGACATCTGGAAAGTTTTTTACCCCCGTTTGCTGTGTGATTGTTTTAAATTATGCCTGGTCTATTTTTAGACCAGATATGATGAAAGGTGGAAAGGTTTTTTTTTGGTATTATTTAGTGCTTCATGTAAAGTGTTGAAAATGGTACCCAAGAAGGAAAGCATTTAGGTTGCCTTGATAGGAGTGAGTTTTGCATTTTTTAATCAATTTTAAATGTTTTGAAGATAGGTTTTGTTAGGAATGAAATGAATCCCAAATGAAGGAGCCTGTATAAAAAAGCTATTTTCGTTATTTTCTAATTTGGAGCACTACTTACGGTTGTCTTTCAATGCTAATAGACACATGATAGCACGAAAAGATTGATATAGTTAATGCTTTACCTTGAATGTGAAGCGTTTTGGGGAAGCTTTATTTAAATGATCCTGATGGAAAGAGCTTCAAGATTTAATACATGAAAAAAAAAACACGTTAAAATTCTACAGGTAGCTCGAAACCAAAGTGAAAATGGCATTCAAAAAACCATTCCTTGAAGCGATGTTTAATTTTAATTGTTCGTTTGCACCTTGAACTTACATTTGAAATGAAAACCTTCAACTGCTGTACGTTTCTGGGTGTACCTGCGTTTTTTCTAAGATCACCGGAAACAGTCCAAGGTAAATTGGCAACACACAATCCCAAATACTGAAAACAATTAAACAATGTACCTTTCAATCTCTTCATCTCGTTGATAGAAAGATTACCCCCCCCCCACGCAAACACATGGGTGAGCTAATAATCATATGCGGGCTTTGGTGACGCATTTTGTAATCCTGCTCTATCCCCCCCCCCCAAAAAAAAAAACACCCTCATTGTGAGGTGTTGCTAGTGTTGCTTTAAAAGCGAAGCCAATAGATCAACGTCACCTTCAGCTCTGTTGCAATTGTTGGTTTACGGTTGGTTGCACCGTTTTGCGGGCTTCTTTGACTTCCCGGCCCGGGTCGCATTGAACTGCGGGCGACTTCTTCGATTGCGCTTCGGGTACGCTTCACGGTACGACGATTTCGATAGTGCTGGTACGGTCGGTGACTGCTGCAATCGCTGTTTCGCGCTAAGGGCGGACGGCAAGCGACGAACCCGCACATTACCGGCATTAGAGCGGCATTCGATTGAGAGTTCAAAGAAATTGAACGAAAAAAGCAAAGCCCAAAGCCGCCCCCGTCAAAAATGGGAAGGTGCGCTGCATCGAAAGGGAAGCGGCTTTTGGAAGTGAGTGTTTTACACGTACCCTGTGAAGCAGGTGCCGGATAGTGATTTGGTCTTACTTTCACACGGTTACCATTCGGACGGCAAGCGACAAAATGGGTTGGTTTTGAAGGTTTTTAAGGTCTCTCTATCCGTTTTCTATATAATCAAATTCATTTGATGAATATTACCAGCTACTGTTTTGTATGGAGTCTTTGAGATTTGTTTGTGTGAAAATAAGGCAATATTTCGTTTTGTTAATCGATCAATAATCGAAGCAGCCAACGTTTATTTCAAGCTAAATACATGATCAACGGACATACATTATTGCGCAAAGAATGTGTCAAAGATCTTGGTGTATTTCGCGACTCGAGGCTTACCTTTATGGGTCAGATTTACAATGTCGTACCCAACGTATATCAATATGACTAAAGAACTGAATGACATCTCTTGCACAAAGGCGGTATATTGTTCGTTGATAAGGTCGCTGCTGGAATATGGTAACATTGTGTGGTGGTCAACTGCTGTCCAGCCCTTTTCGCGTTTGGAGTCCAACCCGATGTCTGCTTCTCGGGATGCCTACCCTAGAAGAGCGAATACACCGAGCCAAATTTTCGTTTATCGCAGGACTCCTTGACGGCCGAACTGAGTCTCCGTCTTTACTGGCTGAAATTCACCTAAATGTACCTGCCAGATCACTGCGAGCTCGAGCAATGCTCACCGTTCCCACTCGAAGAACGGTGTTCGGTTCAGGTGACCCATTCCTGCACATCTGTCGAACATTCATTGCCGCCAGTAACGGTTATGAGCAGCGTGATAGTGTATGAATTTGTAGTTGTGTCGTGTTACTGTAACATGTATGTAATTTATGTAGACCATGTATTCGCTAGAACGGGATCGAGAGGGCTCATAGGACTATCGATCGATAAATAAACATCAACGTAAACATAAATTGTTTATAACATTATTAAATTTGTGAACTTTTATGTTGGTTTGGATGACATTATTAAGTTTTGTCAACTTTTGTGTTGGTTTGGAACTCTAGACTCTTGTTCTCTGAATTATAGCTTTGTTTTTTTGCTTCAAATTGAATTGGTTTAATCATTATTATTTCAGAGTTTTTTTTTTACAGACTTTTTTATCTATCATCATTTTTAAAAATTTTCAATTCTATTATCTATTTTGAAACTAAAATCAAATGCTCTTTTAGCTAGCATATCCAATTATCATTTCACGTTTTTGCTTGAAGCAAATGTTTCGAATTCATTAAACGATAACATTGCTGTTTGCTGAAATGTCACAAAAACGATATACTAATTTTGATAAACACAGCTACATGCGTTTGGTGCAGCATATTTGAAGTAAAAGTATAACGGACAGCAATAAAAAGATAATTAACACTGTTTTCACTGGCATGCACAATAATTTGGAATTGGACATTTGTTAATCGGAACGAAATATAATTTAAAAGAAGAGAACAGATTTTATAATGCACAAAAATTAGGTTCTTTCAAAGAAAAACTTTTGTGAAATTACTATTTAAATTGTAAATTGAAGTTAAAAATAAAGGTAATTTTTGAAATCCCGACCAATCGCACTGAGGGTTACAACAAGGAAGTGTCCACGTTCAAACACTATTGAAATTAATTAATTTCGTGTTTGTTTACCACACCGCACACCACACAGCATTGAAGTGTTGTGCATTCTTGCTTGCACTTTTCACCCTGCCCCAATCACGCCTCGAAGCCCACACACATTACACGTACGCACCTCTTAATGAATAAAATCTGTGCCACGCATAATTCGCTAATTACAATCAACATCTCGTTTCGGGTTGGCTGTTGTGTTGTGTGTTCTTCCGTGGCCCCACGTAACCTGTACCGCTTCCCTTGTGTGCGACTGCATAATCGTTTCACGCAGGCAGGGCACCACCGGCACCGGCAGGGCAACCCTCTCGACCCGAAACCATATCATCCCCCCTCTCCCTCAAAAGCACACCCAAAAACTGATCGAACGTACCGATTCGCGTAATTCGACCTCCTCCGGAATCCACAAACAAACCGGAACACAGATGCTTCAAGTGGCCGCAGCATAATGCAGCATACCGGCGGCAACCAAAACAATCCGAATTTCCCATAATTGAATTAGATAATTTGTGCCTTTGTTGGTGCAGTAATGATGTTGCGGCTCTTTCGCAACGTTTCGGCATGGCGGGTGCCCTCACGCACAAAAAGATCGGTCGCTGTTTTGTGTATCAGCTTTGGCGTTGTTTCGTGGTTTTATTTGTTCGTTTGTGCGATCTTTACGTAATCCGATTCTGATTACCATTCCGCGACATCTGCTTCCGAGTCTGGGTCTGGTGGGAGGGTGTTTTTGTAGTTGTTGCTGCTCTTTTCGGCGTCATCGTTGGCCTGCTTTCGTAGAGGCGAAATGGAAATAAAAAACTGTTTGAGGTTTGAATGCTAGACCGATGCCGGGTCGCATAACATGGCGCCGGGTATTCGAGTTGCCGTTCGAAGAAAGCTTAATTTATTTTAATTCAAATCTGGGACTTACAAAGTGGCGTTGTGTAGTGAAGGAGATCAAAAACAAAGGAAGAGTCGTGTCGGAGAAGCGAAAAGCCAAATACACAAAAGGTTCGATCGTGTAACGTTGTGTTTTTTGTTTCGTTGCGGCTTGAATGGAATCGGTCGGTGTAGTGAATTTTCTGTTACGATTAGGAATCACAATCGAGGCGATAAGGCCGAGGAATGGACAAAGTTAGGAGATCAAAGCATGGTGTGGCAATGCACTATGACAACGGCGTGGTTGAACAGATTAGATAGGAGGCAATCGTGGTTAATATTTATAAATCAAGTTTCACAATTATCAATACACTAAGATTCAAAGGTACTGAACAGTGAGCTCAGGAGTTTTTTTGAAATTTATAAGGAAAAATCAGATATAATTTTTTATATAATGAATTTTTTTCTAGTGTGTTCTTCACAATGTGATAGATTAAATATTCTTTATTCTTTATTTAAGTCTATAGACAGATAAGTCCAGACGAACGATTAAAACTTAAAGTTAAATAATACACAATCAAAGGTCCGAACACATAAAACAATTAGGACACTGGACGGTGGATCAGCCGATCTTTAAATGCGTGGAGGGAGAGGTTAAAATCGAAGAGCGCATAAACGTCATTAAATGATCTACACATAGACAAAAGGGGGTCACTTAATTTTAAAAACTAGCGATAAACCGAATTATTTATGTTGTAATATTTAAACGAATTAGTAATCCAAAGTAGAGCAATACATGATATTATCATGACGCATATATACTTATACATATCCATCATATTGTGTAACAGACAAAAGTCTGGAACCAATTGTAATTCGCACAAGTAAAACAAAAGAAATACTAAATAAATATTATTGTTACTAACTAACAAATGAATTAGTAGCTAATACAGTTAATAATTATGGTAAATTTGATGGATAATCATACCCAGGGGCGGGGATAATAACATTAATTAGATTTTGAAAATTAGTTCAATAACATAAATCGATAATAACACGAAACAGAATCTATTTTGACGAATAGATTAGAAACTTATATTTTCATATAAAATATGGCTATTTGTTTATTGTCAACTTTGTAAGAAACACGAAAACTTTTTAAGTACCTTTAAAGCGTCGTTAGTCAAAAATAAGCAAATCCTTTAGAAATTCATTTCAAGCGTTAAAAGCTAAATCATTCGTGAGGAAAATTATCTTTTGGATTTTATTTTGTAACATAAAAGCTTTTGTGTATGGGTTTTCTTAAATAAAACTATTTGAAAAACCACATTTTGTAAAATATGATTATTGTTCACTATTTGTTAACATTCAACACCCCATAAACTGCAAACATGTAATGATACAGAGCATCACATGAAATGTGAAGCGTTTTTTTTATATTGACAATATGTCAAATGTATGTTTATGTTCTCTAGCCAAATTAATAAAAATAATAAACAACATGCTCATGCTTTGACCGCCTACAATATTTTCAAACAAATTGAGCTTCATTTCAATACCGTTATAACCGATATTTCATACATTGTAATCAATGATCGAATTTCCCAACCAAACGGGTCAAAGTGAACAACAAAAGTGTGGCAAAGAGGTGCCGAAGCTGCCAGCACGAGGCAACACTGTAAAAAGAGAAACAGTTTCATCCGTTGCCCGGGCTCGAATTGCAGCATACTATGCTAATCGCCACACTTTCAGCATCCCAACCGTGTAACCGCCCGTTTGGCAGATCAGTTTTCCTTCATCACATTTTATCGCATGAAGCAGCAGCACCACCGCCACTGATCGATTGTTCTGCAGACAAAACAATTGCCTTTTAGCATGCTGCATGCATAAGGCAATTGTTATGGGGTATCGATGTGTCTTAAGTTTAAGATTGTGGCAAAAACCTTCCGTCCGAGGGAGAGGAAAACCCTTCCCATTGTGTTTGGAGCGTGTGGCACACGTCGCGTCAGGGGTTGCAAAAAGTCAAGGGAAAGAAGAAATTGCACAAACATCGGTTCGATTGCAGACGCAGCCCGGGTCGGGTTGTACCACGGTGGCTTGGGTGGTTTGTAATGATATTAAATGCAACTGGATACGGTTACGCTATGGCGCCAGCATCGGACGGAGAGTGGTACTACTGAATGCATGCTATGCGCACGTCACCTGCCTTTCCGGGCGTGTGTGATGCGTGGCGCTTTGTGCTGAAGCTGAACATCTTGTAAGGCGCTTTGATACACGGGCCACAATGCAGTTAGGGCTGATTGTGTTGTGACGAGATGAAACCAGCAGTTGCAAATCGTCTTTGCGTGCTGGCTTTGGTGTCGTGGTGTGATGTGCTTTGGTATGTAGCGAGCAAAGTGTGTAATATTTTCACGGGGAATGATGTTTACCCCACGCCCGTTCCGTGATGGCGCGTTGGCGTGATGCATGTGTTGTTGGGAGTTTGATGATTGTGCATTTAGATCACGAATTTCAGTTTGATGGAAAATTACCAACGAGCGATAGTGTTTGGTTTGGCTGGCTACGTAAATGAAGTATTGTAGTGCCTCTGTGGAGTGAGATAAATCAAAAGCACTTGTTACTTGTTTTCAGGTATGTTTTCTTATTTTATTCTCAAGTTTTCTTGTGTAGCTAACTTAACAGGAAAATCTCCTTACTGGTACGGTATTGTTCTATTCTATAGTAAAAAAGGACGCGTTATTGGTGTCGTGTTTCAATTTAGAACCAACATTCTATCGTTTTCATTAAACCATTCCGTTAATCCTTCGCTCAAAGGACACAAGAACGAAAGGCAATTGAATTGGCTTCGTTTGGGTAAAGTGCCCAGACAGCAAGACGACGAATCCTTCCCCTCCCGGTACCTAGCTAATGACGTGAAGCAAATCAGACTATTTAGCTGAAATCGACAAAAAAAAACCAAGAAACCTCGAAAGAAAACTTTCCCGTAAGCAAAACGGCACGAAAGTCAGTGTGAGTGATTGCTTTCATCATCTGCCTTTTCACATCGCGCCCTTTCCTCTGCCCCGGCGTATTTTGCCTCGTGTCTCTGTCCTGCGTTGGGCCAATTTTAAGCCCGCTGATCCTTTCCGGCGCCCAGAAGGAGGGGAATGGGGGGGGGATGGTTATTTATGTTTGTGTTCCACTTTTTATATGCTGCCGTGCGGTCGCACCAGTTGTACGCACCGATGTAAACAGAAAGGATAATTGGAAATTATCATTATGATTTCTTTTCATTGCGAAGCCTCCCGGCCGCCGCTTCTGGGCCGTTCCGGGCTGGTTGCTGGGCTGGTTTGGCTCGTTCGCTCGCTCAACTAATCCTCTACTTAGCGGGTTTGTTACGGGCGAATGACAGAATGATGTATATTTAGCGAGGCAATTTGTTAGCGTGAGCGCTGTTTGGTCAAGAATGATAGGCAAATTGGTTAATTTTTGGGGGCGAATTGGTTTGATTGTGATGGTTACGCACAACCATACTGTTTTTGTTGGTTGACGTTTTTTTTAAGATGAAAAAATAACCTGCTAGAGAGACGAGTACAAGCTTGTTCATGTTTGCAAGGAAGATAATAATCTCATATCCTGAGGCAATTCATTAGGTTATTTAAATTGAAACTGAAACCAGGATGCCATTTTCATTATTTAATTGAGATCAATCTAATCGTTTGATAACTAATTGCTTGAAGACACGTGTTTCATTTAAAATCATCGAAACATTTAATTTTTTTACCTACAAACCCTTGTAACATGCTTTAGAAGATAGTACTAAAAATAGTAGATTTCATGATGCAAAATATTTTATTTTATTCTCCTAAATTTAAGACTGTATGCTATTCTATTGCTATTATTAAATTATGCATTTAACTACCGTTTTGCGTTAGCTTCATATTGAGGTTGATGTAATAAAAGTCTAATACTCATTAATTAAAATCGAATATGTAAAACCGACAAGAACTTAACATTAAAAGATTAACAATTTATTAGAAACAGTTAAAAACAAGCAACAAAGGTGTTCAGATTACAATTCTTTTTCTGTTGCTTTCAACTAACCATTTTATCCCTCGCTCTGTGTATGTGAGGGTGTTAATTGAATCATGCTCTCCTATTACGCTGACGTAATACATTAGTCTGTCGGTTTTTGCGAGCCACAACCGTCGTCGAAACGCGGAACTTAAAGTAAAACACCCGATTTGCACTACCAATCCACTTCGATTGACACCTTTCGGTGGAGCCACCGAAGCAAAACAAGATCGGATCGTTCCATTTGCACCATACGGCACAGAAGGCAAAAAAAAACACAAGGCAACTACAGAAAGGTAGAGTTGGTGAGGAAACGAGCGCACTGGGGACAAGGATGAAACAGATCGAAAAACGAGTACGGCCTCTACGAGTGTGCAGCCCGCCGCTTCCCAAGACGCGTGCGTGCCCGTCCTGCAGCTCATGTGCCGCGAAACCTTTGAGGCGAAAGCAAATTCGTGACTCACATATCACGAGCACGCGAAGGGAGCACTCCCGGACGGAGCAGACACACGGCACGCAGCCAGTATCAGGCCCGGACGATCACATGCACGGTGCGTTCTATATGGCGCTGGATCTCCTTGACCTCGTTGATGTGTGGGGGGAGCCGGGGCGTTTGGGACTTTCAAGCTGCAGCACCCAGCAACAGCTCCTTGTGAAGGGGATCGGTTTGTGGTACTTTCGTATCCACCCACCCGTTCGACTGGCGAACGGTGGCTCAGCAAACTGGTTCCGCAAACCGTGACACTCTCGAGCAAGGATTTCTGTTTTTTCTGCAAAAAAAACAAACCCAGAACGCGCTCGAAATACGGTTGCGTCAGCCCCGGTCGTGTCGTGATCAAGCTGCAGTCCGGATACGCATGTGACTATCGTGTCCATCCAAGATGAGAAAGGGAGAGAGGAGCAGAGAGAAGGAGCATTTGAAATTCGAGTGAGTCGCATTTCGGTGCGCTTTCTGGGTCAAAGCGGTTGGAGAAGAGCGGGTTTCACGCCGAAACACTTCGCGAGCTTCAAATGATGTCGAATTTTTCATGCTGCATCGACGCTTCTTCACACATACACACACAAATTGAAGTCAAAACCTCAGCACCCTCCCCAACCCAGCCAAAGCGTAAAGGGCAGACACTCGAAAAAAGCACCTAACGGGACGTGCAGGGAGTCGTGCATGTGTATGTTTGTATGTACGCAGCATAAATGATGAAGTGTGATGGTCACGATTCGGTTCGGGCTGCTTTGGCCTGTCGACCGGCTAGGGTAATTCAAATGCAAATAATAGTGGAGAAATGAAGCATTTGAAATGGTCCTGGGGCGCTGTGGAGGTTTTTTTTGGGAGTTTTCGGAACATTTGCAGGTTAAATGTCTTAGTTTTTCTGCTTTTCTCTAATTCCACTGCCTTCCTAATTGGATACGGACGGTGGTGGAAGAACCAGAAAGATATAAAACGGGAACCTCTCCCACCAAAGGCTCACACCACTTAAGCTCACGGAATTGAACCATTTAATGTCGTGCCGGGTGAATGTGAGCTTCTGCGTCTTGTGTCGGTTCACTGCCTGCTGCATTCATTTGCTTTCGCCCGCCATCGTTCGTTCTTATGGTGGGAATAAAACCGGCTCCAATTTATTGCCCGAAATCAGTCGTGTGGAGCCAAAGTCTGAACCGATCCGAGTGCATGCCAATTTTTGATTGATTTCTACACAAATTTCGTGCTTCGTAGCGGTGGGGAGAGAGTGGAAGCGGTAGGTTGCTTTCAATTTGCATAAATGTAAACGGCACGGCAGCGACCGCGCCAGAACGTGCTGCTTTTGAGCAAAAGTGGAAACGGCCTTTGATTGTGGGGTGTGCTGTGTGGTTTCTTCAACTTTCTCTCCCGTGCTGTCGTGAGGGAAAGGGACGTGAAGAAGGAACACTGGAATTTAAACTATCAATGTCAATCTTTGGTGGTAGAGAAACATTAAATTTGGTTTCGATTAACTTCATACAGTTTTGCGGGAATTTAGGATGAAAAAAAAACAACCAAATCGACGTGCATGAGGATATGGTTGTACCACACCTGTTAGACGAGTCGGAAACAACGGATGTGGGCTATCGAATGCTTTATAAATGCAAGCATCACTGATAACTGTTCGAAATTGATTCCTAATAGTACCCTTATTTAAAGCAAGCTACCCTTAAATGGAAAGAGAGAAAAAAAACCAGCAAAGATCGCTAGGCCATACATTTACATAATTTATGCAAATTTCACAGTAAGCATAATTACATGATAAACACGAAAGAGATTCTTTTGCCTGACACAAAAAAAAAAAATACAGAAAAAAAAGAAAATTCACGTAATGACCGACAATAAACCTTTGCCTGGTACAGCTACAGCTCCGTGCCCCTCAGTCAATACTCATAAAATCAGACAGTTAGTTGGTTGTTTTTGCGCACCGAAACGTCTTTCGCAACTTTGCATTACCATTATCGTTTGCTGTCCGCCCGTTCTGTTTTCCTTTTCATTCTATCACACACACACACATACACACAGTGATGTGCACAGAGTAGCATTTTGTGTGGAAAATCGTTCCCTTTTTATTTGTTTCCCTCGCAGCGGCACTGGATGATGAGGCTGGCGGCGATGATGATGATGATGATGCATCGTGAAATGCTTTCGGTTGCCAGCGCGACGCCCTGCTTCGGAGCCCGAAATCGGATCCGTCGGTCGGCGTTTGGATGATGGATCCGTTCGTTTTCATTTATTCATTAGCATAAGTTCCTCAGCGTCATGCTCTGGATGGTACCGGGTGGAAGGGTGCGTTGCACAAACCCTTGTTTTTACCATGTTGCCCCACGAAGTTGTTCTTTTTCACCTGCACATAGAGACGTGACGTTTAACATGGACGTCGTAAAAGTAAGTGCATTCGCAGCCGTTTTTTAGAAGTAAAGAGTTTTCTTGTAGTAAATGTGTTGCTTGTAGCGTGACCGTAAACTTGTTGCGTTAAAAACAAATAGCAAGCAAACTAGAAATTGAAATGCCAATTAAATCATGACCAATGAATTTTTAATTGCATGAGTATCTATGGTTGTTCTACTAAAGCTTTCATTCACTTTATTTCACAATATCTAAACGTTCATAGTGGAGACATCTAAGATTGATTTACCATGCTTTTTATCATATTTAAGATTTTTTTAGTACAAAATAAATTTAAAATAATATCGGTCAACCGGACCCGAAAATTGAAGTGTTGGATTAGTGAACTACTGAGCTGACTTTACATTAAAGCCATGTTACACGAGGCGTAATTTGCAAGCATAATCATGATTTACACTTGCGCCCCATAAAGGCGCAAACGGTTGAATGTTTTCTACACTACTCTGAAAAAAGGCATTTTGGTATGACAGAACTGTTTGGAAAGGCTTATTTTATCTTTATAACCTATTAATTTATATGTATTTCTCCCCGGTTTGTATCGCATAACGATAGATAATAATAAGTTTTTTAAACCAGCATGGTTTCTTTTGTTAGCTTGCTCTAATTTCCATCCAGACTATGACTAGTCTAATTAGCAATACGGCCTGGCCGTTACTACCGAATAAAAAAAACTGACTAGTGTAATTCTAACTTGATGATAAAAAACATTTTTTGTGTTGAAAAATAGCATAAACAGCACATGAGTTATGATAAAATAAGGAAAATCATTATTTTTATTAAACATGGTATAATATTAGTATACTTGTTTGATTAGACTTCAATAAAACGGAACGTTCGAAT